>RDPX01000032.1:4142712-4189052 GCA_003991215.1 Morbakka virulenta
GGTGTATATAAGGTCATGGTGAGACAGGGAGTAGTGAGAGAGAGAGAGAAAAAGAAAATGAGAATGATGAGAAAGTAGGTAGAATGAATAGAAAGTAAAAAGAGGAGGAGAGAAAAGTGTGAGGAATGAAAAGAGGAGAGAGAGAAAGAGAAAAGAGAGAGAGAGAGAGAGAGAGAGAGAGAGAGAGAGAGAGAGAGAGAGAGAGAGAGAGAGCAAGCTTGTATGTACTTGTATATAATTTTTGGTTTTCTCCTTTGTTAATTGGTCTAATAATCAATTTTATAGGTGACATGCCTGTAGGGCCAAGAACACCACTTAATTTATTTTGCAGTCATACATTTTGTGAAGAATGTTTGCAGAAAATGGTTACTATAGACAAAGAGATAGAATGTCCAATATGCAAAGTAAGATTTTCAATTTATATGTGGTATATGCCTTCATATATTGAGTTACTACAATCTTGCTCACATAAAAAGTTTTTATCAACACTCAGTGCTCAGTAGCAAGTGACATTGTATTTAATAAAGGTAACTGAAACAATTAATGTAACACATTTTTTATTTGTTTGAAGAGTGTTGTTAAATATAAAACAGCAGTTTTTTCCATCAGCAAACTCAGTTTTGTTCCATTGTTCTTAAGCTTTATAATGCCTCCTGTACTGTAGTGCAGCAACAAAATCATATTTGGATTGTTCAATTAACAATTAAGTTAGGAAAAGAATATTAATATGGGCAAGTCATTTTTAAACAACTGTGCTGAATGCTTCTTCTGTGTTATACCAACACAGCTTCAGCATAGCCTGGTGGTGATTGACATGTTTAAAGGAACAATAGAGAGAAAAAGTAAAAGAAGTATGCTGAACTGGTGAAAATTTGGAAACTGAAAGAAAAAGCATACCAAGATAAGTTTTCAGCTAAGATGAATAAATATATTAGTCAGTATGATGAATATGACTGGATTAAATATAGAATGTATGCTCAAAAGGCAGCTCCAGAGAGCACTTGATGACATCTAAACATGGTCAGGTAATTCTTACTGAAGTCAAACAAAATTATTGACAAACTATGAAGATTAATGCCAGTAGACTGAAAGACAAGTGTTATAGTACCCATGTATAAAAATAAGTGTGATGTGATGGATTTCAGATCATACAGGGGTATTAAGCTGTTAGAACATACTATGAAAGTGATAGAGAGGGTGATAGAAAGGAGATGGAGGGAAATAATGAGCATAGATTGTGTGCAGTTTGGATACATCCCTGGAAGGAGAACCATTGACACAGTTTTTATAGTTAGACTACTGCAAGAAGGTTATATATATATATGAAAAAGAAATTGTACATGTGCTTTATCAATTTAGAGAAAGCATTTGACAGAGTTCCAAGAAAAGTGATTGAATGGGCACTAAGGAAGAAAGGAGTACCAGAGATGCTGGTGAGAGCAGTAATGAAAATGTATGAAGATGTGAAGACAAAGGTGAAAAATGGTGGTGGATACTCAGATGAGTTTTATCTTAGAGTTGGAGTAAATCAAGGCTCAGTGCTATCACCATTCATTTTTACAATTGCTCTAGATTCCCTGACTGAAAATTGTAGAAAAGGACTGTTATATGAGTTCCTCTATGCTGAAGACTTGGTTTTAATGGCTGAAAGCATGAATGAGGTGGAAGAACAATTTAGAGCCTGGAAGGAAGTGTTTAGAAGCAGAAGGTTCAAGGTGAATATGGAAAAGACAGAAGTGATGGTGATCGAGGAGGAATTGTAGAGTCAAAATTGTATCCTTGTGGTGTATGTGGGAAAACAGTAAGGGTATATGCTGGTGTTTGTCAAGGGTGTGTGAAGTGGATACAAAGTTAATATCTCCTGATAAGGAGATATTAACTTTGAGGTATTCATTGGCATTCATTCACTTCGATAAGGTATTCATTGGTAAAAAAAACCAGCTTTTGGTAAATTTTCGTGTCATTTTGACTTTTAGTAATTAATTTAGTATCGTATGATATGATTATGAGGAGAAATATGATTATTTTTGGTAAAATGTTGAATCTAGATTGTTTTCTGGCAGATTTCTTTGTTTTCAAGAATAAGTATTTATATTTGATGTCTGAGTACCGACAGATGAAACTACATGTAAGCCATTGACCAATGTTTACTAAAAGAAGAACAAGTACTGGGAGTACCATAAAGTTTGCGACATGAAGATCGGGAATGCGATGGTTTTTTCTTTCTGTAAAGTGAGGTAAAGTCACGATAGTTTGAGGAAAATACGAGTCGTTCAAGGCATAGGTCAGGGCAGCCACCTGGGAACTGTTTCCCCTGATAGTCCCAGTACCCATTCTTCGTGTAAATGGGGTATAAGTCGAAGTAAAAAATTCTGATGAATTACAAAGATAGTAGCTGCTAAGATTGTCTACAATATTTTGGTGGTCTGTTATAACTACGGCTGATATTAAAAGAGTAAAGGGTATTAACAGTTTGATGAAGTGTCTAATAGATTTTTCTTTGTTGAAAACAGTGATTGGTGTACTTCTTCTTCTAAGTCCAAGAGCAAGGAGGCCAAACTTCCAGATGTAACTATTAAATTCAAAATTAAGTGATGATCTTTCAAACCGTATTAATAATCTCTCAAATCTTAATAATGATTCTTGACATCATAAAGTTAAGATGAAAAAATTCATACCAGATAAGTAACTCGAAAATTTTGCCCGTTGGTCACGTTCTCGATCAAAAGGTAAAAACAGCAAAATAGAATAAATAAAGATTTGATGATTTAGCGAAAAAACTTTGTAAAAAAGATCTTCGTCAAATATCCTTTGAAATGAAATATAATTTGGCCTTTTAATGGCAGGATGTCTTTAGATATTGATGGATATAAACTTCCACGGTATTACATGACTATCCGCCATTTTGAAGTCGACGATCTTCACAATATAAAAAATCCAAGTAAATCCAAGTATATTAAAAACTCCTTTCCCAAAACTACTGTCCTTTGACAGAGCTGGTTTTTATCAAATTCGGAAATAAGGTTATTTAGTTACTATAAATGGTAAACTTAACTGTTAAATATTGATGGAAACAAACTTGCACCGTGTAACATGACTATCCGCCATTTTGAAGTCGACGATGTTCACAAGCAAAAATCCAGGTATATTAAAACTCCTTTCTCGAAACTACTGCCCTTTGACAGAGCTGGTTTAAATCAAATTTAGGAATAAGGTTGCCTAATTAATATAAATGGTAAACTCAACAGTTAAATGCATATGATAAGCTTAAAATTCAAGAGCAATAAAAAACATGACCGTCCACGAAATTTCCCGCCTTTTTTTCCGTCTGGAATTGATGATGTTGTGTAAGAGAACTGTCTGAGATGGCTTGGGCATGTATTGAGAAAAGATGACAATGAAGGTGTAAGGAGAGCAATGATGTTTGAAGTGGAAGGCACAAGAGGACGAGGAAAACCTCCAGTGAAGTGGAGTGACAAGATGGAAAAAGATGCTGGAAAGATTGTCCTTAAAAATGAAGTTGCACAGGATAGAACAAGATGGAAAACAAAAATTGTTTGAAAGTTGGTAACCCAACAACAGATGGAAAAAGGCCAACTATAAACAATGTATGTATGGATGATGTACTCTATGCTTTAAGTTCTTGCCTCAGAGGCCTGGATTCTGACATCAGTTGCTGCACAATATTTACTTCTAAAGTTTATCATTTTGGGAACTGTTGTAAAAGGTCTTGATTAGGTTTTTAGAAGTTGTTTGTATGTATGCTAATGATATTTAAGTTACCAATTGAGGGGAAAAGTTATCTGTTAAAAAGTTCTTTGAAGCAATGGTATAAAAATTGATACTATAATGTTTCATACCATAGGATAATTACTCCTGTTTTTTGGGTTCAATGAAAGCTCAGTATGAGAAGTTATTTAAGTAACAGTATGGGCATACAATAAATGTAGCAAACACATCCATGTTAAGATGTGAGTTAAAAGTGTCACCAGATTTTTTCAGCCTTTTTGATAAAATTCTTTTCAAGGTGCAACACTTTATGTAACTGATGTATTACCAGGAGGTAAGAACACACATGCTTATGATGGGGGACTAATTATTGCTTATATAGAGTAATTGCAATCATTTTTAGATGTAGTAAACACAGAGACCAAAGCCCATACTTTTATTTACTTTCTATGTTTACCTACTTCTTTTCCCATAGCTATGGGGTTCTATGGTGTATGAGACTTTTCCATCTGTCTTTATCCATTACATTTCCCTCTCTGGCACCCACCTGTCTTTTATCATCCTCAACTGTTTTCTTCAAGCTTTCTTCAGCCACCCAGTTGGTCACCTTCCTTCTACATTTAGGTTCAAAATTCTTCCAAGGGAGTTCTCCAGATCTCTCCTCCTGACTTGACCATACCATCACAGTCTTCTTCTTGTCAGAATTGTTTCCAGTGGTTCCACTTCACACCTGTTTCCACCTCTTCACCACTAATCCTGTCTTGCCAAGTTACTCCTGCCATGTACTGGAACATTCTCATGTCATAGCTTGTCAGCACTGTCTTCAGTCTCTCTATCATTGGTCAGCCCTCCAAGCTGTAGAATAATACTGACCTAGTGCATGGATCATAAGGCTCCTGTTCACTACCTTACCTTACCAGTTCCAACACACCTCTTGACAGGTGCATAGAACAGCAGTTAGTGACCTCCATTGAGCATGGTCCAAGACTTTCCAAGCAGGTGGATTGAGTGTTCTTCCAGGAGCTGCCAGATCTTCCTTGATGCTTGTATCTCTTCACTAGATGGCTGTCAATCTCTCTCCACTTCTGCCATGCAGCAGAGACTCTCATCCTCACAGGTTGTTCAACTCCTTCCCGAGTGTCCAGTAGGTCCCCAAGGTAACAAAACTCCTTCACCTCTTTGGCAACTTCTCAGTCTTTCTGGATGCCATCATTGCCTTCCTCCTGGCACTTATTCTGACCATTGCAGGCAGGACATTGGAAGTTCAAATTACCTTGTACTGTTTGTAATCCTGAGCATCACTTGTGGTACTAGTGTTGGCAAGAGATACACAGAATCACTCAGAACAACTCCCCTTCCACATAAAAATCTGCCTGACCAGTAATTTCATTTTTCTTTTCTGTCATCATAATCTTTGTCTTTCCGATGTTGACCTTCATTCCTCTTCTTGTTATCACCTGTCTCCAATCCAAAAACTTCTGCTCAACCTCCTTCTTACTATCTGCAGACAGAACCAGGTCATCTGTGTACATAACCCCCATATATCTTCACCTTTGCACTCTTTTGTTGCCTCATCCATTACCAGTATGAACAGTGGCATCTATAACACCTTCTTAGAAGCAAGTTTGTTTTTAGTCCATAAGATAAAGTCATTCAGCCAGAACTAATCAGTTAGTAACTGATACTTAGAAAGGCATAAAAAACCAGTTACACAAAATAACCCTTCAAAAGAAGTACAGTAAAATGGACTTTGAAGTTTTTTGTTAGCCAAATGATACACGTATGTTGAGCCATGGACATGATTATGTTTGACGATGTAATTTATACAGCTAAATGATAGATACAGTGTATTGATATATTTAAAACCAGCTAAAAATTAAGATACTCCAAAGAATATTGTTAAAGCATTTACGTTTTCTATTCACTAAACCCATCATTCTGTTTTATTCCAAATATTCAAAGTTATTTGCTGGAATCCTTTTCTAGTATTCCTGATAAAGATATTTTTTAGCCATACCATTGCAGTGTGATTTTGGTGACACCAGTAGTGCAGTAGAAGAACAATGCTAATAAGGCATTTTTCTGTAGATGAAGGTACTATCAACTCAAATTTCTTTTCTTCTATAGGAAAAAACAACCTTAGGCAATGATGGAGTTTATGAACTTTTGCCAAATTTATACCTACTTGGTATTCTTTTGCTAAATCAAAGACTCAGTAGAATCAGGTAATTGTCATTCGTCTTTGTTTCTATCATCTTACATGTGATGTAGAAAAACATTTTTTGAAGCAAAAACCTTTGAATGGAAATTTATTATCTAGTGAGATGTGTATTTTGTTTGTTTGTTTTACCAGCCCCCCAACAAGTCAGGGGTAGTCCGGATCTTGGATATGACTATTATCACGTAGAACAGAGAAAATATTTGAATGATAGTTGTTTGTATTCTAGAATATTACTTTAAGTACAGTATGTGAAACCGCACCTGTAGAGAACAGATATGCTTCTTCCAACTGAATATCAAATGGACAGGTAATCTTGACAGAAAGGAAACAGAAAAGGAGACGTAATATTAAAAGATACGATGCCGGCAAGCTGAGTAACGAAGGCGTGGCAGGTTTTTTTTCAACAATAAATTGGAGGCAGATTTGAAACATTACTTACTGATATTGTTGGTGCCTTATTTAGACAATTTTTAAAATACCACTTTTTTGGTAAATTCCATCTCTAAGAAAATCAGCATACACAACTAAACAAACAGACTAAAGGGGCAGTGAAATTTGCAAAAAGAAAAAATCTTGAAACGAAACTGAAATCCTTGAAACATTAATACAGAACAACGACAATCATAACCTCTTTTTCAAACAGTGAGAGAATTGGAAGGGAAACCCAGAAAATCACTCTATACTGTGAAAGATGGAAACAGTGAAAAACATGTCCAGTTGTTTTGAAACTGTGAGAAGAACATATCGAGAAACAACCTGATGCTTCTTTTCAGCACGATGAAAATAAACTAGACACCTTTGAAATACCATAACAAGATACAAGGAAATTTGTACCACAAATCACCAGAGGTGAATTTAAGTCAGACGTCGTTAAAACGAAAAACCGAAAGCACCAGGAGCAAATGAAAAAATACCCAGCAGAAGTGATCGAAGCTGGAGGTGATAAAATGGCCTTAACTTTGCACAAAATCTATAATTTAATAGTTGATTTAGGAAAAACTCCAGAAGATTTCTCCAAAATAATAGTGTCTCCTATCCACAAAGAGAGTGAAAGGTTCTTAAAGAGAACTACTGTACAATAGCCTAATTTCAATGTCGGGCAAAAAAATTTCCTGGAACGAATGAAAGAATGGATTAAAAGCAAACTTCATTCAAAATAGTGTTTTGAATTCTGGCAGGTCGGTTATTCCTCCACCTTTTAATGCCGTTTATAAAAAAGGCTGATCTTTTTGCTAGATTGTTTTCCACCAACTCCTCCCTAAATTACACAGGTGTTTCTTTGCAAGGGTACCCTCCGCAAACTGATCAGATTTTGAACTCTGTCATCATAAATCCAAGGTTAGTTGCAAAGATTATATATGGGCTTGATTAATTTAAAGCTCATGGTATGGGTTTGATGCCAGTAGTTGTTTTGAAAAAGTGTGATTCTGAGCTGTCTTTCTTGTTTGCCAAGGTGTTTGACCTTTGGCTATCAAACTCTTGTATTTCGTCATCCTGGGATGTTTCTAATGTTGTTCCTGTATTCAGGAATGCAGGTGACCCATCTGGTCCTTGCAAATATATACGTGTAAATCTTCTTTCTGTCACCAGTAAGGTCTTTGAACGACATCAACAAGGTTCTGGTGAAATTCTTGCAGAACTTGAGTCTCTTTGTTGATGTTCAGTACGGGTTTAGTGGATCTTGCTCCACGGGTGACCTTTTGACTGTTATCACGTAACGTATCAATGGTGAAGGACGTGCCAAAGGGCTTGATATATCCAACACATTTGATAAGGTATGGAACCCTGGCTTGCTTCATAAGGTTTATGGTTATGGTATTTGTTGAAGGGTCCATGGAATCCTTCAGTCCTTTCTATCAGATCGTAAAATGCATGTCACATTAGGTGGAATTACATCAGATGAGTATGCCACTAACGCTGATACTCGTCAAAGTTCTGTTGCTGGACCAAGCACCTTCATTCCTTACATCAATAATTTCCCTGGTACGTTGCCTGAGTTTATCAACATTTATGCTGATGACGCTACATTGAGTACAGGGCAACTCCACAGGAAGAAGTCAAAGTTGCGGAAGCTTTAGAATCTGACCTTCAGAATGTTGAAGAATAGGGAAGACTGAATTCTTTCAACGCAAGCGATGTAATTCAATAGAAAGCTAAGCCCTTTTCTCCGTTCAGTATTCATGGACTATCATTCCAATCTTAACCTTGGTGAGGTGTTGTGTTTCTCTTGACGAATCTTCATCAATGAGGATAGTTGGTTTGTCGTTTTCTGTAGATCTTTCCTGGATTTCTTTTATTTATTGTATTGGTAAGTCTGCTTTTAAAAAGGTATGTATCTTTGTATCGTATTAGAAATAACCTTACAGCTGAAGCCATCCTATATCTCTAAATCTACGATCAGTCCATGGACAGAGCACTGTTGGCATATGTGGATAGGTGCTTCGTCTTCTTATCTTGATGTTCATGATTGTGTACAGAGACGTGTTTGTAACTTGATGGGTCCAAATCAACGGTTTTCCAGTGTGCGACAGACGAGAAATGATAGTTTGGTGATGCTATTCTTGAAAGAGAGGAAGAACTTATAGTTACATACGCCTAACGACCATGAGACTCGTTGGGAGGAGAAGTGCTGAACTTTTGGAAACCCGTAAAAAAAATTACTGACAGAGAGTTGGTTTGACTCTGGGAATTTTTGAACTTCTTTACACTAGATACAAAGATTTTAGGAAAAAGAAGGAAAAGCAATTGGATTTGATGGGATGTTGATCGAGATGTTGTAACACGATTAGCTATAGTATGATAGGCTTAAAATAAAAAAACAACAAAAAACTTTTTTTTGAGGATATCAGCCAAGATCTTTGAGACTTCAGACGAAATTTGAATAGAAAAGGTTGTTGTTGTTAAATAAGATGTACTACGAACAAGTTACCAAGACTTTAAGTTTGATAGAAACTATAAATGACTGCTTCGAAACCTATTTTGGAAACAAACAGTTGGTGTTGAAATTCAAAAAGACGTGCCAAATTGAAAATGATGAATAGAGGTGTTAGACAATGTTGCGATTTTTTCGCAAATCTATTCAAACTGTGTAGGGAGTATATTTTCTGCCATGAGCTATAGGTGCAAAAGATAGCATTTTATATGCTTTTTGCAAGAATGTTTTAAGACACTTAAACAGCAAATGATGAGCCGTTATGCAGAGCTAGGGCAAGTAAAAGACGGACAGAGAGTATAAAGAATAACTAAAATATTTCTTTATGGGTAAAACATCAAAAAGAGGGTTTAGTTTGAATTACATTCCCTTGCTTCTGAAAACTAATTACAGATATTTTCCTGACCAGGTTTTTGTGGGAAATAAAGACGTATAAAAAATTGTTGACGGACGAAGATAAGTTGCAAATGCTTACTCGTACTGACATGGGCATTAAATTTTTCGGATCTAGCCATGGGGTAAACAGACCTATTATGCTATCAAAAAATTATACTGCATGCGTTTCAGGTCCCTTTTTGGTATTGAGATGAATGATTCCTGGTGCAACCATTCAGAGGTAACTTTTGCAGTGGGTTTTCTAAGACAGTTAAAGACAATATAAGAATATTTTTTTACAAAATAGAGGAATTGTAAGATCGTTATGAGTCTTTGACACTATTAAATATGAGAGCAAATCGTAATATAACATTTGTACACTCGCACTTTTACATATATTTATGTATGATTTGGTGTTAATACAAATTATATTATGTTTTGATTTATTCTTGTTGTTTTAGCCCACGTAACAGTAGCCAAATAAATCGATTTAAAGGAATACGTTTGGCGCAGAATAGAGTTAAAATGGAAGAAGCTGTGGTTGATCCAGTTGATGATGAAGAAGACCAACAGAAGAATGGTGAGCTGTCTTTTTTTTGCTTCACTGCGTGTTCATGCCAAGATATTATACAGGGTGGCCCTAGTGCTTTACTAGCAACTTAAATTTTCAATCCAAGGTTAATAATCTGTCTTTCTACCATATGTTTTCCAAAAGAAGTAGTCATTTTGGTCAGTTTTGACATCTGTTGACTGACTTTCGTGCACTAATTTTGAATTAATAGTTTATTTAGAAAAGAGTTGGTGTAATTTTCTTTTGAGGTTTCGATTATATTAAGGTCTGACAAAAACCAGGGAAACCACTAAAACATTTTAAGTAAAGGAAGAGATTTAATACCTACTCTCCAATTTATGTCCTCGCCTCTCGAGTGGTAGCATATTTATGATGTGTTGAGTCAAATAATGGAATTCGAACATAGGATAAGAACACCCCCCCTCCATATTCACAAACCAACACCGAATGGTTTATGAACTGGTGTCACTTGGAAATCCACGGTTTTGCAATGTTGTTCTTTTCCTACACTATTATCTTGTATTTCAATGTGTGCTCCTTAACAAGTTTGAGGCACTTTTTGCGGAGTAACGACGTATGTATATTTACGTTGATGTTTTGCTTTGAATGTTTTAAAACAAATTTATAGTTATCCATGAAATTTTTATAGTACTCAAGAAAACAATATGTGTTCGTCTTTGTGTTGTTTTAGTAAATGGTCACTCTTTAGTTTGACCTTGTTATGTTTAGTCTTGTTTAGTGTTGCGCGTAGCATGATCGAAATTTGTACCTGTCGGTTTAACACAAAAAAACTTACATGGAGTAGTTTTTATTCTAAGGAGATGACTGAGAGTTAAACAAGTAATTGTTTGTATTTCCTTTAACGATCTTCTCTTGTTCAACATGACTCGATCGGACTTGTGATACTTATCTTTAGAAGGGTCAAATATTTTTTAAGGAGAATAATATTAAGGTGAGCGAGATTTATAGCTACAATTTTCTTAATTAATCATGCAGTATTCAATGCAATTTGCACACATCACCACCAAAATAATTTTCGTATTAATATCCCTACTGTGAAATTAGTATAGAGCCGCGAAGAAAATTAAATGTTTTAACTTTGCTGTACCGTTATCTTGGCATCAAACAATTACCCTTTTATGAATAAATTTTCATAAATTTTTTATTTTATTAAATGTTAATAGCACGTTTCCGAAAACTGTTTCCTCATGATTTCCCAGGTTGTTAATTTTGTCCTCTTGGTTTGTTTTACAAGCTCATATTTGAATTTTCCCAAAATGTGAATTTGAAAGCAACAAGTAAATAAGCAAAAAGTTTAGAAAATATTTTTATGGTAACCAGCTATGTATTCATTTTTGTAGCTTTACGTCAAATCAGTTTTTACGAAAAGGTATTGTAATCACTCAAATCAGAAATATTACAGACAATGATGATCTATCTTTTTTCCTTCTTCCAAGTACTCTGTGAAGAATGTGCTAGAGAACCCGCTGCGTGTCAGTGTAGCAACTGCAACAATTTGAAATTCTGTCATAATTGTTTCCGCCAAGTAAGTAAATAAGTATCCTATTTTTAATGTGAGTAATTTGGAGCTTTTTGTTGTAATTTGGTCTAAAGCAATTGTTTTAGTGGCCCTTCACATTATCTGAAGTTTTCAAGTGAAAGCTTTTCATCAGTATTGATTCCAGAGAATTATTTTTAATAACAATGAATTGAAATTACTGCTGCAGGCCCTATTTATTTGGTGATCCTTGCGATGCGATGAAAAAAGGGTTTTCAACAGAGATGACCATCATAGGTCGAGTTCTTTTTTTTACCACTTTCTAGTTTTTAATTAGCTGGACATACTTTGTATAATGTGTAAAACAGATTTTATAGCATACAAGAGCCCGCGAGTCAAACTTCCCGTTGTCTTACAAAGCAGTTAGTAGCACAGGCACAAATATGCACTCTTGTACATATAATGTTATTTATTTAAGGATTATGAAGAGTTGGATTCCCCGAGCGGGCAGCTTTGGAACTTCACAAAAGAAAAGCCATTGGTTGACGTCTGGAAGGGCATCCGGCCAAGAAATTACTCACTACCAACTCCAAATCTCCGTGAAGGGCACCGCCTAAGCCCCAGTTACTGGGGAAAATGACGTTAAAACCAAAAAAAAGAAAGAAAGAGAGGAGAAAGAGAGAGAGAGAGAGAGAGAGAGAGAGACAGGGAGAGAGAGAGAGAGAGAGAGAGAGAGAGAGAGAGAGAGAGAGAGAGAGAGAGAGAGAGAGAGAGAGAGAGAGAGAGAGAGAGGGAGAGAGAGAGAGAGAGAGAGAGAGGGGGAGAGAGAGAGAGAGAGACAGACAGAGAGGAAAGAGATGACGACAGCTTTGCCTCAATATGNAAGAAGAAGAGAAGAGAGAGAGAGAGAGAGAGAGAGAGAGAGAGAGAGAGAGAGAGAGAGAAGCGTAGGGTGGGAAGGAGTTTAATCAACTCCTTGAATTTGCCCAGTGGAATAAAAGAACTAATCTTGATCTGGTATAGCCATAGAGATCAGGTCAGTGATGAACAGTGATGGAGAACGTCCAGTTAAGAATTAACATTGTTTGTTTTCTCTTTTCTTTACTTTTTATTGGGGTTATTCTGTGGTTTCATTTCAGTATTTCAGTGTTATTGAACGCTTTTGCCAACATGTTTTGAAATGAACAGTACTGTAGGGCCACATTTATGCATCACTTTGTAAGCTCAATCACTAACACTCACACTACAGTACTGCGGTGGAAAGATGGAAAATGTAATAGAAAGGTGTATAGTAAGTGCTATTGTTTATGCCCACAATAACTTTATTAAAGCTCGTTACCGGCTCTAGTTGTCATTGTGTGTTGTATGTGATTAGCTTTCAAGGCCAACTGGGACAGCAGTTCTCTCATGAATTGGGTATTGTGAAAAGTTTTCCTGTTAGGCTAAAAAAGATAAAGACTGCGACCCTCAAATTGGAGCGCTGACAATCAGGAGTAGAGAGATTGAGGATATAATGAGAAGGCGGGACATTGACCTCTTCTGGCTCTAGATAACAGGTAGACGGCGGAAAATCTGTAGAAAGGCAAGAAAAATTGAAGACTTCAAAATCCTTTACTACACTGCTGCAGTAGGTCTAAAGAAAGAAACGGAGTTGCTACATGTATACAAGAAGAATTAAGGAATACAATAATCGACGCGATTAGTAACTCAGACAGGATCATCAGCATAAGGCTGGTGACATCACTGCGGAACTGCAACATCGTGTTTTCCTACATCCCACAGTAAGGCTGTAATGAGGAAAAGGAAAAGAGATTCTGGATACAAATCGGTGTGTTGGCTTGTGGGCTGCGCATAAAGAAGGAGTTTGTTGTTATTGGTGACCTTAGTGGGCTGCTCGACACTGACAGAGGCGGTCTGGAAAGTTCCTTTGTGGGAAAGCACGTAGAAACCTCAAGACAGAGGGTGATAGAATCCTGGACTTCGCAAGTTAGTGATTAAGCTGTGGTGAACACTTTACTTTTTAAACGCAGCGCTATAAGGTACACCTTCCAAAGCAGTGTCACCTAAACCATCACTGATTACATCACAGTCACACGAGAAAGCTTAATTAAAGTTTAAAACTGTAAGGTGATTATTGGAGAGTGTGTGGCTACACAGTATCAGCTGTTAGTAATGAATTTCGCCTCTGAAAAGAGGCAGAGGAAGAGACCGAAAAGAGAGGACAGGATAAATTGGTAGATGGTGAAGAAACCAGAAGGACAAATTTTCTTTGAGAAATTGGAAGAGATGCTACAAGAAATCGAAGACGAGGATCAGCTGCAGTGGGAAGACAACTACCACAGAGTGATAACGTAGCCAAGGAGATACTGGGAGTGTCCAAGGTGGAGACTTAACTTGAAGAAGAGTCGTAGTGGTGAAGTGAGGAGGTTAAAGTGGCAATATTAGCAGAGAAGGAACCCAAGAAATTCAATCTATCAGTGACAGATAAAGCTAGAGAAAACTACAGCATCTGAATAAGGTATGTAAAGAAAAGTGTGCCATAGGTAGAAAGGTGGTATGCGGCGAGGACCTCTGCAGAGAGCTGGATGAGAACGGCACCAACAAGATGGCCTGTCTAGCAAAGACCAGAGGCAGGAGATCCAAGGACATTGAAAGAATGGTCTTTGTGAAGAGCCGGCAGGGAAACACCCTATTTGAAGACGATAAGATCAAAGATAGATGAGAGTTTACTATAATACACTACTGAACACAAAAAACCAGAGAGAACGTTTTCCAGAACTAACTGCAGTACAATATCCGTTACGGAAAATGACAAAGGAAAATTCAAGATCCAGATAGACAGAACTAAGGCTAAAAGTCAGAGAAACGATTGAATAAATATGGAACAACCTGGATAACAGCAATTATTTGGAACATTGTGAATTATGGGATACGCCAGGACTGACTGGAAGGTACTGCAACACCAATCTAAAATAAAAAGGAGACCCTCAAGACTCTTTAATTACTGAGGGATAAAGTTGCTGAGCCACTGCATGAAACTCACTGACTGAGTGAGTGAGGTAAGGTCAACAAAGACAGTAGGCATAAAAAATAAGCAATATGGATTTCAGAAAGCAAAATAGACAAAATAGGTGTTGCTCTGGTTCAGGCTATTGCAGGGAAAATTTAAAGAGCACAGCCGAGGACTGCACATAGTGTTCGTAGACGTGGAAAAAGACTTATTACAGCATACCTAGAGAATTGATATGGTACTCGTTCAGGGAGAGAGGAATTTCCGTAAGCGTTCGGACGCCTCGTACAAGATATGTAAAAAAACAACACCATCCAAATGCTCACAAACCTATGACTGACAGGGAATATTAAGATATGGTCGGTCTACAACAGGGATACTTTTTATCATTATCACGGATGTAATAACAACAAATCGAGGACACATTATAGGCCATGCTCTTTACCGTTGTCATAGTGTTACGCGATGGTGACAAGGTCGCACTTGAGAGAAGGTTGAAGGTATGGAGGGATAAATTGGAGAGTATTGGGCTAGAGTTTTACTGGTCGAAGACAGGATATTTACAACCACCTGAAAAGTTTAAACAGTATTCTTATGAAGAAATAGAATTTAGAAGAGCTACCAACGCTATAAAGATACTCGGAGTTCAAGTACCTAGGTTTTACTATTCAACAGGATCATGCCTGGCACAAGGTGGTCGAGCTTTATATATCTAAAGCGTGAAGCAAGTGGAGAGAACTAACCAGAGTACTGTGGGATAGAAAAATGTCAACGCGTCTGAAGATCGTAATTGATCATATATAAAAATAAAACGTGGTCTGTGTGTGGAGTACCAGCGGTTAGATATTGTTTGGAAATCAGTTTAGAGGAACAGCAGGCAGTTTATGACTTAACGAAAAGAGCAGAAGTGATACCAGTCAGAGACCTAATTACAAACAAGAGGACGGGGTGGTTTGGTCATGTTTGTCGCCAGAAGGAAAAGAAAGATACACGGAGTGTCGTAGATGCAAAGTGAAGAATTGAGAAGGAGAGAAAGGCCCAGGACAGAAGACAGAGATAATACTTATGATAGGTCACAAAAGGAAAATCTATTGAGATCAAAATGAGGCCCGAACAGGAATACGGCAATGAAAGGTGAGGAAGATAAGCAATTGGATCCTAAAGAGCAAAGTCGGCAGACTATTGTCTGTAGAGCATTTTAAAGATACCTATTCACTAAAATATAGGAAGTTAACTTAGCTTCTTATACACAAGAGTGTAAAAAGGCCGTTTTAATGACTTTTATCTGATTTAAAGAATGGGACTTTTATTTGTTGTCAACTGAAACTGTGTGACTTTAGAGAACTTCAATCGTTGGATAAATTTTTAAGATTATAGCAGATGATTAAAAAGACGAAGAGGGAAGGAGAAATCGTTCTTACTTTTATTATGTTTTGGAATGAGGTGACCCTTTTGAAGAAAATTCGGTCTCTGGAAAGCTCAGGCCCTGTTAGGTACATTTGAGAAAAGTGTCTCAGTAAGAATAGTGCAGTCAAGTGAACAACATATTTGCAAAGGTTACTAGAGAAAGGAGCGCCATTCCTAAGTGCAGATGGATAGGAAATCCATAGGCAGGATCCAAGAGTTTATTCTTTTTAACTTGGTGTTTTTGTAATTAGAAAAAGGGACCAGGATTCGGGCCACAGGCCAAAGAAAATATATTTTTCTGCCAAAAACCTTTGCATCAAATGGATATGGAGTAAACCATGAATGGGTATGACACTAAGGTTAAAATTTTGTTTTCTGAAAATTAATATTTTACATAATTTCTTTATCAACGTCTTCTTCGTCTCATACATCGTCACGGTCCTCACATTGACAAGGTTCGTTAGGATAATCTCTAGTAGGTATTTCATTCCTTTCTTAATCTTCCAAGTGAACAAGGTTTTCGTTTTCATGGGCTATTACCTCTACTGGAACTTCTCTCACGACAATCTTTTAAGTGGAGTACAAATCGTCATCATTTCCATCTTACCAAATATACCAGGATTCCCTGACCCTTTCAGAATCGCGTCATGTATAGCTACGTTTTGTCTGATGGCACAGAACCACTTAACAATCATCAATTACTATGCTCTCTCATTTACTGAATCCAGTGAATTGAATTTCGCCATCGGTCATCCATTCATTCCATATCTCGCGCAAGTTTTTCTTGAACGTCTTATTTACCGTACTCCCAGTGTCTCCAAATTGTAAGATTGATTTCATACTCCCATCTATGCTTACACCTGTTGGGCTGGTGCGTTAAGTGCTTAAGCAAATCTGTCGCTAATTACAACTCCTGGTAAGTCTGTGATAAGTAAAGACTTATGTTGTTGAAAAAAGGGTTCTTTACGCCAGAGACAATTTGCGTCATCATTTGCCATTAACTCATCAGTCTTTGTCCCTCCTTTGGTACATTCTCCAGTCCGGAAACGTCCATGAGGAGGTTTCAGAAGACTCTTGAAAATAACCATCGGTGGCAGGTTAACAACTTGCACCCTGTTGCGCGAGAAGTTACCTCCAGCTGAGGGGAGAGCCGTAAAACAAAGTTTTTCGTGTCCAGTCTACCTAACTTAAACAGTTTGAGCTCCCTTCGTATCAATCATTGGGAAGCATGGAAAGTCAAAATAGCATGGCGCCTCATAGACTTCAGATGTAATCATAGCCAGGTATGTTTCTCACAGAATTGAATCTCTTGGGAATATCTGGTGCAATCCTGTGACCAACGCTAGTAACTCTTGAAGGACAGGTTATTCTATAAAAGCACTGGACCCAGTTATCCTCTTGAAGCTTTTAACGAAGTACTAGGCACTTTGGAAACAAAATTTAAAGCTTTTCTTTTGATCATTTTTGCATTAATTGATGTCACAACTTTT
The DNA here is from genome assembly GCA_003991215.1 of Morbakka virulenta. Taxonomy (NCBI): domain Eukaryota; kingdom Metazoa; phylum Cnidaria; class Cubozoa; order Carybdeida; family Carukiidae; genus Morbakka; species Morbakka virulenta. The sequence goes on from RDPX01000032.1 coordinate 4,159,946, forward strand.
CTTCAAATTTGATTAATTGTATGATACCACCCTGTAACTCAGTATTATATTGCATTTCCACTTGTTATGTTGTCACCAACAAAAACTTTCACTCCTTGATTCCGGACACAATTCATTTTCAAGTCTTTCTGTGACAGCCAACTTCTGGTATCCTTTCTATCGACGCCAAGCTCTTGAACTGGTTTTCGATAGGTTTCCATAATCCTTGACGATCTTACATCAAAGTAGCTAAATTGCATTAAGTGTGCACACGCATTTAGATCCGTGGGCGTAAATGTTGAGGATTGTAAAAATACTCTGTATTAGGGTAATACGGAATTTAAATTGGTTTCTCATTTATTGCTGTAAATCAGTTAATTTACCACAGTGTTACCAGTTGTCAAAATCTTTTTTCCTCACTACTTGCAGATATTAATGTAACTGAACGTGTAAATAGTTACTAATTCCATTTTACTTAATCTTAGGTTCACAAAGCAAAAATATTTAGTAAACACCAGCCAATTGCGATTGAAAGAAGCAAGTAAGTAAATTTAAGTTCACAGAGGCAAAACGTTAAATGCGACACTCACGCATTCAGAAGCCCTCAGACAGGGGATTACATTTGTGAATTGCTTTTTGATTGTAGGCAGGGAGAATAGTTTTGATAGCCTCCGTAGAGAATTTCTTAATACGGGGGGAAATGATGTGTAAGCTGGGAGATGCCCAGTTGTTTTTCTGTTTCTTTCGTCATTATTGTCTTTTTCATTACTCACTTTTTCTTAGTTTTACTCCAGCTCTTTATTATTTACTCCAGAAGAGTTTTTTCTTACTTTGTGATTAGTATATATCACAAAAATGCTTTACCACGACAATTCGTTGTGTACAACTTCGTATCTTTAAAAATAATATATTCTTTTGTAAGTTTTAGTATGTTACCCTTGTATTTTCAACTTTTTCACTGCATAACTGTTGTTTTATCTCCATGCAGGAATGGAGTCCATTTTTATTGAGATAGTATCGAAACTTGAAGAGACTTTTTATTGTATGTTTGTGCGCATGCATGTCTCATTTTCAATGTTTTATATACAGAATATATATATATATGTTTATGTATATATATGTATATATATNGAGTTTTTTCTTACTTTGGGATTAGTATATATCACAAAAATGCTTTACCACGACAATTCGTTGTGTACAACTTCGTATCTTTAAAAATAATATATTCTTTTGTAAGTTTTAGTATGTTACCCTTGTATTTTCAACTTTTTCACTGCATAACTGTTGTTTTATCTCCATGCAGGAATGGAGTCCATTTTTATTGAGATAGTATCGAAACTTGAAGAGACTTTTTATTGTATGTTTGTGCGCATGCATGTCTCATTTTCAATGTTTTATATACAGAATATATATATATATGTTTATGTATATATATGTATATATATATGTATATGTACATTTATATAAGATGTAGATTTATGTGTGTGGCTGGGTGTATATATATTCGTATTGATAGAGGCGAAATATGGTACAGAGGAGATTACTGGCAAGATTTATCTGCGTGTGTTGTTTTGTGGCTTGTTTGTAGGGATACTAATTATCAATTGGAATGATTTACAATATGAAATAAAAATACTGAAGAAAATATGTTACCGATTTTTATGGAAAATAGTGTTGTATTGGTTGTGTGAGCTTGAAAGCCTACCTAAAAATAGAAATAAAAATACGCAAACGACAGTTACAAGGCTTATGAATTAAATATCAGCTAGTACGTGACACATTGCGAAATCTGTGACAAAACATTTACATTGTTTGTTTATTGGTTTCTCAGGTTTTTACTGTATCCATTGCACAATAAAAATATAATACTGATACCACATATTCTCTACCAACCTTTGTATTAATGTAACGTACTGTACTGACATGCAGAACAATACATGCCATTTCACAAAGACCACATGGTCAATACCATCATTTTTGTGCTATATATAGGCACTTTAGTGTGCTACAACATAAAACGCATAATTCTGATACCATAATAGATATATCATGTCATGTAAACGATGTCGTCCTTACCATACTATACATGTTGCACACTACATACCATACTGTTCATACTATACCATACTATATGCTTACCACATTGGACATACCATGCTATACATAATTTTCAGTCTTTACTATACATGCCGCGTCGACCTATGTTATATTCTGTGCTATTTACACGATTTGCTACATACCTTCATAAAATAAAATTATACTTGCATTAAAGTGTGTACGGTACTGTGGATACTAAACTGTACGTACTGCACCATATGTAATCAATTGACATATAATGTATTACCCATAGTATTAAATTCATAAGATTATTTGTTGACATAGCATACATATTTCAACAAATAATCTTATGAATTTAATACTATGAAAAATATATTGTACATACCATGATGATACATATTGTCATGGTATGTAAAATATATTGTACATACCATGACAATATGTATCATCATGGTATGTACAATATTTTTTTCATAGTATTAAATTCATAAGATTATTTGTTGAAATATGTATGCTATGAGTCATCATCATCATCATCATAAACGGACGTTAAACCGAATATGATGATGATGATGATGATGATGACCCATAGCATACATATTTCAACAAATAATCTTATGAATTTAATACTATGAAAAATATATTGTACATACCATGATGATACATATTGTTGTACATATGTACATATTTTAAAATATATTGTACATACCATGATGATACATATTGTTGTGCATATATACATATTTTAAAATATATTGTACATACCATGATGATACATATTATTGTACATCTGTACATATTTTAAAATATATTGTAANTCATGTAAACGATGTCGTCCTTACCATACTATACATGTTGCACACTACATACCATACTGTTCATACTATACCATACTATATGCTTACCACATTGGACATACCATGCTATACATAATTTTCAGTCTTTACTATACATGCCGCGTCGACCTATTTTATATTCTGTGCTATTTACACGATTTGCTACATACCTTCAAAAAATAAAATTATACTTGCATTAAAGTGTGTACGGTACTGTGGATACTAAACTGTACGTACTGCACCATATGTAATCAATTGACATATAATGTATTACCCATAGTATTAAATTCATAAGATTATTTGTTGAAATATGTATGCTATGAGTCATCATCATCATCATCATAAACGGACGTTAAACCGAATATGATGATGATGATGATGATGATGACCCATAGCATACATATTTCAACAAATAATCTTATGAATTTAATACTATGAAAAATATATTGTACATACCATGATGATACATATTGTTGTACATATGTACATATTTTAAAATATATTGTACATACCATGATGATACATATTGTTGTGCATATATACATATTTTAAAATATATTGTACATACCATGATGATACATATTATTGTACATCTGTACATATTTTAAAATATATTGTAAATACCACGATAATACATATTGTTGTACATATGTTCATATTTTAAAATATATTGTATATACCATGATGATACATATTGTTGTACATATGTACATATATACATATTGTAAAATTTGTTGTACATACCATACGATACCTATGGTACAATATAGATATTGTACCATATGTTATGTAGATATTATATTTTCTATACTACGGTAACCGTTTCATATATATTATTCCACCGGTGTCGTTAGCTTACCAACTTTAGAAAAGCAGTTCCGATCTTTAATATAATCTTATTTCCATTTTTAATTATTTGCAGAGATGAACAAGGGAAATGCACCTTGCATGAAGGGAGAATATTGGAATTTTTTGATAAAAATCTAGACGAGTTCATTTGTGCACACTGTTTATTATCAGAAAGATGTAAAGGCCATGAAATAGTCGCAAACGACGATGTGGTAAGCTTGGATTTATAACTATGTGTGCTGAATTTTAGTAAAAAGGTACTCAATGTTTAAAACTACTACTGGTGTGATTATGAAATAGATGAATGAGCTGTAGATAACAGTACGGACAGTAAACAAAAGCCCAATTCGATCACTGTATTTGAAGAGAAATTGCAAGTGGATAAAAAACTATCGGAACTTCTTGCAGTGAGCTCCTATCGGAGCTCACTGCGAGATGGTGGATGGTAAAAGGACTATCCACCATCGACCAAGTTTCAGATAAACAGAAAATTTGATGATAGATGTAAGGGGGAGTTTTCAAAGAGAAAAGAAAATAGATATAGACCAGGACAGTGCTGAAAGTAAGATTAAGGAAAACAGCAACAATATAGGTAATTTCCGGATGTAAGGGGAACTTTTGAAATCTATAATTTGTTCCAAAAGCATTTGATAAAATGGACATGCTACCGCCAAAGACTGTAAGAAAACTAAGGTTACAGTTTTAATCTGAAGATACAAGTAGTACAATCACCAGGTATACATTCGATAATTTTTTTCTGGTAGTTACAAATTTCATAACACTAGACCAAAATTTTTCCGGTTTTTGTTTTACATTTTTCTCCTTTTGTTACAGGAGTTTCTGATTAACAGTGAGCTAGACGAGGAAGTCAAAAAAGCAAAAAGCCAGCTTGCACTTCTTGAATACTCTCAAAAGGTAGGTTTTGTGCTAACATATGTTATGTCAACTCATTTGTTAAAAACGCTCCTGCCCATCAGGCATTCCCACCTTTTTTCAGAAGAAAAACTAACAAAAATTATCGTCTGCTGACGGCTACATCTGGGAATTTTTCAAAAAAGTTACTGTTGTTACCATGCTGTAGCAATTTTGCAAGCCCTTGTTTTCCTTGGTTTCCATGTAGTGAAAATAAATATGCAAGGGATTTTAAGTCCACCAACAGCTTGAGAATTTTTTCCTTTTGCCAGTGACAGTCCCATCAACAGTACCTCCGTACTTCAGAAAGTTCCAGATAATTTTGAACATTTCCGAGGTAAATGACCAACTCTTTCACCTTCCCTCTTGTCCATCGCATTGTTTTCTTCCTGTTTTCCTACAAGTTCTACTTCAATGAAAGGTAGCCAACAGCTCCCATACACATGGTATCCACCAACACAAACGTTTTTGACATAGGTTTCGACCCTAAAATCTAGTCGGCCATTTTTAAGCAGTCAAATTGGTTTCGGTTTTCCTATACGAAACTATTGTCTAAAATAGTTCTGCTGAAATTAATTCCGAAGTTAGTTAATGACATATGTTGAATATCTGGACCAGTACGAACTTGTTTATTTACGAACCCGTAACGTTTAATAATTTAATAGTGCATATAGGATAGGGAAGCAATAATTACTTCATTAAAGTGTTAAAGACCAAAAGCACTTAAAAGGTGTCTATCTCTAAGCTCAAATGCTCAAAAAATTTGATAACGAATCAGCACAATTATTGCTTAAACACTTACAGATGTTGTTTTAACTTACCCAGAAGACCAATTTCAGCCACAACCTCTCAGGCTGCACAGCTAGCGACTGTCGCCATTTCAGAATATTTTAAAAAGTGAAAAATACACAATATTCCCTAAGAACAATTTTTGTACCAAATTATTCAGTATGCAAAATATATGAGCCAAGAATGGCTTAAAGTAAATTAATTGGATTAATGTTTTGAATAAACCTAAATACTTTGGCACAAGGACAGTTAAAAGACAACATTTCCTTGCTACAGCGACAAATATGAGGCAAAAAGTTATCTTTTGTAGAAACGACTCCGAAGTACGAAATAAGAAAAGAGAGGGTTTCTTACAAAAAGCCAATGAGCTAGCAAATGCAGTGACTTAAACTTAACATACGTCTAGGAATTGCAGTTACAATATTGCTATCTGGGATACCTAAATTAGTAAAGCTAATTTCCATTAAAATATTTTTCTTGAGAATATTAAGAATCCTAACCATTTCTGGCGGTCAATAACAAACGTTTATCTGTCAAAAAAATAAGTAAAAAACTGTTTTAGCATCTAAAGCTAGATCTGGCCTGGTAATAATAGTATTGGTAATGGATTTTTCAGCGCAACAGGAACGTCCCAAAGAGCCAGGCGGAATAGGTTATGTCCTGAAGAATGCATCCGTTATGACAGTATAAACTTGCTTCAAATGATTAAACCACAATCACATTTATTTATTTAAGTTGTATAATTTGCATTCAAGTCAAGTGTTGCCTCTAATTAAGTTATGGCTTGCACTTTTGCTGGCTGTTACGACCTTTCAGTTGAAGGTATTTGGAGCATTGACGAATTTTGATAGTGTTTAATCTACTGCTGTTTATAAAGGTAACCATAAAAACTGATTTAGAAAATCGTTACCTGATATCTGACGTAATGGTATTCACTAATGTGATAAAAAGAGAGTTTTCCATCAGCAGGTTTCAGATTACTTAAAAGCTACGGAACCGAGCAGTTCTAGTCAGTTAGTCATAATAAAAACAAAAAGCTAACTAGCTAAAGCTAACTAACTGTTAATCATAATAAATTTAATACGGAAAACTCCTTGTGCATCGCAGCTATATTTTTGTATCTTTTAATTAAACAGCTATGTTGCAGAGCTTTTAATGCTCTGCAACATAGCTGTTTAAGTTAAAAAGTTAGCCTTAGGTAAAGAGTTAATGTGTAGAAAAGATGAAGGAAAAAAGCAGCCCTAGGTAAAGAGTTGATTTGCGGAAAAGACAAAGGAAAAGAAGTAGTCTTAGGTAAAGAGGTGATGTGCAGAAAAGACGAAGGAAAGAAACAGTCTCAGGTAAAGAGTTGATGTGCAGAAAAGACGAAGGAAAGAAGCGTCTTAGGTAAAGAGTTGATGTGCAGAAAAGACGAAGGAAAGAAGCGTCTTAGGTAAAGAGTTGATGTGCAGAAAAGACGAAGGAAAGAAGAGGTCATAGGTAAAGAGTTGATGTGCAGAAAAGACGAAGGAAAGAAGCGTCTTAGGTAAAGAGTTGATGTGCAGAAAAGACGAAGGAAAGAAGCGTCTTAGGTAAAGAGTTGATGTGCAGAAAAGACGAAGGAAAGAAGCGTCTTAGGTAAAGAGTTGATGTGCAGAAAAGACGAAGGAAAGAAGCGTCTTAGGTAAAGAGTTGATGTGCAGAAAAGACGAAGGAAAGAAGCGTCTTAGGTAAAGAGTTGATGTGCAGAAAAGACGAAGGAAAGAAGCGTCTTAGGTAAAGAGTTGATGTGCAGAAAAGACGAAGGAAAGAAGCGTCTTAGGTAAAGAGTTGATGTGCAGAAAAGACGAAGGAAAGAAGCGTCTTAGGTAAAGAGTTGATGTGCAGAAAAGACGAAGGAAAGAAGCGTCTTAGGTAAAGAGTTGATGTGCAGAAAAGACGAAGGAAAGAAGCGTCTTAGGTAAAGAGTTGATGTGCAGAAAAGACGAAGGAAAGAAGCGTCTTAGGTAAAGAGTTGATGTGCAGAAAAGACGAAGGAAAGAAGCGTCTTAGGTAAAGAGTTGATGTGCAGAAAAGACGAAGGAAAGAAGCGGTCTTAGGTAAAGAGTTGATGTGCAGAAAAGACGAAGGAAAGAAGCAGTCTTAGGTAGAGAGTTAATGTGCAGAAAAGACGAAGGAAAGAAGAGGTCTTAGGTAAAGAGTTGATGTGCAGAAAAGACGAAGGAAAGAAGCGGTCTTAGGTAAAGAGTTAATGTGCAGAAAAGACGAAGGAAAGAAGCGTCTTAGGTAAAGAGTTGATGTGCAGAAAAGACGAAGGAAAGAAGCGGTCTTAGGTAAAGAGTTGATGTGCAGAAAAGACGAAGGAAAGAAGCAGTCTTAGGTAGAGAGTTAATGTGCAGAAAAGACGAAGGAAAGAAGAGGTCTTAGGTAAAGAGTTGATGTGCAGAAAAGACGAAGGAAAGAAGCAGTCTTAGGTAAAGAGTTGATGTGCAGAAAAGACGAAGGAAAGAAGCAGTCTTAGGTAAAGAGTTGATGTGCAGAAAAGACGAAGGAAAGAAGCAGTCTTAGGTAAAGAGTTGATGTGCAGAAAAGACGAAGGAAAGAAGCAGTCTTAGGTAAAGAGTTGATGTGCAGAAAAGACGAAAGAAAGAAGCAGTCTTAGGTAAAGAGTTGATGTGCAGAAAAGACGAAAGAAAGAAGCAGTCTTAGGTAAAGAGTTGATGTGCAGAAAAGACGAAAGAAAGAAGCAGTCTTAGGTAAAGAGTTGATGTGCAGAAAAGACGAAAGAAAGAAGCAGTCTTAGGTAAAGAGTTGATGTGCAGAAAAGACGAAAGAAAGAAGCAGTCTTAGGTAAAGAGTTGATGTGCAGAAAAGACGAAAGAAAGAAGCAGTCTTAGGTAAAGAGTTGATGTGCAGAAAAGACGAAAGAAAGAAGCAGTCTTAGGTAAAGAGTTGATGTGCAGAAAAGACGAAAGAAAGAAGCAGTCTTAGGTAAAGAGTTGATGTGCAGAAAAGACGAAAGAAAGAAGCAGTCTTAGGTAAAGAGTTGATGTGCAGAAAAGACGAAAGAAAGAAGCAGTCTTAGGTAAAGAGTTGATGTGCAGAAAAGACGAAAGAAAGAAGCAGTCTTAGGTAAAGAGTTGATGTGCAGAAAAGACGAAAGAAAGAAGCAGTCTTAGGTAAAGAGTTGATGTGCAGAAAAGACGAAAGAAAGAAGCAGTCTTAGGTAAAGAGTTGATGTGCAGAAAAGACGAAAGAAAGAAGCAGTCTTAGGTAAAGAGTTGATGTGCAGAAAAGACGAAAGAAAGAAGCAGTCTTAGGTAAAGAGTTGATGTGCAGAAAAGACGAAAGAAAGAAGCAGTCTTAGGTAAAGAGTTGATGTGCAGAAAAGACGAAAGAAAGAAGCAGTCTTAGGTAAAGAGTTGATGTGCAGAAAAGACGAAAGAAAGAAGCAGTCTTAGGTAAAGAGTTGATGTGCAGAAAAGACGAAAGAAAGAAGCAGTCTTAGGTAAAGAGTTGATGTGCAGAAAAGACGAAAGAAAGAAGCAGTCTTAGGTAAAGAGTTAATGTGCAGAAAAGACGAAAGAAAGAAGCAGTCTTAGGTAAAGAGTTAATGTGCAGAAAAGACGAAGGAAAGAAGCGTCTTAGGTAAAGAGTTGATGTGCAGAAAAGACGAAAGAAAGAAGCAGTCTTAGGTAAAGAGTTGATGTGCAGAAAAGACGAAAGAAAGAAGCAGTCTTAGGTAGAGAGTTAATGTGCAGAAAAGACGAAGGAAAGAAGAGGTCTTAGGTAAAGAGTTGATGTGCAGAAAAGACGAAAGAAAGAAGCAGTCTTAGGTAAAGAGTTGATGTGCAGAAAAGACGAAGGAAAAGAAGCAGGCTTGTTATTTTTGGTTTATCGGACAATTTTAAATTTTAAACGCTTTGTAATTAAGCATTGTTTTTTATGAATCTTTTAAACAATCACCTTATCTTTATTTCACACAGTAAAAATGTGAACTGTTATATTTGGCCTTTGCAACTATTCCTTTGTCGTCCCTTAATTATCATTTTGATATAAAGCTGTTTGCCGTTTTGTTGTTACGTTTTTTTTGACGAAATTAGAAGAAATAAAGAGCTGCGTAACACCGCTGTCTTTATTTTTATTTTATTTGTTAATTATATGTTGAACTGTGAGGCAAAACTTAAAAAAATCTCCCCTATTTTATTGTGCAACTGGGGTCAGAGGTACTTGCACAGGGACCAATCCTATGGCAAAATTACTGCTTGTCCATGTCTGCCTGTCCTTCTGTCTCGTTGTTTTCCTCTTTCTTCTCTCTCTCTCTTTGACAACCACCACATTTTTCAGATTCCTTTCATATGACATTCTTCACAGTATTTTTGTACTTGCCCGAATCATCTCTGTTAAGTTACGTTATAGGTAGTACCAATAAATCCTCTTGTTGTTTTGTCTTTAATTCATTAACATCCAAAAATTAATATTTGAGCAGTGAACGTGTTTTTTTTGTTGTGCATTAGGTTGTACAACATGCTATGCCAGAAGTGACTATGGATGGAAATCAGATAGTTCAAGATATTCAGGCACATTTTGCGGCATTACACGCACTGTTACAGAAAAGGTATGAAACAGCTCTGTCTTTTGAATTTTAATAGGACCAATTTCATCGACTGCTATAATTTTTTAAACAAAAATTGTAATTGTTACACTAGGAGAAAGCTGTTTTAAATACCATTTCAATTAACCTTTAAAACATTTTAACCTTGTTATTAGCAGTAGGAATTTAAACATTTAATTTTGGTTTCCTTTTCGAATGCAACAAAAGGTTGTGTATTTAAACAGCCTTTCCTTGTACACCTTACTTTGCTGCCATCTCACAGCTCCTTTTTCCATATCCCGAAATATTTCACTTTTTACATAAAAAGATTTCCTAAAAGTGTTGACGTTTTTTATGCAACAAGCATTTTCCGGCTTTGACGCAAATATTGTTGTTTCAATGAGAAAATCTGAATTCAAATCTTGCATCAATATCACTCAAAAACTGCGTTCGAAAACTTGAAGAGAATTCGATAGTATTCAGTCTTTCTATTAACCATTTCATGAAATAATCATCGTGACCGTTTTTTAACTTTTTGATTCTTTATGGATCCTGAATACGTCTGACCGGTAAGAAAGGTTTTTTGGCTATTTGTTATTAGCATGGGATTTAATGAGTGAGAAATGCAGAAAATGAGAAAGAATTGCAAAATTGAATTGTCATGTTTTAGTAATTTAGCTGGAACAGGAGAATGGAAGCCGGCATGGGTGAAATTTGGGATATGAAAGTCCCAAAATTTGATTTGCGTGTTTGCTTTTTAAGTCGTAAAACGTGGTCAGACAGTTGGCCATATGAGCATAAAGACATCAAGTAATTTTCCAATGTCTGCTTTTCATTTTCCACTGCGCATACAACATAAATGCTTGTCAGTGAGTCAGAAGTTTGAATAAAATAGACAAAATTGTAGTTCTTTGCACTAAAGTAGCGCCTGGTTCCACCACGTCTAAACCCCATAACCCTTGCCCCCCCTTCCTCTTTCTAGAAAAACATCAGTTACAAAATAACGGTTCTTTGTTTGCAAGAGAATCGAAACACCTTGATATGGTAAAAAGTACATTTATGATTTTATTGTAATTGTATGCATTTATAATAGTAAAAATTCTAGCAGTAAATTATTTTTTAAACTTTGTCTTATTTCGCCCTCCTACCTCTTACCTTACCCAATTTTGTTGAGAAAAGTATTTGAAAGAACTGGCCTATTATTTTGACTGAATATTTTCTTAATTTTTAGAGAGATTGATGTCCTGGGTTCAGCTATTGAAACTTTTGTCGATACTTCAAGCCTTGAGAAAATGGTGAGCTTATAAAATATTTTCAACATTGGTGCAGGTAACAGTAAAACTTGTAAGGCCTCTTTTTAATAGTGGTTAACATAAATGTTTTGGCGAAACTTATATAGTATTTCTAAGAGTACCCCCTTTTTATTGATGGAGTTTTTCTTCGTCTCTTTGTGTCTTTTTATTCCATTTTCGCCACTTTTCTCTGCCTCTTTTCTTCCACCTCCTTTTTATTCGCTTTTTTCTTTCTCTTCTTTTTCTTTTCTTCAATGTGTTCTCCTTTTTGTTCTTTTATTTCTCTTTTCTATTTCCTGGGTCGGAATCTAATGAAATGTTTATCACCTCCTGTTAATTTTGCTTAGTGCTTACCTAGTTAGTACCCAGTATTCTCTAAGCCAGAAAGCGTTTCTTACTCTATGAACATAGTTTTGTATCCTGGATGCAATGATAAAATGGAACAGAACTTGATGAAACACAAAATCAATGCAAAAGTATTATGCCCAAGTGATAGTAAACGTAATTTCTAATTTTTCAATGGAACAGATTCAGCTGCTGCATTTGCACAAGATTGTCAATTAAACTTACATTCCTTGCAAAGACTACAGGAAAATCTTTAGTGAAAGGCTTGTGCGACATTTCCTTCCAATGCCAATATATTCAGTCGGGTATTGTTTCTAATTTGGACATTTTGAATTACTACCTATATTGAGAACTCCTATAGTTGACTGACATGACACTTGATAAATATTGAACTGGAAAGGTTTTAATGGAAAGGGAAGTTGAACTTTAGAGAAAATAAGTACTGCAAAAGCGTTATCATCCCCTACTGTTAAAACCTCTTCCTGTATCAAGCATTCCTTTAATTTTTCTTTTCTCTGGGTATCAGTTTTAGGATAAGAACCCCACTTTACGAAGACTTAACTTTAAGATTTTAAAAGTTCATTGAACGGAAAGTTGGTTTACATTGGAAGTGCTTACATGGTTTTAGACTAGCACAAATGAAAAAAAGGAGTTAAATATTAAAAAACTAAACGAAAAACTAATGTTTAAAGAAATAATCGTTTGGTGAGATACCTGAACAGCAGATAGTGATGGAAAATGTTAAAAGTCAAATTAAATTCAGATAGAGATTGGCAATATAGTTAAGTAAAGGAAAATATTGGTTAAAGTTTATTTTTTTATCATTTTTTATTTCTTATAAAATCCCTCATGGTAAAAAATGATAACGTCGTAAAGACAGCAGAGTAGTAGAGTAATTATCTCTTAGAATTTGATTTGCATGAATTCTTGTGATGCCAAGAATGTGTTATTTCTTGAGATTTGACTTCAGTTGGGTGTCTTTGGCAATTTTCTGCCCCAAACGACACTGGGAAATACTATCAACGGTTACACTCAGATATTACTTTGAACTGCACTTATGGCAACTAGCCTAGAAATGGCTACCTACAGTGATGACCTGTTAGTATTTTGGAGTTTAATATGAGGTAAACTTTTTAAAGGAGCCGTGGCTTAATGATTACTGCAGTTGCACCGTACCTAAGAAATTCCAGGTTTGATCCCGGCCGCGAAAAGAATTTGGAACTTTACAAAAGAAAAGGCCTTTGGTTGGTGTCAGGAAGGACATCCCGGCTAATAAATTCTTCACTGCCAGAGCGATATCGTCTGTCTGAAAAATGACGTAATTCCTCCCCCCCAAAAATGGAGTTAAACGTTTAAAGTAAGGAATATCTGGGTGAGTTCTTTCTTGCATTCTCTCATCTCAGATACTTTTGAGTTATAATTTTAATTGCAGTTATTAATTTTAGCATGTAGAGTTAATAGTTGCTTCTGTTATTATTGTCTAAAATATGGATATTCTAGTGAAGTGGAAAATTTCTTTTGCTGAATAACTACACCGAGGGTTGAATGTTTGATGAACAGACTACATAAACAGTAGTTCCATAGTTAGATTTATTTATGTTCAGTTTGTTAAGGTCTTCGATCTGCTCTAGCTTAGACAACGGAGACAATAGCTAGAAAGCCATTTAAACATGATCAAAATCAAGGTTGGAGCCTTTTTTGGTTTCCTTGACCGGATTTTGAAGCCCCCTCCTTAAGTTTGATTTTCACAATAAGGTTATTCTGATGTCGTGTTGGTTTTTATGATGTATGTTTTGTATTTATTAACTGTTCATTAATAATAATTGTATGTTTTAGTTCCAAGACCTATCCCGGCTACAGACATCGCTTTTGAGAGCTATTAAAGGTAAAGGCAATGTAGAATTTTTTTTGTTGCAATCAAATGGTAATGGTATTATTGGGAATAAATGTTTCAAGTGAACTACAACTTTAACTGCAGCCCATAAATTTTTGCGCGAGAGCATGGTGCAACACAGAAATGTTGGATAGGGAGAAACGGACATCTTATTTGTAAGAGAGAAGCATACTGCTTTAAATTAATTATTGTTAAAACTGTGCAGTTCTCGTATGTAGTATGTTTTTTTAAAAGGGAAAAAGTGTATCCCCTTTTTTGAGTGTAAAATACTTGCTGCAGAAGGGTGTATACGAAGACAAAATTTTCAGTTTTGTCGACCGGAAGCGCTGATCTAAATATAACACGACCCAATGCGAGAGCTGAAGTGAACGAAAATCAGGGGAAACATTGGAGAAAGGTTGTATTGAAATCTGTATTGAACTGAAAGTCAGACTGAGCAATAGCGATTGCTGAATGTTGAAGATGTTGTAAACCTCGCAGTCATTGAAATTGAAAGATATGTATGCAGCAGAGGAGAAAGGTTACTAAAACCAGCTGGAATTGCAAATTAATAGAAAGGAGAAAGCGAAATTGAGTATAACTTGTGGCAAAAGAACGAAAGACATAAGGCTTGGAAGGAAAAGACCTTACGTGTGCAATTTTAAAGATAGACAGAGAATGAAACAGGCAATGATAGATGGAAGTGGCTCAAAAGTGCAGGAATTAATAGAGGAATGGAATAAAATGATAATGGGAGCCAGGATTCTGAGAAAGATTCTCGAGATTTGAGAAATTAATAATGATGATAATAATAATAATAATTTTGTTAATAATAACCATCATGGTAGTCATGTCAAGCACCATTAGAACTAATTATGTGAAGCATAACATTGATAAAACTGCAGATTCACTGAACTGTAGATTTTATGGTCAAAATGGGGAAACCATAACCCCTAGCATTTGCGAGTGTACGACATTAGCGCAAAAAGAATATAAAAGGAGACAGAACTAAGTTGCACAGATGGTCCACTGCAAGCCATGTGAGAAATGTCAAATGGAAAAACCTAAGGTTACAGTTTAAAATGCTGATCATAATATCCTATGTAATATGATGATTCAGTGCGATAGTGAGCTTAGGGAAAGGAAACCGGACATGGTCATCGTTTATAATAGGGAAAGGTCCACAATAATATTGACATAGCGGTACCAGGGGATAAAAGGATAACTAAAACAGAGAAATTTAAGGTTGAAAAATTTAATGACCTCAGGCTAGAAATTGAGCGACTCTGAAATCTGAGCAAAATTATGGTGGCACCAAGTGTTTCCAAACTTTTTACAGGATATTGAAATCGAGCTAGAGGCACATCCTGTTAAAAAACCTGCTATATTAGGGGCAGTTAGAATAATAAGAAAAGTATTAGAATACTAAACTGTGAAGGAAATTGTGAGGAGCCTTTGGCTATTGGTAAAAACCAGGCTTCTTTTTAGACACGTTATAATAGCTGTCTGTACTTTTTAGCTTCTAGTGTACTACTACTACTACTATTACTACTACTGCCACCACTGCTACTACTACTACTACTACTACTACTACTACTACTACTACTACTACTACTACTACTGCTGTTACTACTATTACTACTAACTACAACAATAATGATAACAATAATAATCATCATCTTGTTAATTATAATCATCATAGTAATCATTTCGAACACCTGCAAATATCACATCCATGCGATTGACATATTTGTCGCCTTGATTTTTACTTTTGTTCTTGAAGAAGTAAAAAGTCGAAGACACGACATAATCCTTCACTTATTGCTAGTGGAATGCCCAGAAGCCCTGAAAGTAAGTCAAAATGCTGGAAATCTTTTAAGTGAGAGAGTGAAACAATGGAGATAAAATGCTGTGCAGAGATAAAATATTAGAAGTAAGAATACAAAAGGGAATCTTTCAAGAGGACACCTTCTCACGCTTGTTGTTTGTCATATCAATGATCTAACTTACAAGGATTTTGAGAAAAGCAGCGTCTGGGTGTGGTTTCTCTTCCGATAAAGTTACGATCAACTATTTATTGTATATGGTCGCTCCAAAATTGTACAGAAAGAGCCAGAAAAATGTGGAATCGTTAAAACAGACAACCAGAATTTACAATTCAGATATAAACATCAATGTGTGAAAAAAGCTTACGACTTATAACATGATAAAGCTCAGATGTCAGTGGCTTCCTCTGAATCCACAAAGTCAAGAATTGTCAATAGTATGAACTTGTTCGTAAAAAATGTCAAGAAATTGATATTGCGAAAAAAATGCTATTTTTCGACACACCATAGTTTAATATTAATAACCACAATATTAATAATAATAATAATAATAATAATAATAATAATAATAATAATAATAATAATAAATACTACTAATAAAAAAAATAAATAATAATGATAATAATAAATAATAATAATAATAATAAATGCCCTTTGGTGGTATGTAAAACACCATACAGAACCGATGATTATTGCTGTGCGAAATTAGAATGCGACGGATGTCAAGGAATCCATTGAGCCAGCAAACTACAAAAAAACGGGAGCTGACAACACAGTTAACTTATGGAAGGAGAAGGCGATCCATGGACAGTACCTGAGAGACATGGAAGGAAAAGGTGTAACAAAATCTTGGAGTTGGCTTAGAAATGGGGACTTAAAAGGCTGTACAGAGGCTCTTATTTTCAGTGCCCAGGTACAAGCCCTCAGGGCAAACAGTGTTTAATTCAATATAGATAGGACCACTGAATCTCCTTTGTGCCGTTCATGCAATGAGTGTTTCACATATTGTTAGTGAATGTAAGATGCTGGCTCAAAGAGAATATAAGCGTCGCCACGACAATGTTGCAAGATATGTCCACTGGAGACTAAGTAGAAAGTTTGGCCTCGATACAGCAGATAAATGGTATGAACACATGCCTGAGGGTGCAACTGAAAATGAAGTGTCCAAGATCGTGTGGGATTTTACCATCCAATGGGACAGGCATATCAAAGCAAGAAGACCTGATATTGTAGTGATAGGTAAAATCACACGGGAAGTGAAAAAAATTGATGTAGCAATACCAGGAGATGTGAGGGTAATTGAAAAGAAAGAGAAAAGATCGAAAAGTACAGAATGTTGAAAGATGAAATAGCAAGATTATGGGAGATAAAACAAGTTGCTGTGATCCCAATTGTGGCAGGAGCCTTGGGTACTGTCAGTAAAAACTTTGAAAAATTTGTAAGAGATATAGGGATCTACATGAAAATTGGACACGCGCAGAAAACAGCTTTGTTAGAAACAGCGCGGATATTAAGACTTGTACTTGACTGCTTACCGTAATCCAAAGGAGAAGGAATGTGTGGTTGCCCATACAACTTGTTGTTGAACGTGATCACATATAAAGTTACCGAGAAGAAAGATCAATCTCGAGACCTTGAATTCATAATAATAAATAATAAATAAATAAATAAATAAATACATAAATAAATAAATAAATAGAAATAGAAATAGACCAAATTTAGGAAAAAATAAGAGAACATCATCAGAAACATGACACTTGTGCCACTGTACCTGCAACTCCAGTGCCTTTGCAGAAACCTAATGAACATCCGGATTTACATTCAAAGAGTGAGGAAGTGCCAAATAAAGGTTCAAAAGGATAACAACATGTTCAAGAATAACCCAAAAACTTCTGTCGTTCTATCGGTAAAAACCCAATCAAAGTTAACACTCCTCGAAATAAAGATCAGAGTGAAAACGTTTGGACAAAAATTTGGGCTGAGGAAAAAGCTCATGATATTAATGCACCTTGGATTGAACGTCAAACTAAGATGTTGGAAGAAGTTCAGGAGCAAACATGAAACAGTGTTTTCCTGAGGATCTCCAGTCTGCTTTACGCAAATCAAGCAAATGGAAGGCTCCAGGAAAAGATAAAATTCCGAATTTTTGGTTGAATTCTCGCTCTGCATCCCATGCTAAATTAACTACCTTGTATGGTATCAAAAAATGCAGAGTATTATATTGACCAAATCCCTGGAAATATATCTCTTTCTGAAATACAGAAGATCGCACTTATGGGTACATCACACATCTTGCATAAAATTCTTCCTATGTAGAGGGCAGCCTCGTTATTCTTTCTGTTGCTTGAGGTCCCAGGATGGGACTTGGCACAGATCGTATTTAAACAAAGCAAATTCAAAACATAAAATAATAATAATAATAATAGAATAAAATAATTTCCCCCCTGAGTTAACAAAATTTTTGTCGTGGCACCCAAATGAAGTATTGTCAGGTTGATTCATTAAACTCAGTTTTTGACCGGTAATTTTTGGGCCCATCAAGTCGATACTCCCAACAGCTCAGTTATTTTATACCATTGATCTCAGTATTAACATTTTTTTGACGAATATCCACACACCATGACATTTATCCCTGCAAACATGACTGATATATCTCAGGTATTAGGTGTAAGTAAATCTATGTATTTGGATTGGGCCATTTATTTTTTGGATTTAAGTGTTTGTGTTTACTAGTACTTAATCCCACATTATATTCATCATTAACACGTGATATGTATATTTTCCTTCAGTCTTCTTGACTTTATTCCGTAAGGATTCGAGCAGCAATGCTTCATTCTTTAATTTGTTTATTGGTAATTATATATGTATAAGCGTGTTTATGTAAAGTTTTAATAATTGCTGTGCTCATCGGAGAGAATTTTGCGTTCCCTAGGAATGCAGTTTTAGTCAGTCTTAAATTTGGGGTGTTTTTTTTCCCAGAGGGAGAAAAGTTGTTAAAAGATAAGCAAAGCACGAAAACAAAACAGGAAGAGGTAATGTGGTTTATGGCATTGTGCAATTAAATCGTTTTCATTTTTCAATAATCTCTAATATTATTGGTTGTTTGGCTCTATGAAGTAGTTTGAGTGAGGGAAGGGTGTATAGAGGTAGCTAATGAAAATTTGATCGTTGACAGTTTATTTTTACGAGATAACTATCCTTTTTTGCAATTGAGTTGTTTTGCTATTGAGTTAAAAATGGTCTAAAAATGACATTGCGTTTACTTTCGTAAAATTGAACGTGAAATAGAAAGACTTACAATGACTTGGAGTGTTTTAGAGTTTCTATGAACGTTTTACTGGCTAGATAATAGCTTGTTGTAGTTCTCCAATCAGTTTACAGAATATTCCTGCTTTTGAAAACTATTGACTCTTGTATTTATTGCCATCTTTTTTAATTACATTACTGCTGGTGTTATGCCAACTCACTGCGAATGCGAGCGTCTTACATAAGGAATCGATAGGTTTTAATTTGATTGGTGTTTAAGTATTGTCTGTAGAATGCGATAAAACAGTTAATTGTACCTTTTGCTAATCATATTCACTTGAGCTATCGTTTTTAAAGGATTATTGTTGTTAATTTTTGTTATAATTCTGAAAATTGTGTAGAGAGCGTAAGTACACAGTTGAGAACACTTTTCTCAGGGCAATGTTTTGAAACTACGACATTGAGGGTAATATTCTTATCATGCATCACCATAAAATGTTTATTCAAAATTCATTGTAGTGTTGTAATTTGTGTAGAATTCCCCTCAACCCAACTATATCGAAAACTTATATATATTTAAAGTTATTGTTTCATCGCATGCACTTAAGTATGCGACCAAAAAATTTAGCAGAGCTCCACTAAAATAACCGTTGCAAGGAGCGTCGAAAACACAGCGGATTAAGATACCCTTTCCCTCCAAGACGTAATTTTTAAAAAAAGCGTAATTATATATCTAAATAAAGTATAAGATGTCAATCTGCACTATTATATTATAAAAGTAAATTTAGCAGCAGACGTATTTGAGTTAAGGGGTTGGAAGTTAATATAGAATTAAGCTTGTGGCATTACCTTTAATTGAGAGACACAAGAAAATGGCTTTTCTTTTTTTATTGTAAAAAATCTAAAGTAATTATTGAGCTTTTGTTGTTTGTGCTGCTTGGATTATAGGCCCGGGAAAAGTTGCATCTTCTCAGAGAGACGCCTTGTTTTGCTGTAAGGGTAGAAGAAGACAGGGCTTCAGTAAGGTAATTGTTGTTCATTGTGTCTTAGTCAACTGCCGATATTTAGATTGTGTTTACCTTTATGCATGTTTTGAAGTAAATAGATTATGTGAATGTATATTTTATTTTCTTTATTTAAAAAATACGGTTAGAATATATAGAGTTAGCAAGCTTTAGACGAGCACAACAGGCTTAACACGACCGGTTTTACAATAGGTTAGTTTAAAGTGCAACCATCTTTCTGCGAGGATCTTTTTAACGATTTATAATGTGAAAGGGAGTACTTACCAATTTTGCTTGATCTAGCTGATTTTATAACACTGCTGTTGAGTTCATTGTAAAAATCCAGCTTTGCATTTCGTTTGGAATAATGGAATAACATTTAATTACCTCCTTCCGCAGACCTTGGGGTTTTTTTTCTTGTGACCATTTTTTTTGTTTATTGCGGGTAGATGTTTAATTTTTTATACAGGGTTGTGTCATTTTGCCCAGTATATTTTTCTTTGCATGTGCTATATATAATCTCGTAAATTTTCATTCGTACTTGGAGAGTTAACTTCGAATTTTATTAAAATTGACTGCCTTTTATTTGAAATGTAGCAGGCAGTTTTCAAGTTGTATTGACATCAGAACATAATGTGTGGAGTCTCAGTGGTGGCTGGCAAGGAGGCAGAAGTAAAATGTCTGCTGCTTTATTTTGGTTTATGCACTTTGTATCGAATAAAAAATCCCGAACGTCCATTACTTCTTTCTGGCGACGGACACAGAAGACAAATACATTCTTCAAGGTCTTCGATCACGTTTTCTGTTAAATTCCAATCAGATCCAAGAGGGGTAAACGTGGAAACAAACTTTGCACTTTCCCTCAGTAAGCTGCCTTGTCTTTTGGGAAAACGAGGAAAAGTAATAACTTCCTTTGAAGGGATGAAAGCCAATCAGGCATCTTTTCCTCTTTACTCTCAATTCTATGCCACTCAATTTTACAACCTATCGGTGCAGCCCATTCATAGGCTTGGTAAACAGTATTACAAAGATATCTACCTTTGTAGAATCTGATTAGACAATAACACTTTTTTGTGGGCATCTTTTGAGAGCAGCCTGGCAGTGAAGCAGTATATTTGTATCAGCTGCTTCTTGATTGTTTGACAGCTGGATCTCTTCTGGTGCAGATGACAAGATCAATTCCTTGCAGTTGTTTTCAGCAGAAATATACATTTCAATACAACTGAGAATCTCGAGGATCCTTGGGTGATTCATACCAATGACCTCTTTTACAAGTGAAGTAAACCTTCGCCTTTTCTCCCTATTTTTAACAAAATTAACAAAATTTAAAGGTTCTTTGGAGGTAGCAGACTCTAGCATTATTTTTTCCATGAATCCATTATGTCTCGTTCTCCATAATTGGTTGAANNAATGTGAAAGGGAGTACTTACCAATTTTGCTTGATCTAGCTGATTTTATAACACTGCTGTTGAGTTCATTGTAAAAATCCAGCTTTGCATTTCGTTTGGAATAATGGAATAACATTTAATTACCTCCTTCCGCAGACCTTGGGGTTTTTTTTCTTGTGACCATTTTTTTTGTTTATTGCCGGTAGATGTTTAATTTTTTATACAGGGTTGTGTCATTTTGCCCAGTATATTTTTCTTTGCATGTGCTATATATAATCTCGTAAATTTTCATTCGTACTTGGAGAGTTAACTTCGAATTTTATTAAAATTGACTGCCTTTTATTTGAAATGTGTGAAAATACGTTACTTTACCGTATTTTGTGAGAAAATGAAATTTTTTACACAATCGTGAGCCTAAGTTTTTTAATTGGATGAAAATTCCGCCTTACATATTACTGTTCTCATTCTCAGGTTTTTGTGGCTGACGCCTACAGTTAATAAGTTTTTCAGATTTTGAGTCGTTGTTTGGTTCATTCATGCTCAGCCAGGATGTTCATTGACTTTTTCCTGTAATCATGATTTTCCTGCTGTTATCGTTTTTTGTGTACCCTTCCTTTTTCATTTTTTGATGTGTTGGTTGTTGTAATGCTACTCGACTCATGCTTTTCGACTTTGGAATTTAGAATCCGGCAATAGTTTTTAGATAAGTTTTAGAAGTTAGAAGATTTTTGAGTTCTACTAAGCTTTGAAACTTAATCCTATTATTGCCAGCAATCATACATATCCGTCTTGCTAATCTGACCGAAAGGGTTTTATATATCTTTTGTGATGAGGAAACCAGAATGTGACGTACCTGTTTGCGTCCGTAGCTTTGGACTACAGATCCGTGAATATATAATCTAATTATTTTTAAATAAAATTTACAGATAAGCAATTACTTTTTTTGGTTTAAACATAGTAATTTGTGTATTGAACTTTATGGAGTTTAAAATTTGAAGACTTTTTCAGGTGCTAACGCTAGTACGTTTTTTCCAGAAAGCGATGCAATAGTTTTAATAGCTAAGGTAGCATTTTCCCCCGAATTTGTACCTAATTTTGGAGAGGGTGAAAATAAGGATGCCAAATTTGATTCGTTTTTTAGTAGTCTTTCTAGGAGCTATAAGAAGCCATTAGCAATTTTAAAAGTACTTTTGTGGCCTCGGTCAACCTGATATTTTGTTCTAACAGATGTCTATATAGACTGTTTTAATTTAATATCAGATAAAAAACTGAAGACAGTATATTAATTAAGATGACAACCTTATCTAAAAAGTTGCAGCAGACTCTGACAAATAACTTATAGTTTTAGAACAACAATACTGAAACTTCGTATCAAGACTCACCTGCGAGCAAAGACATTAAAGAATAGGAAAAGGAATAAAAATTCATTTGTTATATGGAGGTTGAATATGCTGCCGCCTGACCGGACAACGTTGTTTGATAAAGGAAATAAAAATGATGATGAAATGATGAATGTGACAAATTGATGATAATATTATAATGGAAAGATGGCCAACCACAGTTTTTTTACAATTTTAGAGGCCTTTGTAAACTAGCGCAAAAATATGAAAGTCTTATGTTCATGTTAAATATCCGTTTTTTTTGGATATGGCCCGCTTTTTGTCATGGTTAGCAGAAACAACGGGTTTTATATTAATGACATACCGTATTTTGCAATAGAAAAATATCAAGAAGTTAAACAGTTTACTGTCCATCGTACGGCAGTCTTACAGCAAAACATAATTATGGTAGATATTATGATGGATAAAAGTTCAGTAATTGGATATTTTAAAAGTGAGTGATTTGTTTGGGTTTGCCCCTGTTGAATACGGTAATTTTTGCAATAAAACTGGAGCCCATGTATCTTGATTGAACCACAACAAGAACATGGCAAAATTTACATCAAATATATACAATATACAATTTGGTTTGTACCCGAGGAAAATTCTCCGGAAACAACAACAACAACAACAACAACAGAGCCATGTTTAACTCCAGGTCAAAATAAAATTTAATGCTTGTTAGTTTAGGATGAGTGTTAATCAGTTTTTGTTGTCGTTTTTTAAAGTCTTGTCATGTTCACTATGTTTAATAAACAACGAAAGAACTATTTTGCTGTGTCACCTAAACAGTTAAACAATTTTAAAAATGGCATACAAATGCTATCACACTATCCTCAATTATAAGTAATTACAATTTTTCTAGACAGCATCTTCAGGGAACAGGTTTCTGATGACTATTTGGAAATTGTATTTTTACAATGGTCACTGAAATAATTGCTCATTTTCAAATTGGGCATTGCCAGACATGTTGGTGTTCCTTTCATTAACGAACACGGTTTCACAGCTGAGCTATTGCCAAGTACTCCGACCACGTATCGTAACAATACAGGAAAACCTCGCACCTAAATAAGATGACGGGTTATTCAGATGTGACTTGTGTGGGACCCAGGTATGCTGTCATTGATAGACAGACAACAGTGAAGAAAGTGCAACAACCCGATTGAAAACGCCATTAATTAAGGAGGCGTCAATGTGCGATCAACCCTCAGAATATCTTATGTGTTTGCCATAAATTTATCTGTTGGAATCAGATTTTTAAAATGACAGTTTGATTAAATTCACAATTCTTTTCTTAAATCTGGTAAATTGTGCCACCATAGTCCCGGTACCATAGGGCACAGAGTTTATACATTTCATCTAGCTTATGTCGCGGCGAATAAATTGAAATATTTTTCACAGTTCTAATTCCTAGTCATAGATTTTGAAACGACTGGTTGAGAAAGGCTAGGAAAGAGTAATTTGGAATCAACTTGACCAAAATGTCTGCACTTGAACCAACGTTACATACACTTTTATATAAAGATGGGAGTGGAAGATTCTATTTCCCGAGAAGGTCTTCACAATTGCTTGCGTGGTTAGGGCGGCATTAAAGGACATTCACCAATTGTTGTCAGCTTAGAGATTTAGAGCTTTATTCATATCAAGAACAGCTGTATGTGGATTATAAACAACTTTGAAAATCTCCTTGTCATCGGCAAGTAATTTCACATTGGAATTTGAAATCCATCTGCCAAATCATTAATAAAAATAAGGAAAAAACACCTGAAATTCTGTTTAGCTTTAGTTGGTACACCGGTAGAGGATTGTAAAAACGTCTACTTTTTATCAGGCTGAAAAAATACTTTCAAAATCCTGTGAGGAAGTACTATTTGAATTCCAGGAGCAGAAGTTGAAGTTGCTATGGTTTGGGCCAGGATTAGTCTGAAAATCACCACTCATCACGATCGCCTAATATGTTGGCTATCGCAGGCGGAGCGAAAACATGTATAAATATTAGGTATATGTAGAAACAGAAATCTCAAGGTCATGCGTTTGTAAAGAATAAAAAATAAATTTTAAAAGTGTGTGATAAGTTGAAATAACACCTGCAAGATGTTTGAATAAGACAAGAAATTCGCTACAAACTGGACGGTCAGGGTGAGTGACAAGATAAGAGATGAAATTTTAATTAGAATACAGCAGCATGTGTATAGTTTAGAGATTGAAAGAAAAGTTTTTAAGGGTTTTTCTTGTATATCTCTTGAAGAGTGATTGAAATCTACGAAACAGTCTTGTCAAGATGGAAAGTGTAGTTTTGTACTTATTTCTCCGTTTTGTCTTAGTATTCATCATGCTTTGCATTTACGTATTATGTATTGGGCGCTGTACAACGGATTACCGAATCTAAGGCCATATATATACATATATTATAACAACCCTTAACAAGTGTTGTAGACTAATAAAACAAAGTGCGACCGTTGACCCCTCAAGAATGTTCTTCAAAAGTGAATCTTTCACACTGGGGTCAACAAGGCTAAATTATCAATTATTTTTAAAGTAGTTCAAAACGCAGGAACACAAGTTGACAACAAATAAACGCATCAAAAAAGGTCCTTTTTAACAAGCAGGTCTTTTTTTAAAGGTAGTGCCCACAAAGAGGCAGCAAACAACACGTGTAACGATAATATAAAACACAACAACAACCAAGATACCTTGTTTTTAGGGCTGTAAGCTTGGCCACATCACTTCAGCGCTTTTTATACCCCATTTCTTATAGAGTATACACCAGATAAATACATGCAAGAAGTTTACCGGCTAAGACCTGGTTATAATGTAGGTAGGTAGGTCCCATCACAGGCGGAGAAATTTTGATAGTCGTTTTCACATAGTTAGCTGCCCTAGCGTTTGGAAAAATGGTGGTAAACTGGCATCTGCTGGAGTGTAGGGGGTAAAAACGGGGATTTTATTTCTATAGGTTATAGGCTTCACTGCAGCGGAGTAAAAAAGTAATAATATTTGGTATTAATTATAGCAGTAGTTGTACCCTAACACCGAATATATTCGCTTTGATGATGGTTTAATGTTAAATTCAATTTTTTCTATGGCCAGGTGACTAATTATACCTTTTTACCATGTATGCATTTTACTTTGAAATTTTGTTTCAATCATTTTGTTTTGTTTTTCAGATCTCACGCTAGTTCACACGTTTCATTTTCGATATCGGAAATTATCCACCACATCTTTCAAACAGAGTCTCCTTTTGGAGTTAATAAAACGAACTTCCATAATATGTGGAAGCCCAGCTTTATTATTTATCCTCAGCTGCACATAACTACTTGGTTTTACATGATAGTTTCCCTAGTCAAACGTATATCTAATCAGAATTATTTGCCTCCTCACTTTCTTCATCAACTTCATACACTGTTTTGTTTTCTTCGGTTTAAAGTAGGTCTCGATCCATTTTATACCGTTATCTATTGTCCAGCCATGCTGGTTAAGTTGTGGGATTTGAATTCGAGCCGTAGCAGGCAGTTTTCAAGTTGTAGTGACATCAGAACATAATGTGTGGAGTCTCAGTGGTGGCTGGCAAGGAGGCAGAAGTAAAATGTCTGCTGCTTTATTTTGGTTTATGCACTTTGTATCGAATAGAAAATCCCGAACGTCCATTACTTCTTTCTGGCGACGGACACAGAAGACAAATACATTCTTCAAGGTCTTCGATCACGTTTTCTGTTAAATTCCAATCAGATCCAAGAGGGGTAAACGTGGAAACAAACTTTGCACTTTCCCTCAGTAAGCTGCCTTGTCTTTTGGGAAAACGAGGAAAAGTAATAACTTCCTTTGAAGGGATGAAAGCCAATCAGGCATCTTTTCCTCTTTACTCTCAATTCTATGCCACTCAATTTTACAACCTATCGGTGCAGCCCATTCATAGGCTTGGTAAACAGTATTACAAAGATATCTACCTTTGTAGAATCTGATTAGACAATAACACTTTTTTGTGGGCATCTTTTGAGAGCAGCCTGGCAGTGAAGCAGTATATTTGTATCAGCTGCTTCTTGATTGTTTGACAGCTGGATCTCTTCTGGTGCAGATGACAAGATCAATTCCTTGCAGTTGTTTTCAGCAGAAATATACATTTCAATACAACTGAGAATCTCGAGGATCCTTGGGTGATTCATACCAATGACCTCTTTTACAAGTGAAGTAAACCTTCGCCTTTTCTCCCTATTTTTAACAAAATTAACAAAATTTAAAGGTTCTTTGGAGGTAGCAGACTCTAGCATTATTTTTTCCATGAATCCATTATGTCTCGTTCTCCATAATTGGTTGAATTGTCTTGATATATGTCAGCAACAAAGTCATTTTGATGGTACCCACTTGGCAGTAAATTGAAGAATTTCTGTGTCGAATCTTCATGTGTAACGCGCAATACCTTGATGGTTCGAATGCTAGCCATCAGATCTACAATTAACTTCGAAACTTGAATTTTCTGTGGAAGACTTTCTCCGGTATGCTGAACTCTTTCATTTGAGTACTTGACAATAATGCTTACTATCTTGATAGTAGCTTTACTGGATCCATCAGGATTGGCAAGATTGAACGAAACAGGGGAAAGAGGACAACTAAGACCGGTCCTGAAATTTATAGCTGTCTCATTTCTTGTCGCTAATGATACCAAAGTCCCAAGGATATTTCTGTTCTATTCAATTCTCTTTTCTTTTAAGCTCTTCTCTATAACGACTTTTCTGTTGAAATTACCGAACAGCTTAACTTGTTTCTTGATATCGATTCATTAAGGCTAATACCCTTGCTGGTGATACGATATTTGACAAAATCGTCATATTCTTCTTCACTAATTCCACTTATGCAAAGCGTTTCGTTTGGGGCATCGTAAGGGATAGGTATAATAGAGCTGTGATTAAGTAGGGCCATTTTCTAAGTCGGCATTTAACGGGTTTATGTACTTATCTTTAAGCATGCCAACTATACTAGACATCGATTTCTCTGATTTCAGAATTTGTGATGAGCCCAGTGACATGTACGTATTGCACATCAATTTCAAATCCGCTAATTTCAACAATCCTCGGTGTTTTTGGTTGTTCTCTACGATTCAAAGTCCATTTTAGGATAGACGAATTATCTGATGCAAAATGGTTTATTCTGCCTGTCGTCTTTGCATTGCGATGTTAGGTTTGTCAAGGTCTTTTCTCCACCGAAACTCTCAGAGGTACCTTACTTTGCACTTGGACAGACATTCTCTCTGTCTCTAAAAGATTTCTCAGACAGGACAAAGTTCTTCTATCTTTCCAAATTAGCAAAATAGCCTTTGTCAAATGTCCTAACTGCAATAATTTGTTTGCATCAGGCAACATTCAATGCTATTAGTGATCAAAAAATGGAAAAAAGGACCTTTTCTTCGCAGCCGAGACATCCAATGACCTGCAGTAATTTAACCCCTATTTTTACCTCGTAAACTCCAGCAGATACTTGGTTACCGCCATTTTTCTAAATGCTAGGCCATCTAGCTATGTAAAAATGGGTATCAGAGTTTTTATGACTTAAGGTGGCACCTACCTCCAGTATAACCTGATTTTGGTGTTCCAGATCCAGCAAAGTAAACGCAGTTTTATTTTCTTATTTCGTTTGAAGTCAAAATAATTGTACCCAAATTTGCAATTTTTGACCTGTAATAAATAAACCTATTTTTTGAAGTTGCCATTTATTTGGGAAACATTATTTTCAAGAGATACGAATTTTGTGAGTTTTATAAAGGTTACTATTGGATTTGGAAATGTATAAAATACAGGAATCATGGAGCGTATTCAAAGCCCTGCTTAAAAATGTTGTCTTTGACTGTTAATTCACCCCTCTCTCAATCCAGTACTCTTACCTTCCCATTCACGTATAATTTTTTTAGATTTCATGTAAAAGAAGAACATTTTAAAATGTTTAACGATGTTGGATCAATAGACGTGAAATCAAGCAGAATGTAAGTAATAAACTTCACATCCCACCGAAGTCAGATGTGATTACGGAGTATTTGTAGTGCTGTATATTATGCTTAGTGTCTGTTGTTGCCTGCATTGTTCTCTGGCCATGATTGACGCCATTAAAACTGCAGAGACTAGCCTTTTTGCCAAGATCTCTTGTTATTTTTCGCGTCCAAGAAAAATCTACGTTATGTTGTCAACGTTGATCTTCGATGAAAATGTGAACGATGTAATGTCTAAATTGTATGACAGCGATTATTTGCATACAGGAATTTCTTCAATTTTATGCATGTATGTGTAAAGTAGTCTGTGAATGTAAAAATTAAGGAAGGACAGGTGTGACACAGTGCGAACTATCAAAACATGACTTGTACAGGGTACGACTTGTTTGACATTAGATTTGCGTGTCACGTCTGGTTTAACCATTCAAAAAGCGCTATCGGATATAATTGTGTATGCATACGTGTTTGTAATTGTTTTTTTGATTGTTGAATGTTTGTGTTTGTGAATGTGTGTATGTACGTATGTATGTATGTATGTATGTATGTATGTATGTATGCACGTATGTATGTATGTATGTATGTATGTATGTATGTGTGCATTACTTACTTATCCTCGAAGAGGATAAGTAAGTAAGTTCATGGACGGCTCATAAGGCTTGACAGCATCCTTCGCCATCTCTCTGTGTCTTTTTCCATGTTCCAAACTTCGTTCCATGTTTCTTTCTGCTTCCGCACTCCTCCGCCATGTTGTTCGCGGGCGAGCTCTCTTTCTTTCCCCTCT
>RDPX01000032.1:4189248-4219024 GCA_003991215.1 Morbakka virulenta
ATGTATGTATGTATGTATGTATGTATGTATGTATGTATGTATGTGAATGTGTGTATGTACGTATGTTTGTGAATGTGTGTATGTATGTATGTATGTATGTATGTATGTATGTATGTATGTATGTATGTATGTATGTGTGCATTACTTACTTATCCTCGAAGAGGATAAGTAAGTAAGTTCATGGACGGCTCATAAGGCTTGACAGCATCCTTCGCCATCTCTCTGTGTCTTTTTCCATGTTCCAAACTTCGTTCCATGTTTCTTTCTGCTTCCGCACTCCTCCGCCATGTTGTTCGCGGGCGAGCTCTCTTTCTTTTCCCCTCTAGTGTCCATGTTAAGGCTACTCTGCCGCTATCATTTTGTGGCTTTCTCAAGGTGTGTCCAATCAATCACCATCTCCTGCACCTTATGATCGCTTCTACTGGGCTGGTCTTCGTCCTAAGTTAGATCTCGTTGTTTGTGATTTTTGTGGGCCAGGAGATACGAAGAATCCATTTCAGACATTTTCTCTGAAATATTTCCAAACTGGTGACATCACTTTCATTTAATTTCCACATCTCTCCTCCATAGAGTAGCACGGACATTACGTTGCTGTTATATACTCGAATCTTTTTCTTACTACGGTATCCGTTTGACTTACAGAGTGGGTTAAGCATGGCAAACGTACATAGACTCAGCTTATGTGTGATATCTTCAGTGGATCCTCCTGTTTGTTTATTATGGGACCGAGGTATGTGAAGGTGTCCACGTCTTCAACACTTCTGCTCTTGATCTTAAATGGGCGCTTTTCCTTGTGATTAAGTCTCAACACCTTGGTCTTGTCTGTGTTGATTTTGAGACCGATGTTTTCAGCATATTTACATAGCTTTTCAGTTTTCTCCTGCATATGTTGGTGCTTGATGGATAGGAGAGCCATATCGTCTGCATGGGCTAAATATTCGAGCTGGGTGGTAAACTTTTATCTTATTCCTGTTTTCTTTGCCGTTGTTGCTTTTCTCGTGATCCAATCTACAGCAAAAATGAAAAGGAAGCCTGAAATCACACAGCCTTGTCGAACTCCAGTTTTGACAGAGAACCACTCTGACGTCTTCCCGTTGTTAATGACGCAACTACTACCTCCTCTGTACATTTCCTTTATGATTTCTATGAAGAGATCTGGAACTCCATAAAACTTAAATATCTTACAGAGTTTCTCTCTATCGATGTTATCAAAGCCTTTGCGGAAGTCAATAAAGTTAACGTACAGTGATACTTGCCACTAAATGCACTGTTCGACAATATTTCGAAGTATGAAAATCTGGTCAGCTGTCCCGTGTCCTTTTCTATATGCTGCCTGCACGTTTCTCAGTTTTTCTTCTACTCCTTTCCTGATTCTTTCTAAAACAACTCTGCAGAACACTTTCCTAGGTATGAAGAGGAGGGGTATTCCTCTCATATTGTCGCATTTAGTAAGGTCGCCTTTCTTTGGTACTTTAGCTATCATTGATATCTTCCAGTCACTTGGCATATCGATGTTGTCTCTCACATTTTCGAACATGTGCAGTAATCTCCTGTATGTGATCTTGCTTCCTGCTTTTAACATTTCTCCGCTGATGTTATCTACTCCTGCTGCTTTATTGCTCTTCAACTTTTTTACTGCTATCTTCACTTCCTCTTCTGTGAAGGGGCCTGTGTTGATTTCCTCGATGGTTTCAACATTACCGATCTCAAACTCATCTTTCTCCACATTTTCGTCACATTCATTCTCAATGTTTAATACTTCTTCGAAGTCTTTCTTTCCATCTTTAAAGTATCTGACCATCTTCAATGAGTAGCTTACCAGTTTTGTCTCTTACACCAGTTTCTGATTGTTTTTCTTGTTGCACAGTAACTTCGTAATCCTGTACAGAGTTGCCATGTCATTGTTTTTTGCTGTATGCTCGGCTTCTTCAACAAGCCCGTTATCATCTTACGTTATCTGCTTTGACCTTTTTCTTTACACCCCAGCCCATATCACTATACTTCTGTTTTTTGATAGTACGAATTTTCTCTTATCTTGCACAGTTCATCTCATTTTTCATTTTCTTCCTTTCATCTATAGCTTTTCAAGTCTTACTGCTTATTCACTCTATATGCTCCTTCCTTTTCCTACCCAGGGTGTTTTCGGCTGTCTCTGTGTAGATTGTGATGAAATCCTCCCATTCCTTTTTGTATGTATGCCTTTTCCATGGTTATTTCCATGCTCTCTTCCAGTGCTTCAAACCTGTTTTTCAATTCTACTGCGAATTGCTTTTGGATTTCTTTTTGTTTCAAAAGTGCAATGTTGAATGTTGCCCTTCTACTGGTGTTCTTGAGTTTGTGTCTTGAAAGCCTAAGCTTCACTTTGCCGACCACAAGGCTATGGTCAGTTCCAGCATCTGTACCCCTCATGGCTCGTACATCAGCGAGAGACCTCCTGTATCTGCCATTGATGAGGAAGTGATCAGTTTGGTTTTTGTCTCTGTTGTTTGCTGAGGTCCATGTGTATCTGTGAATATTCTTGTGCTTGAAGAATGTGCCTCCAATCACTAGATAATTTTCTTCACATAACTCAATAATTTTTTCACCATTCTCATTCATGATGCCTAAGCCTTGTTCCCCTAAAACTTTCTCATGGTTTTTGTTTGTTACAACCATGTATGTCTGTATGTATGTATGTATGTTTGTATGTATGTATATATATGTATATACATGTATGTATATATATGTGTGTTCAGCGCCGTAAATCTGAACCTCCACTGCCTCGTGGATTAGGTTCTTTAACCAAAGGCTAAGGGTGAGGTAACCCTGAAAGAAACGTCCAGAGGAGCTTAGGCCCTGTCAGCTGAGGCACGCATGACCCACCGGCGTGTGGAGTATGGTCTGGTGCCCAGCAACCTAAGCCCCAAGCATGGGTCAAATGTCATAGGGGGTACAATAGGCTCCTGTAAACCGTGGTAAAGGTAGCTATTCTAGGAGACGCCACCTTTGATATCAAAGGCAAGGAAGCTGTAATGTAACAATTTCAGATAATATCTCCCCTAGGTATGTACTGTTCTAGCAAGTTGATTCCATTTCGCCTTCTTTGTTAATACAGAGCTTCTCCCAGTCAAATCAACCCCACGTGCACGTCGTGAGCACTGCTTCGCTAACGGGGCTCTGGTGGTCGGCGAGTGTTCAGCGCCGTAAATCTGAACCTCCACTGCCTTGTGGATTAGGTTCTTTAACCAAAGGCTAAGGGTGAGGTAACCCTGAAAGAAACGTCCAGAGGAGCTTAGGCCCTGTCAGCTGAGGCACGCATGACCCACCGGCGTGTGGAGTATGGTCTGATGCCCAGCAACCTAAGCCCCAAGCATGGGTCAAATGTCATAGGGGGTACAATGGGCTCCTGTAAACCGTGGTAAAGGTAGCTATTCTAGGAGACGCCACCTTTGATATCAAAGGCAAGGAAGCTGTAATGTAACAATTTCAGATAATATCTCCCCTAGGTATGTACTGTTCTAGCAAGTTGATTCCATTTCGCCTTCTTTGTTGTGGCCGGGAGAGGTGAAAACTCCATGATACTAAAACCTGCAGACAAAGCAGTTTGTTGGCCATCTTGCTATTGCCTGTCGTCCGCTATATGGCTGCCGAGTCTTAGAGAGTGGTATAGGTGTTGTACAAGCGTATGTTACTTAAATCCCTTGATGTACAGATGTCTCTTGACGTTTTATTGAAATTGTCATTCTATTTACTGAAAGTCCTATGGCGATGGACTAGTGGTGACGTGTGCAGATTTAACCAATTGGAAGCTCACAGCCACAAATCTGTACATAGGCGACAGGAGTCTTATCTTAACATCGTTGTTGTTGTCTGTGACAGGGGCATACTCCGGTGGAGGTTCTTGTGACTGAGCAGCCCTTTTTAGGGATAGCACTGCTCACCCTAATTCTTGGGAAGATGCTAGAAAAGGTGCATCAAACATTGCCTGTCACATCAACACTGGTTAGCAGCCTGCGGCTAACGGTGGTTCATTTTAGCAGGACTACAAAACATGGAAGAAACACTAAAACATTTGCAAAAGATCGAGTGAAACTAAGTGTTTGCTGTTGGAATGTAAGGACGTTATTGGACCAAAAAGTATCTAATCGACCAGAAAGAAGAACAGCTCTTGTGACGAAGGAACTTGAAACCCTGAACATTGATATTGCAGCTCTGTCGGAGACACGTCTCTCTGGTGAAGATCAGCTAACTGAAATTACATCTGGTTTCACACTTTTCTGGGTTGGCAAGCAGAAAGGTGAACGTCGTGATGGTGGTGTAGGTTTTGCAGTCAGAACAACCTTGTTAGAACGTGTAGAGTGCCCCTGCAGCATTTCTGACCGCATAATGAAACTTCGAATTCCTCTCACTTGTGGTAGATATGCAACCTTTCTCTCAGTTTATGCTCCAACAATCCAAGCTAGTGAAGAAGCCATTATGACCTTTTATGACGATCTGCATAATGCTGTCAGTTCTGTTCTTGCTGATGAGAAACTTGGTATTCAGGGTGATTTCAATGCTCGAGTCGGTAGTGATTTTGAAACTTGGGATGCCCTTGGTCGCCATGGCATTGGCAAAATAAATTCAAATGGCTTGAAGCTACTTCAGTTCTGTTCCGAGCTGAATTTGGTCATAGGCAATACACTTTTTTACCAGAAAGTCGGGCACAAAGTTACGTGGACTCATCCAAGATCTAAACATGGCCATATGATCGACTTTATTATCACCAGGAGCCGTGGCCGTTGTGATGTGTGTAATGTACGTGTGATGAGGAGTGCGGAATGTGACACTGATCATAAAATGGTTCAGGGGAAGTTTAAACTGTATATCCGTAAAAAAGTTCGGATAAATGGGGTGAAACTTCCAAAGCGCATCGACATTGCCAAACTGAAAGACCAGGATGTGTGCAAAACATTGAAAGACAAATTTGATAAGATTGAATTTGATGGAACGTGGGAGAAATTTAAGAACGTACTCAGTGGGAGCAAAATTTCTTGGGTATAGGAAAAAGAAGCATAAAGGCTGGTTTGATGACAATGACCACAAAGTCAAGCAGTTACTAGAAAGTAAAAGAAAGATGTATGAAACGGTACCAACTTAGTTCATCCTGAAACAGAGACGGCCTTCAAAGAACACAAAGCAGTTTTGCAACGCGAACTTAGAAAAATGAAGAGTGAATGGTGATCACAGGTTTCCTCAGAAATTTAAAGAGCATATGACGCTAAACACATGAAGCTGTTTTATAGTCTATTACGCGAAGTATTTGGCCCTCCAAAATCTTGCGTGGTTCATCTGAAGTCAAAGTCAACAGGTACATTATCAAAGAACCAAAGAAAATTCTGCAGCGCTGGCATGAGCACTTTGCTGACTTGTTTAATAATCCTTCAGTAGTGGATATTAATATCATACAGAACCTCCCAGAATGTGCTGTTAAGTTTCGAATGGATCGACTACCAAGTCGTGAAGAAGTAAAAATCGCTCTTAAACAAATCAATACAGGCAAGACACCTGGTCAAGATGGCCTACCAGTTGAACTTCCTAAGATTGGAAGTAAAAATGTGACCAATGCAGTATTCAGTCTTATTACTAAGACCTGGCATGGCACCAACGTACCCAGGGATTGGATAGGTGGTATCTTAGTGTCTCTGTTTAAAGGGAAAGGAGAAAAAGGTGTTTGCGATCACTATCGGGGTATTACACTCCTAGAAGCTGTGGAGAACGTTTTCTCAAGACTGCTGTTAAACAAGCTAATGGAAGATATCTGTCCGACAACCTTTCCTGAATCGTAGAGTGGCTTTAGACATGGCAGAGGTACCATTGACATGATATTTACTGCACGTCAGCTCCAAGAGAAATGCATTGAGCAGCAGATGACACTGTATCAAACCTTTGTTGATTTAACGAAAGCTTTCTATACTGTGAACCGCCATGCTTTGTGGATAATACTTGGGAAAGTAGGGTGTCCACCATTCTTTGTGAGCATGTTCAAGCAGTTACATGACGACATGAAAGCTCGTGTTCTTTTCAAAAGGGTATTGTCTGAGGAGATTCCGATTGATAACGGTGTTAAGCAAGGGGATATCCCAGCACCAACACTTTTCCCCATATTCTTTGCTGTAATGCTTTCACATGCATTCCATGACTGTGATACAGGTGTTCTTTTGCAATTTAGAACTACTGGAAATATTTTCAATTTGAGAAGGTTTAACTTTAAGTCAAAAGTCTGCCATAGTCTAATAAGAGAACTTCTATATGCTGATGAAGTTGACTCTCTTGCTTATTCTGCTGAAAATATGCAGCTCATTATGGATCGTTTTTCCACCTCATGCACTGTGTTTGGTCTTAAAATTAACCTGAATAAGACAAAAGTCATGTACACAGCAGCACCTGGCGAACCATATATTGTACCAGATATTCCTGTCTATGGCAGTTCATTAGGTGTGGTAGACACCTTTGTGTATCTTGGTAGCACCCTGTCAAGAGATGGTTCCCTTGATGCAGAAATATACCAGAGGATACAGAAAGCCTCTGTTGCCTTTGGAATGCTTGAAAAACGAGTTTGGACAGATCGCGGCATCACCTTTAAAACCAAGCTCTGCGTGTACAAGGCTTGTGTCTTGACAACTCTTTTGTATTCTTGTGAGACATGGACCGTACATCGAAGACATCTCAAACTACTTGAATACTTTCATCAGAAATGTTTGAGACGCATACTCAAGATCAAGTGGCAAAGCCAAATACCTAATAGTGAAGTCCTTTTCAGAGCAGGATACACAAGTATCGAGTCAATGATCATCGCCAATCATATGCGCTGGGCTGGCCATATGGTTCGTATGGAGGACGATAGACTCCCTAAGCAACTATTTTATGGACAACTCCAGACGACAACACAAACCCAGAAGAAGGTACAAAGACTGTATCAAGGAAAACCTAAAGAAACTGGGAATAAACCTTAAAAACTGGGAGAGACTAGCCATGAAAAGAGCGACTTGGAGAAGGCACGTGAAGACAGGTTGTGCATTGTTTGAAAATAGTCGCCTGGAACATGAACGATTAAAGCGTAGATTGCGCAAAGGCTGGGAGAACAACCTCGATGAAGGCACAAAGAGCTGG
Source organism: Morbakka virulenta (assembly GCA_003991215.1). Lineage (NCBI taxonomy): Eukaryota > Metazoa > Cnidaria > Cubozoa > Carybdeida > Carukiidae > Morbakka > Morbakka virulenta. The sequence continues at coordinate 4,196,380 of RDPX01000032.1, forward strand.
AAGTGTGACAAATGTGATCGCATTCTTCTTTCAAAAGCTGGGTTTGTAAATCATTTGAAGTCCCATGCCAGATCAATGCCACTTTCTAACCTCCCTCCAAGGCCACACAGCCTGTCATATGTGATGTGTGGCAAGGTTTGCAAATCAGCGCCAGGTCTCAAAAGACACATGGCTGTACACAGACACCAGATTTCACAAAGTGATACCATCAATCCACCGAAAGCTTCTTTCATCTGTCAACTATGTTTCAAGCAATGCAAATCAGAAGCTGGTCTCCAAAGTCAATTACGAGGTCACGCAAGGAAAGACAGAAATTTTACTGACAACAGCTGAAGTCATCGACGGCGATCATCTGTCAGGATGGAGCAATCACCAATGTATGTATTTATGTGTAAATTCAGGCTACCTGTGTCATCACCTGATTCACCGTAATACGATTCATTGTTTACAGTGTGTAGAAGCTCGTTTGCAGGTTTTTCTCAATCAATTAAATCTGTCTAGCATGTTTGCAATTCCTCATCTTTAAAAAAATCTTTAAATGAACAGCCTAACAGTTCGTTAGAAAGTGTTATTGCAGCAACGGGAATGTTGTTTTCCTCATTTTCATGGACACTGGAAATTACTATGCTTTCGCTACACTTGCCTTCAGGTGACGACACTGCGATCAGCCCTTCCTTGGCAAAACACTTCCAAATTTTTTTCTCTTTAGCTTCTTTTCATACGTTGCTGAAACAGAAAATGGAACCTAGGATGTTAAGTTACTACATGAGGTTAAACACAGAGGTAGTGAATTGTTTACCCATCTCTTTCAGCATATGATTCGTTTATCGCTGCCGAAATTTCAATTTTATTTGTTGAATAATCCCTTGGTCCAATGGTTGTATGTGTGAAGTTGCGTTGGATAGAAAAAAACTTCTTCTCAATGTCACGTTAATGTAGCTCTGGATGTGATGGGGCATTCTCCACAAACAGAAGAGCATCCTGTCCCTCACCTTTCATTTTCCTATTCAGTTTTGTGAGGTTGTCTTCATAAATACTGCTGTTCATTCTTGCCTTCAAGTTGTACTAGTAATGCACTGGCAAATTCTCTCTTGTAATGCTTTTAAAGCATGATGCTTCTCTACTTTTACCAGAAGTTTAAACTTTTCTCCTGTTACTCCAACACACAAAAGTACGGTAATCCTGTCCTTTGGTCTTTTTTCACCAGCACAATTATCACCTTAAAAATGAAATGCCTGACGAGGTGTGTCTTTGTAGAACAAGCCGGTTTCATCCATACCTAGGATGTCTTTTACTTCATATCCCCCACAAAATCCTACCAGTTGCAGTTTTCAATTCTCAACACATTTCTTGCTCAAATCACCACGTTCACCGCTAATTGTCCCGAACACCAAATTATTTCGTTACGTTCAACTCTCGACCCAGCCTTTTAATGCCTTAAAGGGTTGTTGTCGAGGCTTTCAGCGAAAGACAATGGCTTTGACTGATTCAAAGGACCAGTTACATTTATCCTTCTCGAGACAGCATCTCTCACTCATTTCCACGTTAGTTAGTTCATTGATATTTTCATTGTCCGTTGTTTAGCATCGGGGAACATTGTTCTCAGAGTCTGTCAATAGTTCATGTTTTCGTTTACATAGACATTGAATGGGAATTTTACCAACATTCATTTCACTAGCCACTTTGTATACTGGTATTCCTTTTCCCATTTTCTTGATGGCTTGAATTTTTTCTTCAATTGTTAACACGGTTCGCTTTGACGACATTTTACCTTACTTCAATTTAAAGAGCCCTCCTTGTGTGTAAGGCTGGTGTGACTGACAAAATACATAAACAACTTTCGTGACTTAAGTAAGCTCCTATTTTCTTTATCACAAATTATCCCAAACAACATTGGCTTAAATTTCACCTGTTCTTTACCAGTTTCACATCATTATTGAAAGAATTGAGAACAGCGACTCTTTTAGTTGGTAGTGTCTACCACCTACCTCAAAAGACATGATTTTGTCTCCTAAGGACGCCGTTTTTGTCAGCTACTCAGAAGCAAGTGTGGAAATTTTATTGTTTAATTGGCGCATTGTGTCCCAACAATTTTGAGATGTTTTGAGAGTTGACTGGTTGTTTAAAACAGGACATTGTATAATTTGGGCCTGGGAGAGTACAGTCGCATGCCGCATACCATAGGAAGTCGTTTGATTAAGCCCTATTGCTTGGCAATTTCCTTTCGGCAGGATCAAACAAGGTCTTCATAAAGGTAAGAGTAAGGTTTTATACGGCTAAGAGTCGCTTAATTCTGGGTGTTGGTAAGACAGTCTTCACTATCATTCTATTATTTTTTAAACTGTTCATAGCGTTCTTTTAACAAGTGTTGTGGCAACTGGTGTTATTAGTGATGATGATGATGATGATTATTATTATTATTATTATCATTGTTTTTGTTGTTGTTTTTGTTGTTTTTAAAATCCCGCTACAGATTTTAATTAAATAAAACATAAAGAGCTATTTGTCCGATGACTGGCTTTGACTATTGCTTTAGCTTACAGCTGAAATCAGTTGACCAGTTAACGGAGGAAGAGAAAAGGCAAGTCAGATCTGAACCGGATAGAAAAAGTACCCTTGGTTTAAGCAATATTAAGGCTGCTGAATGGAATGCAAAAACAGAGGAAGTTGATGTTTCAGTGTATAGGGTGCCAGAGTCGAAAATAATTCACACAATGCGAGGTAATTTTTTGTTTGTCAATTGAGTGTCTCTGTGTTAGTGTGTTAGTTTTGTTGACATTTGGTAAGATTTTCAGAGAAACTTATGATGTAGCAAACTGATCATCATTAACTCTTACCTTTGCAAAAAAGTGTAGCCATGAAAATTTAGTCGTCTTCTGGTTTTTGTTATCTGTAAGAAGAACTAGCTTAGTGAATCCCCCTTACTGTACTTGACAGGCGCCGATAACCTGGTTTTAAGAGAATTTTAGGTTTTGAGGAAATCTCAGGAAATCAAACTATTTAAGTTATTGCAACGATGGATATTAAGTTTTAAAAATTTGAGAAAAAATAGTATTATCGGCCATCTTTTAATGTGTAGATGGAAATCCATGTAGGCCCATAATATCCATTATTACCAGTGGAAAGCTGAGCCCGGATCTCCCTCCAGTGGTCATCGAATATCATTTTGATATTATCCATTGTGAGGATGCTCTTCACCTTGTGAAATGTTCATCAATGAGGATGCTTGGTTTGTCATTTTCTTTAGATCATTCTTTGGGTTCCTATATTCAATCTATTGGCAAATCTGCTTGGAAAAGATTGTTTCTATGTATCCTGCAAGAGATTACCTTCACCAGAGACCATCCATCTTTTATCTCTGTAAGTCTACCATCAGCCCTTGCATAGAGCTCATTTGGCATATTTGGACAGACACTCCCTCTCCTTATCTTGATTTCTTGATTGAGTTCAGAGACTTGTTTGTAACTTGATAGGTTCACAGTTCCATACACCTAGTATCATTATGTCCTGTTTGGTTCCTAACCATAAAAAAAAAGATTTAGCGGAAGGAAACCAGATATTTTTGGCTGTTATTTTCGGCTTTTCGACTCGTATTTTGGATGTATGTTAACGTATTAGTATAGAGGTTTCGTAAACCTGTTTGGGAGTGCTGCTTCACACCTCAACATAAGTGATTTATCATCCACACAAGGAAAATAAATAGACCTCTTATAAATTTTAAAATTTCGTTAAACACACCATAAATGGAATTTACTGGTTTGAAGCCTTCGAACAGTAATTAGTATCATAAGATAAGTATGCTACTAAAAGCTGACGGTTTGTATGCGGTGTTTGAATGTATGAATATTTCGAGAGTGGGTGGTGGCATTTTTTTTAGGTTTTACCGTAAGGATATTTAACATGGTTAGCATCATGTTATTATTTGTTTTGAATTATTAAGTGATAAAGCGCACATTTATGGAAGTGTAAATCGGTAGATTTTTCAATTTGGTAGGTTTTTTTAGCGTTCAGCTGCAGAGTCACTCTTGGGCATGGAATTAATAGCTTTGATATATATTTAGTATGTAGGTAACAAGCAAGTAATAGTGAGCGGTAATTTTGACATGTAATATGGAAAACCGTGTCCGCCAAGTAAAGGAGTGAAGTAAACACTCATTAATGTATTATCTTTCTGTGTACGCTCGGCTGGTAAGAAAATAGTAAAGGTTGTATCTTACAAAGTGGAGAGAACGTTTAGCATCTTGTACTTTGTGAAGTATTTTGTAATGATTTTTCCCCGTTTTCACACAGCGGCGTATGAGCGTGTAATGGTTACCGATATCAGGTCACCCACCGATTTTAGCATTCAAAGATCTGCAGATCACTCAAGACTCCAAAATATGATGCGTGCTATAAACAAGTTTTGTAAACAGACGGATAAACACGAAGACCTTGTGTGTAGTGTCAAACGGGGTAGGTAACATAATTCGAAACTTATTAAGATTTAAGATTATTTCCTTTTATGAAATTCAATATTTTCCCCCTTTGAATCTTCTACCCTAAATTAGATTAGAAAATGATAGCAAAATGTACACGCACAAAGGACTTTTATACGATCCGATTTTCTTGTTTGGAAATATCGCGATTGGAATTGTTAACCTAGAAAGAAATCGTTGAACATAATTGGATAATAGATAAGAAATATTGTTGGTTGCCAAGACTTTTTTCGTGAGTACCGAGGAATTCGTTTGCATCTTTATTTTCCTTCTTTAAAACCAGAGAATTGGTATATGTATCTTAGAAGATTTTCTGCTTTTATCAAATGACCACCAGGCATTTGCCAGCCGTAGAATTGACAGACTGCCTTGACTCGACTCTTGGATTTTAATAATTTTTTATTAATAGTATTTGTCTGTTATGTGTTACAGTATGCTTTACTGTATTTGTTGGCAGCCGCTTTAAGAACGGTATGTTGGTCGCAATGTATTCGTGGGAAGACCTATGACTGTCTATGATGTTGTTTAAAGTTATTTAGTCATTTGACTGAATATTGTTCTCCTGTTTGGAGCCAAAGCCATCACTGCAATAAAGTTGATGTTGCACTTAATGAATGCTTGAGACTAGTAAGTGGTTGTATAAAATCGACTTCAACTGATGTTCTTCCTATTCTTTGTGGTATTGAATCTGCCGACTTAATAAGAGATAAACATATATTGAATTTATATAATCGTGTTCTATCAAAGGAAGGGCACATTCTTGAAAAATTGATTGCATATCCACTTACAAACAATAGGTTGAAGAGCAGAGTTCCATTTTTGAATCGCATGCACCTTTTAGCTTCCACCATAAACGATACAGCATCTGTCAAATCTTGGGCTGCTGATGTGTGGAAACAGCGATGGAGTAATACAGACAACCAGCTTTCCCAATTTATTCCTGAACCTACGGTGAAACCTCCAGGATATGACCTGAAGCGTGAACAATGCTCTTAAATCGATTACGATCTGGATATGGACGATATGCCGATTTCATGCATAGGATTGGTCTGAAGGAAATCCATTTTGTCGTTGTGGTGAAATTCAATCCCATCAACACGTATTGATTTGCCAACTGATAGGTATTCGAGGTGATANCCATAAGCGATACAGCATCTGTCAAATCTTGGGCTGCTGATGTGTGGAAACAGCGATGGAGTAATACAGACAACCAGCTTTCCCAATTTATTCCTGAACCTACGGTGAAACCTCCAGGATATGACCTGAAGCGTGAACAATGCTCTTAAATCGATTACGATCTGGATATGGACGATATGCCGATTTCATGCATAGGATTGGTCTGAAGGAAATCCATTTTGTCGTTGTGGTGAAATTCAATCCCATCAACACGTATTGATTTGCCAACTGATAGGTATTCGAGGTGATATCAAAAGCGTTGATGAGGACTTCCGTTTGTGGCTCAGTGACAATGTCTTAGATATTTTGCATTTTTTTTGTTGATCATACGCATATATATATATATATATAGAGATAGAGATAGAGAGAGAGATAGATAGATAGATAGATAGATAAATAGATAGATAGATAGATAGATTGATAGATATAGTCATTTGACGTTAATAAGTGTTTTCGGAGATAACGAGAAACTGGGACTGAATTCAAGGACGAATTGATATAGGTTTTTCAATAGTGTGCTGAAGCATTGTGTGTTGGTTTTGGTTTCAAGAAAGGTCCAGAAAACCTCCTCTTTAGTGTTGGTTTTAAAGGTGGTTTGATGAGAACCGAATGAAGTAGATTTTAGTTTTAGCTTTGGAGAATTCCACTTTTCAGATAAGACTGCATCAATGTTAAGGTTCTTATCGTTAGCTTCTTTACTAAGAAGAATTGTTTTTAGAAACTGGGTTATCTGTTGTTTTCAATGCACTTAAACTGATGCTCGCGTATATTCTCCTTTTCCTCTTCCTTATCATCATCATCAAATCTTCTTTCTTCTTCTGGTTTACCATTTTCACGCTCATTCTCCGTATTATAACGATATCAGATCTTCAGAATGTGATGAGGTGGTTAGCGTTACAGCTGCAATGTATACAATCGTACAGCGATGCTATCTGCCTGAATCTATTTGCAACACTGGTCCATAGGAGATTACACTCCTACTGTTATTCTCTGGATTCCATTTCAAAGCTGATTTCCTTTTGCGTGGTATCCATTCCATCGTTCTTTCCATTTTTTCCTTTTCTAGTTTCTTTCTTTTAATTGCATATCCGTAGAATGTACCCTATCTCTGTGTGATTTGTGACACGATTACTTTCCCGCGTCAGATTCTTTCTAGTATGTACTGTATCGATCTGCAATCTCTTCACGGAATTGGCAAGATTCGCCTGTAACGACACATTAGTAAGGATATTTTTCTGCCACTCGCTGTTACTTCCCCAAACACACAACCATACTGCTTTCTCGACTATTTGGGTACTTACAAATCTAAGCAAATACGTCTGCATACCCAGATGGTGTGTTGGCTCTGTACAGTTGGGTGTGCAACTGTCAACCCTCTCCAGAATTTCAACATCCTCCTGCTGCCTGCTGCCTGCTGCCTGCTGCCTGCTGCCTGCTGCCTGCTGTTATCATTGGCCTAGGGTAGCTCTCATCAATTTGCATTTTAATGGGGCAAATAAATGGGGACGAGTACGGCAGAAATATGTACGGCCCTAGAATAACTATTCATATTATTTGAATAAAGATTTATCTTTATTCAAATAATAACAGTACAGGAAATCTGGAAATTCCATCAATTGATTTTTAATAAGATAAATTACGAGAGCTGTGGAAAGCCAGGACGCTATGAGCATGTTGCAAAAGGTTCGATATCAAAGAAGACTACTTTTTGAAAAGATTGATTTGATTATTTCTTTTCAGGCGATCTCGTATTGGGACAGTTCACACATGACAATGCCTGGTATCGTGCGACAGTCATTAATGAGCAGCCGTTGGGAGCTCAAACTGTACTACCAACATGGGAAAACGAATTGTGCGTTGAAGTTTACTACATCGATTATGGTAATAAAGAATGGTTGCCCTTAGCGAGGTAAAATATTTTCGTCCAAAAAATTACTTTTTAATACTCTGTTTAGTGACGTACTTAAAACGCATGTGAATGAATATAAATTAAAGTCAGGGTTATGTGAATTATCAACATAATATTTTACAGAGTAAAATTCCTTTGTAGTTTAATTTAAAGCTACACCTTTTCATTACAAGGGCAATTGCAGACAAACCCATCGGCAAGACGGGTGAGTAGCAAGACCTTTGAAAATGTGGTTGGAACTTTTTGGGATTTTTGAATAAAAAGCCTAAAACATGAAACTACTTTAATTTTTTAAAATTTTGATTGTTAGTAATTCTTTGTGCGAAAAGATGTCCTAAGAGTTTGTTGTTTTTGAGAATTTTTCACATGCAATTTAGTTCCCCGGCCTTGAAATTCACCTTACTACGCTGGATGAAGATCTTATATAGACTGGATGCCTTTGAAGTAAATATTATTATTCTGCTCCTTTATCAATATTCCTTTTCTTAGGCTTCGTCAAATGAAACCGGAATTCCTTGATGTTCCAGAGCTTGCTGTACCCTGCTCGTTGTGTGATATCGTACCACCGCATAAGGTAAAAGTAATTGTAATTATTTGAAGACGTGTGAAAAACTTGACTATTATATTATTATTATATTATTATTATTATATTATATTATTATACTATTATATTATTTTGACATATTAGGTGCGTATAACATTTTCTGGCATATAATTCTATTAGCGCTTTTAAGAGATCATGTCGCTGCCTTCTTGCCTCCTCAATCTAAAGAGAATTGTCATTAAACTGTTATTAGAACGTTTACGGGCCATTCAGTGTGCATAGATGATATGACAAACATATTTAGCAACCCTAATTTTTAAGTGCAGGGGGCATTATTTTAAAACTGTGCCCTGATTGTTATTATAGCACATGACAAAGTTTGCAAAAAGGACTGCAGTCCTGGTACAAGGAAAGGTTACTTGATAAGATGGGAATGAAGAGAGATAAGAAGTAGAAAAGCGGTTTAGCATGCTATATTAGGTTTAAATAGTAGTAATAGTAGTAGTAATAGTAGTAGTAGTAGTAGTAGTAGTAGTAGTAGAAGTAGTAGTAGTAGTAGTAGTAGTAGTTGTAGTAGTCTTAGCAGAAGCAGCAGCAGTCGTGCCTTTACATAGAAACCTGGTATAAAGAAAAAGGAATAAAACAGAATCGTTAATAGATGTTGAATCTCGGTTTGACAGAAGATTAAATGGAAAAAACAAAGCGTAAGCGGTATTGGAATTTGAATTTGACATTGCCAAAATGTTGAATTTCCCAGTTTATTTTAACCGTTTTTAGCTATTCTTTTAATCAGGTATAAATTGATAACAGGATTGTTCCGTTACAGATTTCTCGTATGTTTACCTCTATCAGTATTCCATTAATAAAAAGTGGATTTTACCCATCAAAATCCTAGCAGAACTGCTCAGAATTGTAAATAAATTTTACCATCCCTGGAAATGTTGAGGTAAAAAGCAAAATAGACTTGTTACAGAAAAAAAGGGTTACTCTGACGGACGTCTGTAGCTAAGGTTAAGTGTAATATCTCGATAGCCAGGGATGATGATCACATAACAATAACAAAACCACCACAACCACCATCACTACTGCTACTACCAATACCACCACTACTGCTACTACTACTGGTTATTATTATGATGATAATGATGATTATTATTATTGTGTTGCTTTCGCAGCCGTTGTCTCTTGACGCTGGTTATGTTCATCTCTCCATCAGGTCTATGGCTTCAGACAGAAAGAACTCTATGTAGATTTTGGCAGTACCCAGTAAACCTGTTTTGTGGATAGAACCTAAATCATACTTGATCTTTAATTTCTCCAGGTAGAAAGGCAGTTTCTTTGAAATAAAACCAATCAATCCAACCACAATAGGGATGACAGTGACTTGCATTTTCCACATCCGCTTTAGTTCAACTTTCAACTCTCTATAGTTTTTAATCTTCTCTACCTGCTTATCAGCAATGTTGTGGTCTCCAGGAATGGCACCAGCCATAGTAAACAACTCACTGGTTTCTTTAATAAGCGATCTTATGTCTGGTCTCCTGTGCACGACGTACGGGTCGGTCTGGATGCTAAAATCCTAAAGGATCCTTGCTGTGTCATTTTGAATTATTCTATCCGGTTTTGTTCGTATCTGATGTTTTGGAATACATCTTAATGGAGTCTGTTGCTAGTGCCTGGTCTTGTGTAGCAATTAGCAAGCATTCGGTTTCCCTCTTCAGATCTCCTCTCATAAGCAAAGTCCAAGAGTCAGCAGTTTTGAATGCCTCAGTCTCCCTGGTAAACCGACCATGTAGGTCTTTACTCCTTCAGCACCAGTTTTTTCCCCTCTCTAACCGTGACTTGTACTCAACTTTGCTTTCGATCGTTTCCTTCTTAAGATTCAACTCGTTTACAACATGCTGCAGTAAGACCTCATCGCTGTTTATCAGGTAGAAGTGTAGTGAATGCTTTTCACTTAGTAACGCTTTCTCCACGCTTATCAGATCTCTACCCCCTGATTTACTTGGCTTGTATAGCCTGAAGGTATCAGCTTTTGGATGGAGGAACTTATAGGTATGGAAGATACTCCTTGTCTTCCTTTTCAGTTCTTCGATCTCATCCTGATTCCATCCAATCACTGCGGTACTATATCAAACAGAGGCAACAGCTCAGGTGTTAATTGCACACACAAGGTTGCGCGAATTCAACTTTGAGCTCAGTAGTTTTGTTAGTCTGTCTAGATAGGTGTCATGTACCTTTTTTTACATCTGCTTAGCTATAGTCAATCTCATTTGACTTAGCAAAGAGCTTGAGATCATCCATAAAAAGGAGCTGATTCAGCTCTGTTCCTTCGCGGTCCAGCTTATAACCCACGTTGATGTTTCTCAGTACCATGGTCAAGAACAAACAGCAGTGGGGAAAATGAGTCACCTTGAAAAATTCCTCTCCTGATATCAACCCTCCAAGGATTTCATTGTTTGCCACTAACGTTGTTTTACAATTTCCCATGCTCAAGGGAATTAGTTGACATATATTGCGAGCGAATTTGAAGGGTTTCTACGATCCACTACTTGACTGGAGAACCATATCATACGCTTTCTTTAAATCCATCCAAGCTATACAGAGGTTAGTTTTCCGATCCGAGCAGTTTTTGAATATGATCTTATCGATGGCCTGATCTGACTTCATCGGCAGATATGCCGGTCAGCACTTTCCAAAGCAAATTTGGACTTGCAATTAGTCTGTAATTTGTTACTTCTGGTCCCTTAGCAGCATCTTTCATCACCGGCGTAGCCTTTCCTTCTGCATCCATTAAAAAAGAGAGATCCTTCTTGAAAACACTTATTAATGTGAAATGCCAGTGCATCGTACAACATTGTGAACCTTTTGAATCAAAATCTTTAAAGGCCGTCAGGCCCCGGAGCCTCCCAGTTAGGCAGTTCACTAATTTTGTTTCAATATTGGCGTTCTCAGTCACAATGGGTTCGTGTTAGGGCACGTTGATTAGTTCGTTCTTCAACAGGTCTAACGATTCTTCCTCCAAATTGTGTTGTACTGATCCACTCCACAACGCAGACCAGGCAGCTGTTGCTTGTTCATGGTTTGGGAGTACACACTCACCTGTTTCACCACCAAGGTTTATATAGAACCACCTCTGGTTCACAGACAATAGCGTGTTTTGCTGATATTGAGCAATGCGTTTTAGTGTACCTCTTTATTTTTACACCCTTACTGGAGATGCGTTGTTTTATCTCCTCTATAACAACACGGAACCCTTACTGCTTGATGTGATACTTTTGTTCCAGCATTTGCTGCTCTGACGCTTTAGCTTTCTTCCATTCGTACTAATGCCAGCTCTCGATTTTGGACAGGTGACGCCACAACGACTTTATGTCACCTTCAATTCTTCTCATTCACATCGGTCCCTTTTGGTTTCTTTCCTTCCATATCTTCACTCCCACTCTTTCAACGACTACAGCTGCTACGCATATCAGAAATGTCTGTTATACTCTCCGTTCGTACATACTTTTGTATGTTGTTTACCTTGCTAGTCTCAGTTCTCAGCCTTTTCTTATCTCAGTACCGCATGCCGGGAGTTCAGTCGTTTGGTTACACACATTAACCCCAGTCAGCCGGTACAAAATTTCTTGCTCTACCTCTTCTAGTGTATCAGGTATTTAAATCTATATAAAGGGTTTCATCCCTTCCCTGTTCATTGTTGTTGTTATCGGTAGTTCTGTCTTGGCGACCTTCTCAAGTACCCTGTACCTATGAGAGCCCTTAGCATCACTCCCATTTGTGTCTGATACACGTCCAGCCGTACTTGCATCATCATTGGCACTTTGAGCCCTCCTGTTGACCACTCGTTTCATCTCTTCTATTTTAACTACTGTAAGCCAGCTCTTCCTCCTTGTGACAGGTATTTGACACATCATCCGTTCTTGACTTTTGTCAAACATTCCTCTCTTTACCCACAACACATAAGCCCATTCACCAATCCCTTCTCCTCCAGCTAGTTGTGCCTCAAAATAGCATTCACGTGCCACCCTATTGTCATTCTTTAACCACTTTCGTCTTCAACCTGGTGCCATTTTTTACTTTCGCATTCCGCCCCTACAATATACATTAGCCTTGGATGGTTTTGGTTTGCCAGTAGTAGGATAACAACCTGGGAAAACCTCACTTGATATCCAGAGATATCCAGACCTCCACTTCCGTCTCCTCTCTACTCCTTTCCCTCTGGTACCTTTAGCAGGATGTGTGCTGTTTCTAGCAAAGCTGACTTTTGAATAGTTTCAAAAGATAAATCGACTCCGAGCATAGCCAAAAAGGATGTCAGTCGCTCTGTAATTGTGCCCAGTGCACCGATGATGATCGGCACAACAGCTGTCTTCACTTTCCACAACCTAGAGATCTCTCAGGACAGCTTTTGGTACTTCTCTATCTTATCATCTTCCATTGCCAGTGTTCTTACATCTCCGGGGACGGAAATTTCAAAAATGATGTACTCATTGAGTTTCTTCCTTACCACAATGATGTCAGGTTTTCTCGCTTCTATTTGCTTATCGACGTAAACATTAAAGTCCCACAGAACCTTCACTTCTTCATTTTAAACAACCTTTTCTGCTCTGTGGTCGTACCACGCCTTAGTGTGAGGTAGTCGGTGCAGCTTACAGAGGCTCCAATGCATTGCGCCTGCAACTTTGTCATGCCTTGCCTTGTATTCAGTCTGGGTCAGTTTGCTGCATTCGCTGATTATATGCGAAACAGTCTCATCCCTGGTCTTGCACATTCTACACAAAGCTGACTCTGCTATTCTCGATTTTTGCTTTTCTATAGTTTGTATTCAATGCTTGGCCCTGGGCTGCAACGAGTAAGCTCTCTGTCTATCGCTTCAAACTCCCCCTCTTAAGCCATTGCCAACTTTTCTGAGCCGAAATTTCTTTCGTCTGTCTCACATGCTGTCCATGCATAACCTTGCCATGCCATCCTTCTTTGCGTTTCTCTCTGTTTCTCCCTGAATATTTTCCTGTTATCTTCAATCTGCCTCCCGGTGTACTGCTGTATTGTCGTCATGATATTCGTGTTCTTGCCATTTACGTATGTTAGCAGGCTCTTATCTTCGTACCTGACTGTTTCTAGGATGCTCAACAGGCCTCTCCTGCCATTATCATCATTATTATTATTATTATTATTGTCAGTAATGTATATCTCAGACATGTTTGTCTGGAAAGTTCTTTTGTTCTTTTATCTTTGAGAGCGGGTAACAACAAGTCCCCAGGGGTCTCAAAGTTCCTTCTCCTGTTTCTCTAAAGAGACAAGACTTTTCGCAGTATCCTCCCTGTTTCAAGCAGTGCCGTTTTCTGAATAATTGCCATCTCAATCTTCACACCCATTTTCTCCATGTATCTTTCAAACTTGTTTGAAATGACTCCCAATGCTCCAATTACTACAGGTATCACCGTAACTTTATTCATTTGCCATACATGACCTATTTCTCTCAACATTTGGTACTTTCCGATCTTTTCAAGTTCTTTTTCTGCTACTCTTGAATCTCCTGGCACAGCAATATCGATTACTTTTACTTATTTGTTCCTCTTATCTACCAACACAATATCTGGCCGCCTTGCTTCAATAAATCTATCACACTGAATGGTGAAATCCCATAAGAGCTTGAAATTCTCATTTTCAATTACTGCTTCGGGTTGCTGTTCATACCATTTCTCAGCTCTTTCCAAGCCTCCTTTGTTGCAAAGTTGCCAATGAATATATCGTGCCACATTGTCATGTCTTTTCTTGTACTCTCTTTGAGCTAATTTTCCGCATTCACTAACCAGATGACTAATAGTTTCTCCTTTTTCTCTGCACATTCTGCACAGTGGGGAATCAGCATTCTTATCAATATGGAACTTTGTGTAATTCGTTCTTAAAGCTTGTTCTTGAGCACTGGATATCAGTGCTTCGGTACATCCCTTCAAATCTCCCTTTGCGAGCCATTGCCATGATTTATCCCAATTCACTCCTTCCTTGTCCCTCAAAAACTGTCCATGCATCACCTTCTGTTTCCATTCCTCTTCCATTTCCTGGCTCTTAAACTTTTTGTAATCATTTGGTTCCATTGCTTTCTCGGTATTAACTATACTGACTTCCCCTACTTTTCTCAAGAGAATCTCTTTGCTGTTCTTTATGTACCAACTCAGGTTATTTTCTTCTCCCTTTACACAGTTCTCACAACTCATCAAACCTCTTCCACCCCTCTTTCTTGAAACGTATATCCTTGCAACGTCACTCCTTGGATGAAGTTCCTTGTTTATTGTCATAACTTTTCTTGTTTTTCTGTCGATCTCTTGAAGCTCATTCTTAGTCCATCTAAGTATGCCTGCTCCGTATCTCATAAGTGACACTGCCCAGGTGTTTGCTGCAAATATTTTGTTCCTACCGTTCAATTTTGATTTCATAATCAGATTGAATCGTCGCAAATATTCCTTTCGGAATAATTCTTTCATCTCCTTCTCCTTTATCTTGTCAAGCTCTAAAATACCAAGGTATTTGTATCCTTCATCACTAACCTCCCGAATACTTTCTCCATTTGTTAGTGTTATATCTTCACTTTTGACCAATTTCCCTCGTTTCATGATAATAACGCCACACTTCTTTACCCCAAACTGCATTCCAATATCCTGACTTATCACTTGCACTGTCGACACAAGACTATCAATTTCATTCTTGTTCTTAGTAAACATCTTTAAATCATCCATGAATAAAAGATGGTTGATTTTCACGTCTCCAAGCCTGTACCCTGCTTTAGCCTTGCGCAATACTTTTGACAAAGGTATCATACAAATTACAAAAATAAGTGGAGAAAGACTGTCTCCTTGAAAGATTCCTCTCTTAATGTTGACTGTTCCGAGAGACTCTCCACATGACATCAATTCCGTTTTCCAATTCCTCATTGATCGCTGAAGAAAACTTGTTACATTTTGTGGTACTTGTGCCATTTTCAAACATTCGACTATCCACGAGTGGGGTACCATGTCATAGGCTTTTTTATAATCCACCCATGCCATGGCGAGGTTCTTTTGTCGTTTTTTGCAATCAGTGAGGATCATCTTGTCAATCAAAAGTTGGTCCTTCGTTCCTCTGCTCTTTTTTCTGCATCCTTTTTGTTCTGTTGGTAGAACATCACTTTCTTCTAGCATCTTGTATACACTATCAGCAATGACTCCTGTCATCAGTTTCCACATGAGTGGTAGGCAAGATATTGGTCTATAGTTATCAACCACATTTCCTTTCTGCGGGTCTTTCTGGCACAACACTGTTCTGCCCATTGTCATCCAGGCAGGTACAGGAACCCTGCTATTTATCATCTCATTCATTTGTTTGGCGATCCTGTCATGCAGCGATGTCAACTTTTTTATCCAGTATCCTTGGACCCCATCAGGTCCAGGTGCTTTCCAGTTTGGTATTTTCTTTGCCTGTGCTGATACCATTACACAGTCAATCATTATGTCATCCTGTCTTGTTTCCCCACATTCATCTTTTAATTCCTTCAACCATCCTGCATCCTTATTGTGTTGTACCTCGTTTCCCCAGATACTAGACCAAAATTGTTCGCTTTCCTCTGCATCTGGTGCTATGCCTTCACTTTTTGACATTCCATTAAATTCCTGATATACTTTTTTCTGGTCTTGCTGAAACAGCCTAT
Source organism: Morbakka virulenta (assembly GCA_003991215.1). NCBI lineage: Eukaryota > Metazoa > Cnidaria > Cubozoa > Carybdeida > Carukiidae > Morbakka > Morbakka virulenta. The sequence continues at coordinate 4,212,171 of RDPX01000032.1, forward strand.
TAATTCTAAATTGATTAACTCTCTGTTCATACCTCTTCAGTTTTGCTACTTTCGCCTGCAGTTTTTGCTTCAGCTCTTCAATAACGACATTTTCTCCTTTTTTCTTAATTTGATATTTCCTATCCAGTTCTTTATACCTTTCCTTTCTGGTGAGTTCTCCTCTTTTATTTCTTTGCAAAATATTCACATGCTTTCTTAGTTCTTGGATTGTTCCTTTTATCCTCTTTTTCCACCAAGGTTCTTCCTTTGTTTTCCTTCTTGAATTACCAGTCTTCAACCCAACTTTTTTCGAGATGTAGATAGCAACAGCACCGATTAACTTATTTGTATCCGTTAAGTTTTCTGTCCTTATTTTCCCGATGATCTTATTTACTTTACCTATCCACTCTGACAGAACCTTTCTGTTTACTTTCTTGAGTCCTCTTGTATCACACATTTGGCCACGTCTCGTAATGTCAACTATCTCCTCAATCATACAACTTTCCTGTTCGTCTTGTTCGTCGGTTCTGTTGATTTGCACTGATATCTCTTCCGTTTGTCCATGTTCTTGCACTTCTATTTCTGGCAACTGCCTGTTTCCATCATTCCCTTCTTCATTATCACTATCCACTTCCAAACTTCTACGGATTTCTTCCATCTCTACTGTGGTGAACCATTCATTTTTTCGTATTGCCCTAGCCTGATCACATAACCTTTGTTCTGTTAATGTTGGTAATTCTCTCTCCTTCCAGATGTTATGCATCCTTCTTCTGTAGCCTCGTATAGGTCTTCCATTTTCATCTGTTGGTTTACTCAGGAAATAGCACTCCATTACAGCAACATTCAATTCCTTGTTCCACTTCATTTTGGCAGACGCTGGATAACGACCGGGCCCACCCTGCCATACAGTGGGGCACCTGCCGGGCGAGAGACCTTCACTTGATGCTCCAGTCTCATTCACGCCGTTGTCTTCATAATTTGAATAAGACATTACACTCATAAGAGGATTGTGGATTTTAGGTTACACAACCACCGGTGTTTTTATTGAGACACCATCTCTAGGAGGGCTGCCAACCAAGGCTAAAGAGTCCCCCTACCCATGAGACAGACTAGCCCCCGCCGGACGCCAACCCGGTATTTCATGGCCTCGGGGAGTTATTATTATTATTATTATTATTATTATTATTATTATTAATATTATTATTTGAGTTCATTTCACACCAAAATAGTGTTTGGTGGACTTTTCTTAAAGTTCCAGTGGCAACAAGTCTCCTTAGAGCCCCAATACTTTCCTTATGATCCTGACTGTGTTCAACAACGCGGTAGTCTGCATGGTTTCAATCTTCGTTCGGATTCCGACTTGGTTTAATCTAATTTTCAATGACTTTGGAACTGTTCCCAAAGCCCCAATAACTATTGGAATAACAGTTACTTTCTTGTTCCATAGAACTTTTAGTTCTCTTGCCAAATCTTGATATTTCTCTCTTTTTTCTCTTTTTTTCATTTCAACCCTGTGATCTCCAGTTATTGCAAAATCCACAATCTGACAAATATTTTTTTCTTTGTCAACAATTGTGAGGTCAGGCCTTTTAGCTTCTATTTGATGATCTGTCTGCACTTCAAAGTCCCATAGCAACTTGCATTTTTCGTTTTCAACGACAGGTTCTGGTTTGTGTTCATACCATTTGTTAGTATGTTTGAAATCTAGCTGCTTGCATAGTTTCCAATGGATTGTTGTTCCTAAACAGTCATGTCTTTTTTTGTATTCCTTTTGTGCAAGTTTCATGCAATCAAAAATAATATGCATTACCGTTTCTTCTTTTTGTCCACACATACGACTAAGACTATTTTCCTGAGTTTTATCTATTTTTGTCTTAATGTAATTTGTCCGAATACATTGATCTTGTGCAGCAGTAATGAGTGATTCAGTTTCTCTTTTTAATGTTCCAATTCTGAGCCACGCCCATGACATATCACCAGCTATATCAGTCGTTTGGCTTATAAATTGTCCATGTATTGGTTTTTCTTTCCATCTGTTTTTTCTTTCTGCAGCCCGGTGTTTTTTCAAGACACAAGCAGACTCCTCAGATACTCCATACCAATCTTTTGCCGCACTTATTAGTCTTTCATTACTTTTCTCAACATACTCTCTCAAACCGAGCACTGAATTCTGAACACACTCCTCGATGGAGATAAGCCCTCCTCCCCCGTCTTTTCTTTCTACATATATTCTGTCAACATCATCCTTTGGATGGAGAGTTTTGAAGTTTCCTGGTTCTCCTGTCCATTGCTTTTAGCTCATCTACTGTCCAATCCAGGAAGGGCGCAGGATGTCTCATTAGTGATACTGCTCAGGTGTTAATCCCTTTTATCAGGTTTCTGTTGTTTAACTTCGTTTCCAGTATATCCTTAGTCGACGAAGATATTCTTTACTGACTTTTTCCTTCATCTTATTTTTCATAGTTGTATCGCTCTCTAAGACTCCTAGATATTTGTATCCTTCCGTAGCATTTAATGCTTTGATGACATTGTACTTCAGCAGCTTTATTCCATTTGAATTGGACATTTTCCCTCTTTTCATTATCACTGCTGCGCATTTCTCAATCCAAAATTCTCTGCCAATGTCTGAGCTAAATACTCTAACTGTCTGAATCAATTCATCAAGGTCTGCTTCTTTTTTTGCAAAAATCTTCAACTCATCCATGTAGAATAAATGATTGATTTTGTCCTTTGTTCTGGAAAAGTTATAACCATTCTTACACTTTCTAAAGATCAGAGTAAGTAGGATCAATGCTATGACAAACAGTAATGGAGAGAAGGAATCTTCCAGAAAAATTCGGATGTTAACTTCTGCAAGGTTCTCTTTGCCAGACGACAATTCCACCCTCCAAGACTTCATCGAATTTTTTACTAGGCTTGACACATTACCAGCAACTTTAAACATTTGTAAGCATTCCAAGATCAAAGAGTGAGGAATCATGTCAAATGCTTTGCGTTAATCAATCCAACCCATAGCAATGTTCTTCCGCTTTGTCTTTACTTCCTGCAAAATCTTTTTATCTATAAACAGCAAATCATTTGTACCCTTAGATCCTTTTCGACACCCCTTTTCTTCCTCCGGTAGCAGTTCTCTTTCTTTCAAAGATGTATATATCTCTTCTGCGATTATACCTGTCAAAATTTTACACGTTAAAGGGAGACATGTTATCGGGCAGTAGTTGCTAGCAAAATTTCCTTTGCTGACAACCTCTCTGTATGAGAACTGTTCTTCCTTTTGTCATCCAATCTGGTACCTCACCTACTGCAAAGTGTTCATTCAACTTTGTAGCCATTTTAGCATGAAGTGATGAAAAATCAATACTCAAATCTTCCTGCTGTTCTTTATTGCGAAGCTCTTCTCTTAAACCCGTTAACCATTTTGCGTCTCTTTGATATTCTTTTGGGCTATCCCAGATATCACTCCAAAACCTTTTCGCCTCTTCTGCATTCGGTTTCTCTTGCTCTCTGTCACCCATTTACCCGTTCAGATGTTTATAAAATCGTCCTTCATTGTTTTGAAAGGTGCGGTTTTGGTTGTATTGATTGATCCTATTTCGGTATCTTTTCAGTTTGCCCTCTTTGGTTATAATTCGTTGCCTCATTGTCTTCAACATCGTGTTCTCCCCCCTTTTCATTCATTCGATATTTTCGTTTCAATCTATCAATGTGCTTTCGTTTTACAGTTTTATTTTCAATCAATGCTTTCATTCTACTATAATCCTGGTTCAGGTTTCTGATTTGTTGCTCTAATCGACGCTCCCAAGCAGGTTTGGATTTCTTAGGTTTTTTCTTAAACATGTTGAGCTTTTCTGCAACAAACACAGCACCAGCATAAATCAAATCATTCATTTTGTTTATGTTATCTATTTGTATGTTTTACAAAAGCTTGTTGATCTTATGCACTTCTACATCCAGTTTGTTTTTATCAACAGCTCGCATTGATGGTAAGCTTTTTGTCTCCTCATTTAGTATCTCATCTAGCTTGTTGATTTGCTCTTTTTCTTCGTCAGTTAAAATTACTCCACTTATTACGCAAAGGGTATCTCTGCTATTCTTGTCTCCACCTTTATCCCCGTGGGTAACATTTTCCTTTTCTGGCTGTGGGATGAGTGACGGTTCATGGTCCTGGCTAGCGATCTCTATTTGGACATCAGTGCCAGTATCTCTGCTTTTTTACTGTTCTCCCTTTTTTTCTTTTTCCGTTTGATTCTTCCCATATTCTATCCCTCTTACAATCTCTTCCAGTTTCAGATCCGTTAGCCAACCTTTTTTCATTATCTGATTACTTTGATCAACCAGTCGCTGCTCCGTTACAGTGAACATCCCCTTTTCTCCCCAAAGGTCTAATATTCGTTTCCTGTACCTGCTGCGGTTTGGTTCACGTCTGTAGTAACACTCCATCACAAACATATTTTCTTCTCTCGACCACTTCTTCCTTATTTTTTTTCTGGCAGTAGCTTGATGACGACCGGGCCTGCGCTGCTCTTCCACAGGACACCTGCCGTGCGAAAGACCTTCACCACTGCTGGTTCCAGCCTCATTAACGCAGTTATTTGCTATTTTGTTTAAAAACATTATACATAGGTATAAGAGAAGAGAATTTTAGGTTGCACTGTCACCAGTATTTTTTTTTCGAGACACCGTCCCCAGGGGGGATTTCAACCAAGACTAAAGAGTCCCCCTATCCATGGCAGAATAACCCCCGGCGTATGCCAACCCGGAACGTCATGGTCTCGGGGAGAGCCAACAGGTACTTTACCTTGCTCAAGGGTGATCTGGAGGTAGTTATTGCAAAAGGTAACCTCATTCGCCCACGTTGAAACTCCACAACCGGATGCAGTTTAATGTCAATACTCAGGACTAATATTGACTATTATGACTGACTGTTATTATTATTATTATTATTATTATTATTATTATTATTGCTGTGTGGAAAGGATTTTCTCGGATTTACCGCCGGTCTTTGTCTGGCACCGGTGCCTCTCCGAGGCCCTGGGGTCACCAGATCATCTAATCTGACTTTTCAAGCACCTTTCTCAAAATATGTGCACTCCCTAGAAGAGCTGCCTTCTGTATCGTTTCAAACAACAACCCGACGCCAACCATGGCATGATAATGGGCGAGCCTCTCTGTTACGGACTCGAGAGCACCCACGACAACTGGTATCAGCAATGTTTTCACGTCCCAGAGACGAGATACCTCTCGAGCCAATTCCGAATATTTACCAATTTTCTCCTCTTCCTTGGCTGCAGTTTGGACATCACCTGGGACTGCAATATCTACGAGGATACACCCCTTTACTTTCTTTTTTATAATTATTATATCTGGTCTCCTCGCTTCAACAAATTTATCAACATGGACATTGACGTCCCACAAGATTTTAACATTTTCATTCTCCACCACACTTTCTGCTCTGTGTTCATACCATCTGTCTGAGTTTGGTAGCCCATGCACTTTCATGATACTCCAGTGTACAGCTCCTGCAACGCGGTCGTGTCTCCCTTTGTATTCTGACTGTACCAATGTGCTGCATTCGCTGATGATATGCGACATGTCTCGTCCTTTTGCCCACACATTCTGCACAGCGCTGATTCTCTTGTGCATTCAATTTTGGCTTTCCTGTAGTTGGTGCGGAGTGCTTGGTCTTGAGCTGCCACTAGGAGCCTCTCAGTTTGACGCTTTAAGCTACCTCTCTTCAACCATTGCCAGCTTAATGGGGATGCAAATTCATTTGTCTGCCTCACATGTTGGCCGTGCATCGCCTTGTCCTGCCACCCTTCTTTCCTCTGTTGTTTCTGCTCCTTCCTGAATGTTTTTCTTTCGCTTTTAAATGGTCTTTTCACATACGTTTTGACTGCTCTCATGATGTCAGAGCTGTTATTGGCGATGTATTGGCTTAGGCTTTCTTCTTCATATTTCACGGTGTCGTAAACACTCATCAGACCTCTACCACCCTCTTCTCTGTGTACATAGAGACGGTCTACATCTGCTCGTGGATGCACAGCACCATATGCGCGCAACAGCTTTCGTGTCTTCCGATCTAGTTGTTCTAGCTCCTGCTGCGTCCACTCTAGGATCCCTCCTCCATATCTGAAGAGAGATACCGCCCACGTGTTTATAGCTTTTACCAGGTTTCCAGCATTCAGTTTTGACTTAAGTACCTTTCTCAACCTTCTGATGTACTCGTTTTGCACATTGATTTTCATTTCGTTCTGCTTTATGACATCCAACTCAAGCACTCCAAGATACTTATAGGAATTGTCTTCGGCAATTGGCCGTATTACCTCACTGTTTTCAAACACGATTCCAGAACTATCTTTCACTAATTTTCCTCGCTTCAAAACCGTGATGGCACACTTATCAAAACCAAACTGCATTCTGATATCATCACTAAAAACACGAACAGTATTTAACAGTGACTCCAAGTCGCTCTTTCTCTTACCGAACAACTTCAAATCATCCATGTAGAGGAGGTGATTCAATTTAGTCTTGTCCCTAAACACGTAGCTAGGTGCAGCTTTCCGGAGTACCGCTGTCAGTGGTATCATCGCTATGACAAAAAGGAGGGGCGAGAGACTGTCACCTTGAAATATTCCTCTTTTTATTGCTACTTCCCCTAGATCTTTTCCACCACTCTGTAGCATAGTCCTCCAAGATTCCATACTTGCTCTCAACATGTTTCTTATCCTGCTTTCAACCCCATACATCTCCAAACACTCGTGAATCCATGTGTGAGGCACCATATCATAGGCTTTATTGTAATCAACCCATCCCATTGCCAAGTTGGTTGAGCGTGCCTTACTGTCTTTCATGGTACACTTGTCTATTACCAACTG
>RDPX01000320.1:10571-35492 GCA_003991215.1 Morbakka virulenta
AGGTCTACTTATAATAAGAGTATCTAAAACTTTTTGACACATCTAAAGGAGGAACTTCTATTATTAACTTTTACTTGTCAACATCTCTTCTTTCTCTCTATTTCCTTCACAGTTTCTATGTATTTCGTAGACATATTATCTCATACTTATTGACACATCCAAAGCAGATATATCAGTGATTAACTTTTCCTTCTCAACATCTCTTATTTCTCTCTATTTCATTCAATATTTAAATCCTTGCTTTTGAAATACGCTATCTTAAATGTATAGACACATCCAAAGCAGGCATAACAATTATTAACTTTTATTTACAACTCTCTCCTGTCGTTCTATTTCATTCAACATTTCGACGTCTACTTATAATAGGAGTGTCTAAAACCTTTTGACACATCTAATGGGAAATTTCTAATATTAACTTTTCCTTTTTAACATCTCTTTTTTCTCTCTATTTCAATCAATATTTCAATCTTTGCTTTTGAAATACGCTATCTTAAACGTATAGACACATCCGAAACCGGCATAACAATTATTAACTTTTATTTACAACTCTCTTCTTTCGCTCTATTTCATTTAACATTTCGAGGTCTACTTATAATAGGAGTATCTAAAACTTTGTGACACATCTAATGGAGGAATTTCTATTATTAACTTTAACTTGTCAACATCTTTTCTTTCTCTCTATTTCATACAATATTTCAATGTTTGTTGGTGAAATACGCTGTCTTACTCGTATTGACACATCCAAAGTCGGCATAACAATTATTAACTTTTATTTACAACTCTTTTCTTTCGCTCTATAGCATTTAATATTTCGAGGTCTACTTATAATTAGAGTATCTAAAACTTTTTGACACATTTCAAGGAGGAATTTCTATTATTAACTTTTACTTGTCAACATCTCTTCTTTCTCTCTAATTCTTTCACAGTTTCTATGTATTTCGTAGACATATTATCTCATACTTATTGACACATCCAAAGCAGACATATAAATGATTAACTTTTACTTCTCAACATCCCTTCTTTCTCTCTATTTCATACAATATTTCAATGTTTGTTTGTTAAATACGATGTCTTACACGTATTGACACATCCAAAGTCGGCATAACAATTATTAACTTTTATTTACAACTCTATTCTTTCGCTCTATAGCATTTAATATTTCGAGGTCTACTTATAATTAGAGTATCTAAAACTTTTTGACACATTTCAAGGAGGAATTTCTATTATTAACTTTTACTTGTCAACATCTCTTCTTTCTCTCTAATTCTTTCACAGTTTCTATGTATTTCGTAGACATATTATCTCATACTTATTGACACATCCAAAGCAGACATATAAATGATTAACTTTTACTTCTCAACATCCCTTCTTTCTCTCTATTTCATACAATATTTCAATGTTTGTTTGTTAAATACGATGTCTTACACGTATTGACACATCCAAAGTCGGCATAACAATTATTAACTTTTATTTACAACTCTATTCTTTCGCTCTATTTCATTTAAGATTTCGAGGTATACTTATAATACGAGTAACTAAAACTTTTTGACACATCTAATGGAGGAATTTCTATTATTAACATTTCCTTGTCAACATCTCTTCTTTCTCTCTAATTTTTTCACAGTTTCTATGTATTTCGTAGACATATTATCTCATACTTATTGACACATCCAAAGCAGACATATAAATGATTAACTTTTACTTCTCAACATCCCTTCTTTCTCTCTATTTCATACAATATTTCAATGTTTGTTTGTTAAATACGATGTCTTACACGTATTGACACATCCAAAGTCGGCATAACAATTATTAACTTTTATTTACAACTCACTTCTTTCGGTCTATAACATTTAATATTTCGAGGTCTACTTATAATAAGAGTATCTAAAACTTTTTGACACATCTAATGGAGGAATTTCTATTATTAACTTTTACTTGTCAACATCTCTTCTTTCTTTCTATTTACTTCACAGTTTATATGTATTTCGTAGACATATTATCTCATACTTATGACACATCCAAAGCAGATATATCAATGATTAACTTTTCCTTCTCAAAATCTCCTATTTCTCTCTCTATTTCATTCAATATTTCAAAATTTTTTTGTGAAATACGCTGTCTTAAACGTATTGACACATCCAAAGCAGGCACAACAATTATTAACTTTTATTTACAACTCTCTCCTTTCTTTCTGTTTGATTCAACATTTCGACGTCTACTTATAATAAGAGTATCTAAGATTTTTTGACACATCTAATGGAGGAATTTCTATTATTAACTTTTACTTGTCAACATCTCTTCTTTCTCTCTATTTCCTTCACAGTTTCTATGTATTTCGTAGACATATTATCTCATACTTATTGACACATCCAAAGCAGATATATCAGTGATTAACTTTTCCTTCTCAACATCTCTTATTTCTCTCTATTTCATTCAATATTTCAATCTTTGCTTTTGAAATACGTTATCTTAAACGTATTGACACATCCAAAGCCGGCATAACAATTATTAACTTTTATTTACAACTCTCTTCTTTCGCTCTATTTCATTTAAGATTTCGAGGTCTACTTATAATAGGAGTATCTAAAACTTTTTGACACATCTAATGAAGGAATTTCTATTATTAACTTTTCCTTGTCAACATCTCTTCTTTCTCTCTATTTCTTTCACAGTTTCTATGTATTTCGTAGACATATTATCTCATACTTATTGACACATCCAAAGCAGATATATCAGTGATTAACTTTTCCTTCTCAACATCTCTTCTTTCTCTCTATTTCATTCAATATTTCAATCTTTGCTTTTGAAATACGCTATCTTAAACGTATTGACACATCCAAAGCCGGCATAACAATTATTAACTTTTATTTACAACTCTCTTCTTTCGCTCTATTTCATTTAACATTTCGAGGTCTACTTATAATAGGAGTATCTAAAACTTTTTGACACATCTAATGGAGGAATTTCTATTATTAACTTTTACTTGTCAACATCTCTTCTTTCTCTCTATTTCTTTCACAGTTTCGATGTATTTCGTAGACATATTATCTCATACTTATTGACACATCCAAAGCAGATATATCAGTGATTAACTTTTCCTTCTCAACATCTCTTCTTTCTCTCTATTTCATACAATATTTCAATGTTTGTTTGTGAAATACGCTGTCTTAAACGTATTGACACATCCAAAGCCGGCATAACAATTATTTACTTTTATTTACAACTCTCTTCTTTCGCTCTATTTCATTTAACATTTCGAGGTCTACTTATAATAGGAGTATCTAAAACTTTTTGACACATCTAATGGAGGAATTTCTATTATTAACTTTTACTTGTCAACATCTCTTCTTTCTCTCTATTTCTTTCACAGTTTCTATGTATTTCGTAGACATATTATCTCATACTTATTGACACATCCAAAGCAGATATATCAGTGATTAACTTTTCCTTCTCAACATCTCTTATTTCTCTCTATTTCATTCAATATTTCAATCTTTGCTTTTGAAATACGCTATCTTAAACGTATTGACACATCCAAAGCCGGCATAACAATTATTAACTTTTATTTACAACTCTCTTCTTTCGCTCTATTTCATTTAAGATTTCGAGGTCTACTTATAATAGGAGTATCTAAAACTTTTTGACACATCTAATGGAGGAATTTCTATTATTAACTTTTACTTGTCAACATCTCTTCTTTCTCTCTATTTCTTTCACAGTTTCTATGTATTTCGTAGACATATTATCTCATACTTATTGACACATCCAAAGCAGATATATCAGTGATTAACTTTTCCTTCTCAACATCTCTTATTTCTCTCTATTTCATTCAATATTTCAATCTTTGCTTTTGAAATACGCTATCTTAAACGTATTGACACATCCAAAGCCGGCATAACAATTATTAACTTTTATTTACAACTCTCTTCTTTCGCTCTATTTCATTTAAGATTTCGAGGTCTACTTATAATAGGAGTATCTAAAACTTTTTGACACATCTAATGGAGGAATTTCTATTATTAACTTTTACTTGTCAACATCTCTTCTTTCTCTCTATTTCTTTCACAGTTTCTATGTATTTCGTAGACATATTATCTCATACTTATTGACACATCCAAAGCAGATATATCAGTGATTAACTTTTCCTTCTCAACATCTCTTATTTCTCTCTATTTCATTCAATATTTCAATCTTTGCTTTTGAAATACGCTATCTTAAACGTATTGACACATCCAAAGCCGGCATAACAATTATTAACTTTTATTTACAACTCTCTTCTTTCGCTCTATTTCATTTAAGATTTCGAGGTCTACTTATAATAGGAGTATCTAAAACTTTTTGACACATCTAATGGAGGAATTTCTATTATTAACTTTTACTTGTCAACATCTCTTCTTTCTCTCTATTTCTTTCACAGTTTCTATGTATTTCGTAGACATATTATCTCATACTTATTGACACATCCAAAGCAGATATATCAGTGATTAACTTTTCCTTCTCAACATCTCTTATTTCTCTCTATTTCATTCAATATTTCAATCTTTGCTTTTGAAATACGCTATCTTAAACGTATTGACACATCCAAAGCCGGCATAACAATTATTAACTTTTATTTACAACTCTCTTCTTTCGCTCTATTTCATTTAAGATTTCGAGGTCTACTTATAATAGGAGTATCTAAAACTTTTTGACACATCTAATGGAGGAATTTCTATTATTAACTTTTACTTGTCAACATCTCTTCTTTCTCTCTATTTCTTTCACAGTTTCTATGTATTTCGTAGACATATTATCTCATACTTATTGACACATCCAAAGCAGATATATCAGTGATTAACTTTTCCTTCTCAACATCTCTTATTTCTCTCTATTTCATTCAATATTTCAATCTTTGCTTTTGAAATACGCTATCTTAAACGTATTGACACATCCAAAGCCGGCATAACAATTATTAACTTTTATTTACAACTCTCTTCTTTCGCTCTATTTCATTTAAGATTTCGAGGTCTACTTATAATAGGAGTATCTAAAACTTTTTGACACATCTAATGGAGGAATTTCTATTATTAACTTTTACTTGTCAACATCTCTTCTTTCTCTCTATTTCTTTCACAGTTTCTATGTATTTCGTAGACATATTATCTCATACTTATTGACACATCCAAAGCAGATATATCAGTGATTAACTTTTCCTTCTCAACATCTCTTATTTCTCTCTATTTCATTCAATATTTCAATCTTTGCTTTTGAAATACGCTATCTTAAACGTATTGACACATCCAAAGCCGGCATAACAATTATTAACTTTTATTTACAACTCTCTTCTTTCGCTCTATTTCATTTAAGATTTCGAGGTCTACTTATAATAGGAGTATCTAAAACTTTTTGACACATCTAATGGAGGAATTTCTATTATTAACTTTTACTTGTCAACATCTCTTCTTTCTCTCTATTTCTTTCACAGTTTCTATGTATTTCGTAGACATATTATCTCATACTTATTGACACATCCAAAGCAGATATATCAGTGATTAACTTTTCCTTCTCAACATCTCTTCTTTCTCTCTATTTCATACAATATTTCAATGTTTGTTTGTGAAATACGCTGTCTTACACGTATTGACACATCCAAAGCAGGCACAACAATTATTAACTTTTATTTACAACTCTCTTCTTTCTTTCTGTTTGATTCAACATTTCGACGTCTATTTATAATAAGAGTATCTAAGATTTTTTGACACATCTAATGGAGGAATTTCTATTATTAACTTTTACTTGTCAACATCTCTTCTTTCTCTCTATTTCTTTCACAGTTTCTATGTATTTCGTAGACATATTATCTCATACTTATTGACACATCCAAAGCAGATATATCAGTGATTAACTTTTCCTTCTCAACATCTCTTATTTCTCTCTATTTCATTCAATATTTCAATGTTTGCTTTTGAAATACGCTATCTTAAACGTATTGACACATCCAAAGCCGGCATAACAATTATTAACTTTTATTTACAACTCTCTTCTTTCGCTCTATTTCATTTAAGATTTCGAGGTCTACTTATAATAGGAGTATCTAAAACTTTTTGACACATCTAATGGAGGAATTTCTATTATTAACTTTTACTTGTCAACATCTCTTCTTTCTCTCTATTTCTTTCACAGTTTCTATGTATTTCGTAGACATATTATCTCATACTTATTGACACATCCAAAGCAGATATATCAGTGATTAACTTTTCCTTCTCAACATCTCTTCTTTCTCTCTATTTCATACAATATTTCAATGTTTGTTTGTGAAATACGCTGTCTTACACGTATTGACACATCCAAAGCAGGCATAACAATTATTAACTTTTTTACAACTCTCTTCTTTCCCTCTATTGCATTTAACCTTTCGAGGTCTACTTATAATAAGAGTATCTAAGACTTTTTGACACATCTAATGGAGGAATTTCTATTATTAACTTTTACTTGTCAACATCTCTTCTTTCTCTCTATTTCTTTCACAGTTTCTATGTATTTCGTAGACATATTATCTCATACTTATTGACACATCCAAAGCAGATATATCAGTGATTAACTTTTCCTTCTCAACATCTCTTCTTTCTCTCTATTTCATACAATATTTCAATGTTTGTTTGTGAAATACGCTGTCTTACACGTATTGACACATCCAAAGCAGGCATAACAATTATTAACTTTTATTTACAACTCTCTTCTTTCGCTCTATTTCATTTAAGATTTCGAGGTCTACTTATAATAGGAGTATCTAAAACTTTTTGACACATCTAATGGAGGAATTTCTATTATTAACTTTTACTTGTCAACATCTCTTCTTTCTCTCTATTTCTTTCACAGTTTCTATGTATTTCGTAGACATATTATCTCATACTTATTGACACATCCAAAGCAGATATATCAGTGATTAACTTTTCCTTCTCAACATCTCTTCTTTCTCTCTATTTCATACAATATTTCAATGTTTGTTTGTGAAATACGCTGTCTTACACGTATTGACACATCCAAAGCAGGCACAACAATTATTAACTTTTATTTACAACTCTCTTCTTTCGCTCTATTTCATTTAACCTTTCGAGGTCTACTTATAGTAAGAGTATCTAAGACTTTTTGACACTTCTAATGGAGGAATTTCTATTATTAACTTTTACTTGTCAACATCTCTTCTTTCTCTCTAATTCTTTCACAGTTTCTATGTATTTTGTACACATATTATCTCATACTTATTGACACATCCAAAGCATATATTTTAATGATCAACTTTTCCTTCCCACATCTCTACTTTCTCTCTATTTCATTTAAGATTTCTGTTTTTCGTTGTAAAATAAGTATCTCATACGATTTGACACATCCGATGCAGGCACAAAACAGCATGATCTTTTGTACTTCTTGAAGAGATGGTTTGCTTGGAATGTGGTCCAGAAAGTTTTAGGTACCCTTTTTAAGTCCTAGATCTCAGCCTTCTACAGGCAAGGTTTTTGTTTCCAAGTGCCACATTTTCTCATCTTTAATTCCAAGATCTTTATACTTGTTAAGCTTTTCAGAAACCTTTGCTGAAATGTTCCTGTCAGATGGCACACTCATATCGATAAAGAAGCAGGTCTTATTTTTCTTACCTTTGATCACAATGTCAAACCGAACAATCAAGATTGCCTGGATTGTTCGGTTTGTGTGGATAGGACAATCCCAGAGAATAGTAACATCACTGCCTTTGGTCACTGGTTCAGGGTGAGGTTCAAACCAGTTTGTGCTGTTCTTGCATATTTTCCACTGCACCTATTGACCGACCCTGTCATGTCTATTCTTATACTCATTTGGTGTTAGTTTTGAGCATCCAAAGACAAGGCGGTCAATTGATTCAACTTTTTCTTCGCAAAACCGGCATTTGGAGTCGGCACCGTTATGCAAGACGTTTGCTTGGTAATTGCGAGGGAACAAACTCTGATCTTGAGCGACAAGGATAAAACCCTAAGTCGCCTATTTCAGTCCAGAGCTGCTTAGCTACTGATGGGTTGCTTTTTCATCTACATCAGCATTCTTGCTTCGAGTTACGAACTGACCATGGAGAAGTTTATCTTGCCATTTTTGTTATAACTGTTTTAATCCCAAATCTTTTGTTTTACGTTCTCTATTTTTTTGCTAGAGCTGTAGGTGTAATTTCTACATTTACGTCTTCAGCTTCAAATTCCAGTTCTCTCAAAAATTTGTTCGAGTCTTTAATAACCGAATGGAGCCTTTTTGAGTTTGTATGTGAGTATACAAGTTGCAGCACCCAATAGGCAATGTTGGTCAAGGTATTCAGCGAGCCCAAAGGTAGATGTTTTATAACATAGATCAAGCTGGAATTATGCCTCTTCCTCCTTTGACTCTAGGTACATACAACCTGTCAACATCTGACTTTGAGTGATGCATTCTATTACATGTTAGTTGTTTCCTTAATTTTGTGTCTAATCGTTTTAGTTCATTCATATTCCAATTAATAACATTAAAACTATAAATACCTACCAGTATTGCCAGTGTATTAATTGCAGTAATCCAATTTTTATAATTCAGTTCTGTCTTTATAATCGCCCTCACCCTTCTCAAATACTTTTCTAATGTTCTCCTTTGTTGTTGCATGCTGTATGTCATCACCCTTATTCACTCCAAAATATTCGTACGTACTTTTCTGTTCAAGTTCTTTTATTACTGTTACAAAATGTAAAACAACATTCTCAGTAGTAGTCAACTTTCCACGCACAAAGGTTGCATTCGCACATTTATCTAGCCCAAATTTCATCCCTATGTCATCACTAAACGACTTTACACTTTTCAGCAACACTTCAAGTTCCCTATCATTGTGAGCATATAACTTTTATTACTACAATCTTATTTTCATAGCTTTTTCTCTGGCTGTTGTTATTATCGTTTACTTCTGTTTGGCGAGTCATAACAAATGACCAAGGGCTAGCAGAGATTCCTCGACTTAACATTTCCAACACCTTCCTGAGTATCCTTGCAGTTCCTGGTAGAGCCGTTTTCTGCATTACAACTATCTCGTATGGTATTCCAATCTTTTGTATCCATGAACCAAACCCTCGGAAAATACTCTCTAAAGCACCTATAACCACAGGGACAACTTTTATCGACTTCGATCCCCACAGTCTTCCAATTTCTCTCTTTAGATCTTGATACATTTCTACCTTTTCCCTTTATTTCTCTTTAACTCTTGAACCTGCAGGTATTGCAATATCTACAATGATTCCAGTCTTCTCTCTTTTATCAACTACTATGATATCTGGTCTTATAGCCTGTATTACGTTGTCACATTAGATATTGATATCCCACAGAACCTTTACATCATCGTTTTCTATTACGCTTTCGGGTGAGTATTCAGACTACTTTTCATGGTGTTCTAATTCCTGAACTTTACATATATCTCAATGAATTTTTCTTACAACATTGTCATTCCGTCTTCAATATTCTCTTTGAGCGAGTTTATCACAACCACTCCCAATATGGTGCACACCTTCTACTTTCTCACCACATAGTCTACAGAATAGATTTTCGATCATATGATCAATATGGTATTTCACATAGTTTATCTTAAGGACCTGCTCCTGTGCAGCGCAAATTAATGCCTCTGTACCAACCTTTAACTCACACTGTGACAACCACCTCCATGTATGATCCCTGTCGACATTCTCAGACATACCCCTCGGAAATTGCCTACACATCCTCTATTCAGTCCACGTCTTCTTAAGCTCCTGTGTCATCTGATTCTTAAATTCAGGGCTTGGAATTACTGAGTCAGTATCCACAGTCTTAGCTTGCGCTATTTTTTTGATGAAATGTTCAGTAGAACTTGTAACAAAAGACCCAAGGATGTTTTCTTCTGTCCGTACCCGATTCTCTACACTACAAAATCCTCTCCCTCCCTCCTCTCCATCCTTTTTATGTATAATCTAACTACGTCACTTTTCGGATGCAACGCTCCATGCATAGTCGTTGTTTTTCTTGACTTTCTGTCTATCCTTTTCAATTCACTTTCTTTCCAACTAATCACTCTGCACCATATCTAAATATTGTCACTGCCCATGTATTTATCGCAGTGATTTCATTCTTCCCATTAAGGTGTGACTTCAAAATCAGTCTCAGACGCCTCTTGTATTCTCTGATCGTTTTCACTTTCATTTCTTCTTCTTCTATGTTATCTAGCTGAACAATACCCAGGTACGTATATAAATCTGGTTCCACCTCCTAATAAGCTTCTCTCTTTTCAATATCGGAATCCCGCATTTCTTTATAGCAAATTCCATTCCGATATCCTCGCGATACAGTTAAACAGTCTGAACAAGTCAATTTGATCTTCGCTCTTAGCATAAAGTTTTAGATCATCCATGAATAGGAAGTGATTTACTTTATACTCTTTCTTTCTCTATTCGTATCCTACATTTACCTTTCGTAGAATCAAAGACAACGGTATCATACTTAATACAAACCTTAGCGGCGAAAGACTGTCTCCTTGGAAAATTCTTCTTTTCACCTCAACATCTCCAAGGTCCTCTTTGTTAACTGTCAGTGCTAATTTCCACTGTTTCATACTTAGCTTTAGAAACCCTCTCACATTCTTAGCTACACCAAACAATTCCATGCACTCACTTAGCCAACTGTGCGGAACAATATCATACGTCTTTCTGTAGTCGATCCATGACATTGCAAGGTTCGTATGTCTTTTCTTGCAATCTTTTAGAATAATCTTGTCTACCAACAGTTGGCCGTTTGTGCCCCGACACTTACGCCTACACCCTTTCTGTTCTTCAGGTAATACATTCTCTCTTTCGAGATATGTGTACATTTTTTCAGCTATCATTTCCATTAGTAGCTTCCACATCAATGGGAGGCACGTAACTCCTTGATTCTTTGCAGCTTCGGGTTTTTTTGTCAATCCACATTCCTTTTTCAAATCTCTTTTCAAAATGCTTACATCCTTTTTTAATCTTTTTATGTCTTTCTCTCTTCTTGTTTTCCATCTAGGTTCAATTCTAGTTATTTTATAATCTCTCTTCTTTAGTCCTATTTGCTCTGCAATTCATACAGATGCAGCTCTTATTAAGTTGTTCGTTTTGGTAATGTTCCTGGTTATTATATGCTTCAGTCCATTGTTGGGTTTATTAGTTTTTGATTTAAGGGTTTTATTGTCTACTTTCTTGAACATAAGGCTATTACTTCTTTTTCCTTCAACCATGATCATCTTAATCTCTTCAATAGCCTGTCTATGCTCTTTATACTTATCAACCTCAACCACTTTAGGCAAACATGCAGTTTCTTGTTCTCTTCTTTCATCTTTTTCCGTAGCCAATACTTCATTTTCTCCAAACTCACTAACTGCCTCACTACCCTTGTTATCACGTTCTTTCATTTTCCTTTTAATCACTTGTAGTTCCATTTCCAACAACCATTTATTCTTCCTAATTGCTTTAGCTTGATCACATACTCTCTGCTTTGCCGATTCAAAACTTCCTCTATTCCTCCGTTCTCTAAAAGTCTTTTGTCTATAACCTCTTATTGGTCTCCCTTCATCATCAAACGGTTTACTCATGAAAAAACACTCCATCACAAGTTTTTTCACATCTTTATTTCACTTCATTCTTGCAGTCATTGGATATCAACCGGGCCTCTGCTGTTGTGCCAGAGGACACCTGCCGGACGAGAAACCTTCACATGAGGTTCCAGTCCCATTCAGGCCGTTATTCTCAATAGTTTCATTTGACATTTTAACACTTATATAGAGGACAGTGGTGATTAGGTGTCACAGCTACCAGTATTTTTATCGAGACACCATCTCTGGGAAAGCTGCTAACCAAAGCTAAAGATCCCAAACTGACCATGAGACACAGTTACACCCCGCCAGACGTCAACCTGAAATTCACAACTGTGGTTGGTCTATTGTTCTGAGGTTTTCTACCTATAGAAAGATTGCCAACCAAGACTTACGACCTTGTTCTAGCCAGAAAGAGGAAAGGGACAGATTTAACTCCGCCGGACATCAATCTAGTATTGCAAGGTCTCAGAGTAGGCTAACAGGTGCTACATCTAGCCTAAGGGTGACCTTGAGGTAGTTGTGGCAAAGGGTAACCTCATTCACCCACGTCGAAATTCCACAATCGAATGTAGTTTATCGTCATACCCAAGACGTATTATTTGTACTATTATTATTCAAATGTCTCACAGCATTGATGTTATTTGCTGGTTAATTGCTTGACATCAGGTCTAGTCCCTTGGCTTTAGGTGTCCAGCACCTTTCTAATAATCTTTGCAGTTCCTAACAGGCAAGCTTTCTGTAAAAGTTCTATGCTACATTCCATTTCAATCTTCTTCAACCATCTTTCAAAGTTCTTTCCAATTGTGCCCAGACCTCCGATAATTAATGTTAGAATGGTAACCTCTTTTACATTCTACATCTTCTTGATCTCTCTCTTCAAGTCTTGATATATCTCAATCTTTTCCTTTTCTTTCCTGTCAATTCTTGTATTAAAGGGGCAAGCTATGTCAATAAGCAAGCATGATCGATCCGTTTTATTTTCAAAAACAATGTCCGGTGCGTTATGTTCTAGTCTGTAATCTGTCTGTATTGGGAAACCTAATAATAATCTAAAGTCATTTGTTACAATTGCACTGTCTATTCTTTAATTATACCATTTATCTCCATGGCCTAAAACTAGTTTCTGACATAACTTCCAATGGAAAATCTGAGTTACTTTGTCATGTCTCCAGCCCTTATACTGTGCTTTTGCTAGCTGTTGACACTCAGATACTATATACGCAATCGCCTCCTCTGCTTTCCCACATAAACTATAATCTTTTGATACATCTTCCTTGTAAATAATGCTCTTTATGTAATTTGTTCTTACTGCTTGTTTATGCGCTGCAAGGATAGTGCTCTCTGTTTCTTTCTTTAATCCTGAATATCTTAACCAATTCCAGTTTTTATCCTTATGCATTAATTCTTTTGTAGCATTAAATGTTTACCCATGTAGTGCTTTATCTATCTGCCCATTCTTATATTTTTCACTATTTTGGCGTTTCCACACTTTAGAATCTTTGATTTCAGTGCTTCTCATAGTTCCTTCTTGTTCAACATATCTCATTATTTTGCAGCCATTGTTCATCATATACCAGCAGAGGTTGTTCTCCTAGCAGTATCCTCAGCTTCAATTAAACCCCTCCCACCTGGGCGTGTTAAATACAACCTGTTTACATTGCTTTTAGGGTGAAAGGCGCCATACATAGTCAACTTCTTTCTCGTTTTTCTATCAATTTGCTGTAGTCCATTTCTAGTCCAATTTATCAAACCAGCACCATAACTCAGAAACGATACAGCCCATGTATTTATTGCAATAATTATGTTTCTCCCATTCACTCTTTAATTAAGAATCTTTTTCAGTCTTCGAAAGTATTCCTTTTGCACAAGTGTTTTCCTGTGTTGATTCTTAATCTCATCTATTTCTAACATACTAAGATACTTATATCCTTCTTCTCCAACACTGTTAATCGTTTCACCAATTGGCAGTTGTACACCATCACTGTTCACAACTTTTCCTCTTTTCATTACAAGACACCCACATTTTTGGACCCTGAACTTCATACCTATATCTTACAGTTCTTACCCATGAGTCAATCTCCCTTTCATCTTTTGCAAATAACTTTAAATCATCCATAAAAAGGAGATGGTTTACTTTCACTTGACCTTTTTCAAATTGATATCTTGCCTTACATT
This sequence comes from Morbakka virulenta, assembly GCA_003991215.1. Classification (NCBI taxonomy): domain Eukaryota; kingdom Metazoa; phylum Cnidaria; class Cubozoa; order Carybdeida; family Carukiidae; genus Morbakka; species Morbakka virulenta. Next base: position 24,349 of record RDPX01000320.1, read on the forward strand.
TTCTCAGTACAATTGACATTGGTAAAAGACAAATGATAAACAATAATGGTGACAAGCAGTCTACCTGAAAGATTCCTCTCTTAATATTTACTTGTCCTAATTCTTCTTTCCCTGCTACCAATATCGTTTTCCAACTAGGCATGCTTATTATCAACAGTTCTTGAAGGTTGTCTTCAACTCCAATCATATTCAAACATTCTGTTAACCATGAGTATAGTACCATATCGTAAGCTTTACGATAATCTATCCAGACAATGAAGAGATTTGTATTTCTTCGTTTTGAATTGTTAATAATGGTCTTGTCAACATGTAACTGATGTTTTTTCTGTTCAACTGGGAATAAATCTCTGCCCTCCAAACACGCATAAATCTCATTTGCTACAATGCCTGTCAAAACTTTCCACATAAATGGAAGGCATTATATTGGTCTATAGTTATCAGCAGCATTGTCTCTACTATTATCTCCAATTCACACGGTTGTTCTACCTGTAGTCATCCATGTCGGTACCACAAAAGTTCTAATAATCTTATTCAGTTATTCAGTAATTCGGTTGTAAATCCCATGCAAATTCCTTATCCAGAGGCCCTGCACGCCCTCAAGCCCTGGGTCTTTCTGATTCAGCTGTTCCTTCACTTTTATTTCATTAATCTCTATGTCCTCTTGCTCATAGTTTAAGCTCGTCATCTCCTCTTTGATTTTCTTCAACCACTCAGCTACACTGGGATTTCCCATATTGAGCTCCAGGAGCTACGTGCTTCATCTCTGTCTGGTATCAAAGTCTCGTATCTTTCTTTCCCATCAAATGTTTTATATAATCTTCCTTGATCAACTTCAAATAATCTGTTTTGACGCTGTTGCTAATTTCTGGCTTCATATCTCCTAAACTTTGCCGCTTTTGCCATACTCTAACACCTTTCCCTCTTATTCTGTACTTCTTATTAATATATTCCATTCCTCTATTGCTACACATTTCATTATTCTGTCTTCTCTCACGTTTAATTATAACCTTTCTTAATTCTTTAATATCATTGTTAATATGTCATTTCCATCAAGGATATTTTTTTGCTTTTGTTCTCTTTCTTTAAGGTCCAATCTGTGGGCAATATACCATATCAATGCAATAACAATTTGGTTTGTTTCTGTTATGTTGGATGTAATGACCCTTTATATAATATTTTCTAACTTATTTATTTCATTGTGTGTTTTTCTTCTTATTAACTGTTTCAAATGCTACTTTTGGTGCATGTGTTTTTGTGTTATTACAAATTATTTTCAACTGCTCCATCTCATCAACATTTAATAATACATCTTCTCTAACATCCAATCCTTTAAAATTATCACTATCATTCTCAATCCTATCTCTTCTCACATTGCATGTATCTGTTTCTATGTCTTGTTCCCTTGTATCACTTTCACTTTGGTTACATTCAAAGGGGCAAGCAACATCAACTATCGTACATTTCCTATTTTTATTATCAAAAATAGCTGTCAGGCTTCGAATGTTCCAAAACCGTATCAATTTGGATTTTCATGTCCGAGAATATTTTCAATTTTTCATTTTCAATTACATCTTCTGGATTATTATTATTATTATTATTATGTACGGTTTTGTTATGAATGCTGTTTATTTACAATTACTTAGTGGGTCACACCCAGTGACCTGAGTCAAGCAAAGGTTTCTACAAGCAACTTAATTGTTTAATAAATGTGGAGTATAAAAGAAAGTATAATACAAAAAGGATTAAAAATTGTATCAAAAAGTATAAAAGTTCTTGTAAAAAATTGGTTCTTTTTGTAGACAAAGATTTTCTTAGTATATTTGCGGTGCTGGTAAGGGCAATCTTTTGTATCTCCTGTAGATCATGGTTGCCCGAAATTTTCGCAAGATGTTTATCTGTTACCTTTCTAATTATACCTAAAGCTCCTTTTATTACTGGAACCGTAGTTGTTTTAAGATTCCACATTTTAGCAATCTCGATTTCAAGATCCTTATACTTGCTCAACTTATCAAACTGTTTGACATAGATATTTTTATCATTCGGGATGCTCATATCGATCAATGTACATGTTTTCGTTAGGTGGTCTTTAATAATGATATCTGGGCGGTTAGCTTGAATGAAGCAAGTGCTTGCATCATACCTTTGTAGATGGTTTCAATAACTTTTTGTGTTAAGTGGATCTCACATTTGACGATTTACGTATTGATGTCATTTATCACCTAGGCAAACAAAATAGGGTCTAAGAATTAAGCCCTGCAGTACCCCACATAGTATATTTTGATGTTTAGAATACCGGATATCAAAATTTACAACTTGTTTACACCTAATGAGGTAGCTTTTAAACAAACTTAGGCTCTCTCATTTTCCCTTCTAACGGTCTGACATTACTTATACCTCGGATATCTTCATTTCTAATTTTGTCCTTCCATGCATCTTTTATCTTCATCATTGATTTATTTTCATTCTATTTTATAACTAGCAGTCGTGAAGAATCTTCGAAAAGACTTGTGCAAAGTTAAGCAATTTGATGTGATTAAAACATCAATACTACGTAATTAACCCAAACATCCATCATATTTACTTTCATAATCGATAATATATTTTCATTACATCAAATAAAATATGCAGTTTAGAAATTAGCACATATATTTTACATGAATAAAATACTTGGGAAGCTGCTCAGTCTAATTAAACAGAAATTAAGTTCAAAATATTAGTCAAAAAAGTCCACTCAGCTCTTTTAGTTTCATACAAATTTGTGACTAAAAAGTTATACTTGTCATATTTGTATTGTTTCAATTATGCTAAGATGCTTCTATAAAATATCCTATGGCTTAGAAAAAGGATTGCATTAGCCCACTGTGATGAAACTTCATACCTCTCTATAGGTTGCATTTGTTTATTAAATTATTGACTGTTCTGTCCCTCTTTGATTCATTAACCGTTGATGTTAGTCCAGGTCCCTGAGAATACAAATTTTCCACCATAGAGAGTGGAGAAATACTCTAGAAGTAGTAATAGTATGAATAACTAGTTAAAAAAGGTCATTAAAGTGTGATAGACATATTAAATTTGTTATATAGAACAGTCTTGATATTCTGCATGGTCAAGTTTCTGTTGTATAGATATGGTAGCTCTTTGTAACATAAACTGTCTAAAATAAGATTGAATTTCTGTTGTACTGTTATACTTTGCAATAGAATTTATTTTTGAACGTGGTGATGATAAACGTGATAAAAGTAATACTATGGAACTGAAACCTACTCAATTACTTAGCACATCAAACATCCATTTTCCAAAAGGTTTGAGTTGGTATAATTCCAAATATATATATATACAAGGTAAAAGAGAAAAGTCAAAACTTGTGAATAGAACTTAAAGTTTCGTGTCCTACACTCATCAGCTATACTGGTTCAAAAACTTTGAAAACTTTAAGTTCTTTACACAAGTTTTGAGTTTTCTCTTTTACCTTGTATATTCGCTCTGAATTTCCATCGAGCACTGTAAATGGTAGCAAAAGAACTCTATTATTGTCGTTTGTTTGTTTGTTTACTTATATATATATATATATATATATATATATATGTATATATATATACATATCCATCTCTTTTTCGTCTGTTGGTCTCTTCAGTATCTTGTGCTAACAGTAGCTTTATGTCATAGAATTCATATGTAAAATCTCATCATTAACAATTCATCTAATATATATTCCAATTTCTACCTTCTATAGGTCAACAAGAAAAGCAAGATACTTTGTCACTTGGAAAAGCACATGCATATTTTGTTTATTGCTTTAGAAATACCAATATTTTAAAACTACAAAATATTGCACTGTTCGCTATGTGTTATTTCATTAAATAAACTATTTTGTTATTTATTTTACACCAGCTTTCACTATTTTCTAAATTCTATTATGAAAGTAAACAAATAAAAATATTAATCTTGTATTAGATAATGATCATTTTTTAATATTGATGAAGGCCAATTAAAGAAAATCGTGAAGACAAGGCTTAATTATAGGACTCTGTCCATATTGATAATAAGATTGATGATAATAATGAGATGGTATTCCTAATGATGATGATGATGGTTATGACAATAATTAATGGGGAAGAGTTACAAATAGATATTAAAAGTCACAGAATTTAGGAAATATGAATAGCTCAGAAACTGTTTCAAACAAAAATTATAGTTTTTATTGCCAATTGCTCTTTCTTGGAAGCTACCAAGCCTTTTCACCCAATAATTCAAAGACTTCAATATATCAAATGATTATGGCACTGATTTCTCTTTTTAAATCTTTATAAACCAATCAATATAACCGTAGAAGTATTGTACTGAATCTTAAATTGTGTTTGGAAAAGTTAGATAAACAATTTCCTCTCTACCCTGCTTTACCATAAATTTGAATAAGTCAGTTTTTTAAATTAATTTCATTTTAAGAAAAAAGAGTGTTTGTATTAAAATAGGATGTTTACTCAAATAGTTGTTGTGATGTTGTGGAGGCTTTCTTCTTTGCTGGTTTAATACTTAATCATAACAATATTCTTTTTGGTCGGTTTTTTTTAGAATCAGCGGATTTAATAGAAGCAATGATGGTGTTTTTGGTGGTAAAGTGATAATAGACTAATGGTAAACAAGTGGTATTCTTGTTTTATTTCTTGTACCATAGTACTCTTATATATTCTCACTTACAGTCATTATTAATGGAAAAGGATTTCAATGAAAGGAAAATGGGTAGGTCATTTGAGAAAATTTCTCTTTTTTTATTCTTTTGCTCAACTTTTCAAAAATACCTTTACAAGCATACAAAGTATTTTCGAATTGTATACAATGCTTTCTGCAATGAAAAATACAAAATATTTTATTGGATATTCTTTATTACTCCTCAATCTACGAAATGTGATCAGTATATCAACTGATTGTTTTTCCAGGAGTATGCTATTTTAATACCATGGAGATTATCAAGTTTGTTTTCTGTGACTAAAATTGAAATCGGGAATTTGCAAGTCCATTACAATTACTATATGGCGGTTTGTATATTACACTATATTGAAACTTGAAAGTGTCTTCAATTTTTGTGCTTCAAAAGACGTTACCTCGAGGAACTATAAATGTTTTGCAATAATTCCATGGAACTTGTAATATTTTACAATATAACTGGATACAGCCAAACAAAACTAATCTGGTTTTTTAACTCTCCAGTACCAACTCATGTAGTTAAATGTGTAATAAAAGAGAACAGCAATTAGCCTGGAAAGACTTTTAGTTTCTACTTCCTGTAATATCTTAATAAACAGGATAATTCCACTGGATCAATTATGTACCAATGACATTGTTTAATGAGGATTGTTAACAGAATATTAGACTTTACATGAAGCTTAAGCTGAGTTATCCAGTACAACTTCTATAAAGGTTTCTCTTTATTTTCAAGCCAATGTGCTTTTCACATCAATGCTTTTTCATTAGAGGTCTTAAGCTTAGAAGAGTTTATGTTCTTGGACGTTCTACGTACAGTATAGTTCATAAAGAGTTCAAACACTCTTTTTACATAGGATTCTGCTTACCATTCTAACTTCTAAATAACAATTTTACTTGTTAATTTTAATTGGAGCCTTCTATCATGAGCACAAAAAGTTTATTTTCAAATTAATAGTTTCTTCATTGGAGAGTCTTTGAAGATGTATTTGAAGCTTTTTGTCTGGAGGATCTAAGTATAATCAAAGTTGCAGGAATCAGAAATTACGAATACACTCTTAGATACTATATTGGAATACACACAAGGTAAACAAAAAATAACAAAGATCACCACTACCAATTTTGCAATGATGCTTTTGATGTAATATTTGACATTTGTACGAATAGTTTTCAAATCACTTTTAATTGGTTATTTTGTTACTTTTGAGCTAGGACTTTGACAGCTATTTTCTGACTTCCTCAATCAATCCTCTTCACTGCCCCCATGGCATCGTTTAATGATTCACCTCACAGCAAAAGGGTGAAGAAAGAATCAAAACAACTCGCCATACACTAATAATAGAAAATACGTTATCTCTTGTTTTGTTTGTGTGTAATAAGATATCCAATTTTCCATTTCTGTATCTGATGATCTTTTTCAAAAGTACTATGGTGTATATAATTACTTTTGTGTTATTTCTTCAAACTCTCCTCGTGATTCCTTTGCATGTATGTTATCTCTTAATTTTTATTGTGAAGTAACAATTCTAAAAACGATCATTTGAGAGATTAAAAACGTTGCTTGACCACTGTCATAGAGCCACATACATAAAATAAGGGTCACACAGGGGTTTTTTTTGTATGCTTTAAATGCTTGAAGCATCAAATTGAATGAAAAATATATGTCGATTTCTTTTAGTACTGTTTATACAGAATTACAACCTTTTACAACCTTGTTAAGAGTAAACTACTGTCTTGACGAGGTTTTTTAGTTTTTAATTTTATGTTCTTTTTCTTTCTCATAAGAGGACACATGTTGACAGCATTGTTTATTATATTTTTATTTTGAATAACTGAATTGTGTCATCCTCTATAAAGATAGAAATAATAATAATAATAATAATGATAATCTAATGCTACATCTTCAGATGAGCAAAAAAATAAGCCGCACAAAAGAAGACAGAATAGTAGTAAAACAACAACAACTACTACTACTACTACTACTAATAATAATAATAATAATAATAATTGTTGATCCTGTGAACAAGTATCATCTAAATGCACTACAATTCCTAGTAAAATAAGCTAAAAATCAATGATTTTCAACAATGAAAATGATATTCCATATTAGTCTTCAAATCGTCAAAACTATTAACAGATTAAATATATTAAGGAAAATCATAGAAAATGTTTGCAGGATTAAAATACTTTGTAGCTTTTAATTCTAACTTAATGTTTGGAAGCTTAAAAAAATAAACAAATATTACGAGTGTTCATGACGTATTGGATGATTTTAAAATAGTTGTGGATATTCTCATATATATTTTTGTCCAGACTTTGCTTGAAAATGGTATATGCAAGTTTTTGTGCAAAATGAAATGTTCTTGATCTACCTGATTGATTGTAATTGTTTTGACTATTGATTTAACATTGTTTAATATGATAGTTAAAGCTCTTTGATGCAATGATTTTAATTTTTTTTACTAAATATTTCCATAAAAACAGCATATTTTATTGATTGGTATCTTTCACACAGATTTTAAGCCAGACATTATACTGCTCTTCCTGAATTAAGTTATTTTAGAAGAATTATTACAAATTTAGATTTATCTGGATTTTTATTCAAAGGGCATCAGTAAGCAAAACAATCTTAATCTAATTTTTGAATTTCAAATGCATCTGTGGCTCCGCTATGTCACGAATTTTTCAATGCATGTAGTTCCCTTAGTCAAATAGCTAGATTGTGGAACTCTCTGACTTGTGAGCGCTTTTCTTGATCACATGACTTAAAGGTTTAAAAGTTTAAGATCAATTCTTATCTCTTGGCCTAACATTTTTGTGTCTTTTCTCCCCATACTTTTATATACTTAATGGCCTTGTGTCGTGTATGCTTCTTAAACATAAAAACAGTCACCAGTGTACATCATTTCACTGTAGGCCCATCTGTTCTTTTAGCTTTTGTTTTTATATATCAATTAAACGCACTTAATTTAAACAGAAAATACCTTGCGAAACAAAAAACCAAAACAAGTGAGCTGGTTTTGACAGTTATTTACGCCACATTATTGAAATAGTTCATCACACAAAACAGATGAAATATAAGGATCATGTTAATTCACTAAACTGTAAAATTTATGATTGCTGAAAGCTGCTGAAGGCAGTATGAGACATTTGAAAAAAACAAACATGGCTTCTTTCTTTCCTTTTCTTTTAACACTTTGAATATGGAAGGTTACAGTAGCCTTCTGAACTGCAGAGAAGTATTAAAACTATGTTCTGGATAATAAAGGGTTGTCTGTGGTTTCTCTCTCCAAAATCATTTTAAGTTATACCCCTTACATCACTATAGAATCATATATGGAGTAACCAAAGTCTTGGTGACTTCCTGTAAAATCTTGGGTAAATTTTGAATTTGATTGAACGAAAATAATATAAAATTCGAATATTGTATTTAAAATCACTTTCATTTTGGTCAAAAGCTCTTTCGGTGGCACTCGACAGGACCAAACAAAACGCCAGAATAAGATTACACAAGTCAACTGGGTTTTTGTCAATATGAAAAACAAAAAGAAGACAGACAAAACTATCGTATCAAATACAAATATAACATTCAAATGTAATAAAAAATCAAATAAAAAAATTTAAAATTCCAAATTATATGTAAAATTCAAAATTGAAAATTGAAATAGCACACAACAGCAATATAACGTTAAGTAACCTTGTCAAAATATTCTAAAATATTCTATTGATTAACAGTGTCAGTATTCCAAATCACAAATCTGTTCTCATATGACATGAATTTATTACCAATATCTACAAATGGCAAATCATCACTCTATACATTTTGACAATAAAAAATAAGTGGCCTATTAAATATCTCCCGTTCCACGCTTGCACGCAGCGACGTTTTAAACGACGTATCTAGATGTACCTTTAAAAGTATTTCCATAAAGTAACGCGGGGGATTTTTTTATCAACTTACCCAATAGAGATCTTTCCTCTGATCCTAAATTGCGAAATTACTTAAAAACAACATCAACAAGACAATTTGTTTATCTTATAAAATGTGATTAAAAGGAGGTAAAAGTGCGTTCTCTTCAGTCTTGAGGTTCTCGTGAACCTTAAGACTGAAGGAAGCCTCATTGAAAAGAGACAATTAATTCAACTACTTCAAAGTAGATCAGCCCAGACTTCTTTTACAAAGTCAATAAAATTGTTTTTAGCTTTCACTTCTTCTTATCTTTTTGGAAGCCGTCTTTTGCTCATGACTTTGGTTCCTCAATGAACTGGTGAGATTTGATATGTAGAAAAGGTCAAATCACCCATTGCTGCGCACGCGCAGTAGAACTTTGTTTCTTTGCAATGGAGAGATTGTTTTTATGGGAGAATAATTGCTTATATAAATAAACATACATATTTATTTATTTATATTTCATACATGAAATATATAAAACGAGAAAGAAGGAAAGCTATTCATCTTACTTCCACATCAGATGATCCCTTCTTCCGAATCTGCATCCATATTTCGACAAACAAGAAAAAAACCGTCGCATTTTATCAACAACTTACAATTATTTAAGTTTTGTTCGAAAGGACAGCGCTTGCACTGTCTATTTCTTAGCAGTGATTTTTTTAAAAGCTGATGGTTTAGCGTCTTTTTCCTTTTTATGATCAATTTTTGCTTTCGCGTGGGCAAAATTTCAGTCCACATTTTTCATTAAGTTGTGTTACACAAGATTTAACATTACATTCAATATCTCCTTCCTAATACCTTGACCCAAGTGAATGTCCTCTTTATGAAGTTGTCAGTCAACTAGCACTGAATCGTTTACATTACGACGTTTAAGTAACTTGCTGAAAATTAAATCCTCTGTCTCTGCTGTTTGAAAATACTTGTAATACTTTATATCATTGTTGGAGTAGTCAGTGAATCACAGACGATAAATGATAATCTGTACAAAGATGAAATATAATAATGGAAACTTTTAATTTTTCTTCCAAAAACATTAAATTATAGACCTCACTAAAAACCAAGTTTATTGTATTTTTCTTGTTTATTGTATTGAATTAATGTGTTAAAATTCATATTAAAGAGCAGTGGGCTAATGCAATCACCTTGCAGAACCACACGGCAAACTGTTATGGTTTCACTTGTAAAATGATCAGTAATAAATGTCGTTGTAAATTCAGTGTAACGACTGATGATTAAAGAGAATTTCGTCAGAAATGTGATAATAATCCAGAACAGATGCTACTATCTTATGTTAATATTACTAATTTCCACAAAAGCATTTTAAGGTTCAAAATAGTAATGGCCTTGATTAGTGCGAGTCTTTTTCATAATCTTTGCCATCATTATAGTGTGTTCTAAAGTACCCGAGACTTTAGAGGTAATACCTTTTCGAATCTGATATTCAACGACGTTATTATCCTTCAAGGATTCAAGGATTTTCAAGTAGGCCTTTTTTCATTCATGATGAATCTCGCCAGAAATCTATATAATTAGAATTAACATACACATTTTATGTGGTGGGCATGGTGAAGAAAATGACTTATTACGACAAATAATTTTGTCGTTTTTTGCTATGATGCAGGATCAGTCTTGAGGGGGTGCGCAGGTTTATTGCTCAAATTACAGCGTCTGATATATTACGGTAATGAAAATACACTGACGTGATGATTTACTGTGATACAAAAAAACAGAACAATTATAAGCCAAGAAATACCTTGAAACGGTTAACATTTATTAATTATTTAACCTGTCTTATATAATTGTTAAACAGAGAGAATAACAACTAAAGGTCGTAACGCGTAATCATACCACGTTACAGTGAATAAATATAAATAAATCTTGAAATGGTCACACAAGCCGCAGTCCGGGCTTTACGTAGGACAATGTTAAAGAGAATTACTGTAAACTGTGATGCTAAGATAGTGACTTGCATTGAAAAACAATGATTAGTTGTCAATGAAAAGTCAATTTACTCTCTTGAATACAAAACCCTATATCAAATAGTAAAGTACTAAACGCCATAAAAATCAAAATATATAAGGCTACACAACACTATTGTTTACATTTGTGGACAATGAATGAAACACGCCTCCTTTGATTCAACTATAAATTAAGTTTAACCAAGAAATTTGACAAATTACACAATCACTGACAAGAACAATAAACACTTTATAGTTGCTATAAAATTTACTAAATGGAGGTGTTCCTCGATAGATCAACACTAAACAAATAAAGTTTCAAGCGATGAGATAATTAACATGCTGCAGAGACTGTTTAGCGATGAGATAATTAACATGCTGCAGAGACCGTTTAGCAATGAGATAATTAACATGCTGCAGAGACTGCTTCGCGATGAGATAATTAACATGCTGCAGAGACTATTTCGCGATGAGATAATTAACATGCTGCAGAGACTGTTTAGCGATGAGATAATTAACATGCTGCAGAGACT
>RDPX01000320.1:41551-55959 GCA_003991215.1 Morbakka virulenta
ATGTAATAAATGATTAACTACGAATTGACCTCACGTTGGGCTTTAATCAACAATAAAACAGCTCAGTGTACAAAATGGCGGCTAACAATACAAATGACCGCTGACAATAACAATAACAGGTTCGTAGTCCACAGGGAACCCGAAATCTATAAAATGTCCTATTAAATGTCAATTGAAGTGAAGATCGTCTATTACGACAATGATATCGGTTTTTCATTTGACATTTCATAGAGTTGATCGTTAGTAATTTTGTGCTTCCAATTAAGGTTCCAAACTTTTCTTTGAAATGCTTTCTATGAAATGAATTAAGAGATTCTGTATCGTTTTTTTTGTTAGTCCCCTTGTGGAAGAATTGTATTTTAATATTGGTTTCACAAGAGCATTATAAAGTTTCAGTTTATGTTGTATATTAATTTTACTATTTCTAACCCATATTTTATTCATCTTTACAAGTGCTGCAGAAGCTCGAGTTTTTCGTCATTTTTAAGTGAAACGAGGTTGACTAATGAGACCACCTTTGAATCGGAGGTTGATCCATGATGTTCTTGCATGTAAATGTGATGACATTCAATTGAAACTGAACTGAGACTTTCCTGTTTTCATTTTAAAGCCAGTGGTGTGTGTTTCAGGGATGCTGTATCATGGCAATTTAAAGTCTTTTGATGTCTCTGTATTTTCATTGGACTTTACCATGTGATCAAGTGTAGACGTAATCAATTAGGATTAATAAAAACAGTGAATCAATTTCACTTCTCAATAGCTTTTGCTAGATTCAACTGATAATAAATTATAAATCTCAACATCATGGCATCATGTAGAAGCAGTTTTTACGTTCCAAAATTACTGGGAAACATTTCGCAATGTGTAAGTAACTTATTTTCCGTACGCTTACAGAAACATTCCGTAGGCTTTTAATTTGTAACTGCACTTTGCACAATTATGATAATATTTACTCGTCATCCCATGCAGTTAGCTTTTTGAGTTATTGGTTTCAAAGGATTAAGATGCATTAGTCTCTGTTTTTTATCAAATTATGAAAATTCCTTTGTTTGTCAGCATGCAAATCCTACTGTACGATCTCCCAGCTGTATAAGTTAATTTTACAAATGTCAAATGTCAAATGTTTCTGTGATCGTCGGTTTCCAAAACTTGCTATTAATTTTTCCGAAAAGAACAATGCAGCTGACTTTTTTCACAGCCCCGTTGCCCTGTAAGCTGTGCAAACGACTGGTTATGATTTTTTTGGGCTGTATTATTTTACGATATGATTTAGATTTATGCTTAAGTTGTGGTAAATGGGCAAAATACAAGCACAACACACACACACACACACACACACACACAAATGTATATATATAATCAGATGTATGAGTAAGAAAATCTCTAACTTTACAGTACTCAGAGTTTCATGTCTTTCACAATCATCAGCTGTACACAAATAATTATAATATATATAAATATATATGTTTATGTATATATATATAATCAATTATTTATTTATTTGTAAGTGTGTGTGCATTGTGTCTTTAAATAACTCATTTTATTTTAGTTTAAACTGTGAGTATATTGATATCTTATCTCCTGATATAGGTAATTCCCAAAAGACATCGATTGGGTGTCAGGGCTCCAAAGATTGAACCACAAAAGCTGATAACACCAATAGATCCAAAAGTTATTGATCCTGAGGGTAAGTTTTACCCTTAGATCATTGTCATTGTTATACAAACTTATGTTGAAAACATACAATTCATTTCAAGGTTACAAAGTTAAGGCAGTTTTCTTTTTGTTTATGATGATGTAATATTGAATTTCCTAAAGGTGTGATACCCATAATGCTCAATAGGATATTTCATGGTCGATTATCCATTTCCTACCAACAGGGTGATGCCAGGTATTAAAGATGTATCAGTAATAATTTGATCACTACATCAAATTTCAATAAGGGTCTGTACCAAAGGTTCTACCTATACTATTGCTTTGCATCCATAATTAATGTAATTGCTGAAAATTTAAGCTGCATAGTGCATGTTAGTTTCTATTTTTGTTTCAAAGTTTTAGCAATCTTTTAACTTGTAAAATACTTTTTTCATTAAAATGTGATTACTGAAACTAAAATTTACTTCTTCTTCTTATCCAGTTTAGCATCTTCTTTCCTTGACACAAGGCTTTGATGTTTTGGTAGAATTCTTTAATGGTCTTCTCCAGGTTATTCGATCCATGGCTGTATCTGGAGTTAACGACAATGCCTTAAGGTCCTCTTGGATGGAGTGATTCCAGGTCTTCCTAGGATGCCCTATGCTATGTGCTCCATGAATTTACTGCAATCACTTTTTTAAATGTACACATAAAGTTTGGTATATAGGATTTCTGGTTATATAAGGTTTCAGGCAAGTAGGCATTGTAATGAAAGAGAAATAAAATTGTAAATTTGACTGACATATTCTACATTTATTCCTTTGGTTTAAGATCAACATAAACATAGACAAAATTAGAACTCAAAATTTTTTTTATTGGTTCTGGGGTTCTGGGGTCTACACTCTGGGGTTTGGTGGATAATTTCATTGTTTAGATCCATTGAGGTATCAGACTTTGTTTTCAACATGTTTCAAGTCAGTTTCAGAATCAAACTCCAATTCCAACTCTTTTGCCAAAGAATATTGAACTTTCAAATTGAAAATGTTTTTAAAGGTCCTTCAACTGTAAATCTTTTAAGAGGAGGAAGGCGGAATGTGGATCTATATGATTGCATGATATAAACATTTAAAGTGATAAAAAAGTAGACTGAGAAAATGACTATAAATGCATTTCCATGTTATCTCTCCTTTTGTAAGACAACAGGTCACTGACTTTTGCCAAAAGGTGAGCACAGATAGATGACACAGAGGTTCAAAATCAAAATAATAGATTTCAGAAAACAAAATATGCCTCAGTATACCTTAAGTTTATCTTCATCAATATTTGAAACCAAAAGATAACTTTTTAAGTAACATGGGGGTATATTTACCTTTAACTATGTACAATTGCATGTGGTCGCGCGTTACTTGTTACAATGTAGTTTCATAATATTTTTTCAAATTATTGAAACATTATACAGATTTCAGTCACAAATGAAAGAGGAAGGTGTACACTATCTGTGTAATTGAGCTCAGATGAATAAATGGTATACATCCAGTTATGTAACATGTTAATGTTGTAACAGGTAACATGCGACCATGACATCCTGACAAAACATTTTTTATAAAACAGCCTCTCTTGTTTTTTGGTTTTCTGAAATGTTTATTTTATGTTTTAATATGTAACAATTTCACTTTCATCTTAATTTTGATAAAAAGTGAACTTGGGTACCTTAAAATTAAAAAATACGATGAAAGTCGCATGTTAGTGTTACATAAAAAAATGCACCAAGTGACAGGTCTGACTGTCACTTGGTGCATTTAAATTTGTCAAATCAAAGTTTAATTTATTATTATTAACAACCAGTTCATTTCTCATGTGAAAAACATCTCGATTATATGGAAAAATACGAAGATAATAAATTGCCGGTGGTACGTTATCGATATCATCATCATCATCATCATATTCGGTTTAACGTCCGGTTTACATGCTAGCATGTGTTGGACGAACAATAATACTACTAACAAATAATATATTTTGAGTAACTCTAACATCCGACCCTTGCACAGATTTAATAAAGAAAAAAACAAAGACCCATTTGAAATTGACATTGAATTACATCACTACAGGCACGGTGCCGCAGGAAGAGGGGGGGGGGCACTTTAAGGTTATGGATAGTTTTTTGGGAAAAAATAGGGAAAAAAACATTTAAATTTTTAGTAAAGAAATATATTTTTCTTCTCGTGTTTTTCTTTATGTCTTATTGCACAATACAGTACATTTGGTGTCTTGATCTGGGGGCAATTTGCGGAAATCTGCATATTTCTCAGCCCCCCCCCCCAGTTTTTAATCAGCAACGCATGCCTGCACTATCACCTCTGCTGATTGTGAACTTTGAAATCCTAATAGTAGTTAGTAAGGGCTGTGCTTAACAGTACAGCGATTAAGTAATGTCTTTGATTTAATGAGGTGGTACGTTACTGTTACAAGAAACTCTTCTCTTGTAACATTGTGCTCTCAACTCGCTAAATAAAACTAACTAACATGAAAGACATGTCAAAAACCTTCAACCTTAACTTCTATTTAATATTGAAACAAAAACTCTGTGGTTACCAAAATAATTTCTACTTTAATTGTCGCTGAATACGAAATTAATTTGGTCATACATTATCCTTAAATCAAACAACAGTCGTACGTCACTGATCAAAAAATGTTACAAAGTACCTTCAACTGAACTTCGCGCCAAATAAATTCGTTCGTTTGTTAAAATAGCGGAAGTTGGTTAGTCATATGGTGTCAGAAATTCATTAGATATCGTTAAAAAGAAAATTAGTTTCTACAAACTTTAGAAATATTTGTTTTTTTATTCAATCACAGTTGTATGTTACCTGTTACCTAGAAAAACAGAAATTCTAAGAAAATAAATATAAAATTATAACAGTAGTTTCCCAAATTAAAAAATAGTTGACGATATCAAACTCCAACAAATCGAATCGTTTCTGGCCATCTCTCACATTATTGTTGTGTTTTATCACGTTCGATCGAACAATGCACCCAGTTTCAAGAGAGGTAACGTGTGACCTCTTTAGTTTTCGTGATCAAATGTCCCTCAAATGGGCAAGTGGGGAGTATACTTCTCTTGTGAGCCATTAAAGTAATGTTTCTGTTATTATTATATATAATCTGGAACAGATCTCCTGCAGTGTGAACCAAAAGTGACGATTTTGCCAAAGCCGAATTTCTGTGTCCATTTTTGAACTCCCCGATTCTCCCAAAGTTGCACATTTAAGCTCACATTTCTTCTAAACCACTTCAAGTTCATTCTTCAGACTATCTCCACTATTTCTTCAAATATATTTACACACAACACCATAAAACAACAACAAATGAAAAACTTTTTTGTTAGTTTCTTGAGCATGAAAATAAAGTTACCACAGGAAGCACACCTTTTGGCAATCAGTCATATTTTAGTTTGGGAGCTTTTCCTTTATACAAAATACCATGGATAAAACATAACTGGTGCAGCATGAAAATAACCCAGAAACTTAGTGCAATGTTTATGTATTAATTAAAAAGTTATTTAATCAACTTTATTTGACTCAAGAAATTTTATTATTATCATTTAAAATTAATATCTAATTTTAGATATTATCTAAAGCAATTAACAACAACACCAATTTAAATGGTTACAGTTTTCACCTTTTAATTCCACTTCAGATTAGTAACCTTGGCATAGATCATACAGACAACTCCTTTCATTAAAGTGACAAGAGATTCATGCACTAACAGGTGTTCCTCAAGACAATGATTCAGCAGTGGTTCATAAATCATTGGTGTGTACTTGAGCTACCTGATCATCTTCAATCTTAATAGGATTTTTATCACTTCACCTGTCTGGAATGTTGTTACTTTGATAATCTATGTGTTTTTTCTCTCTAGAGAAACTTCACAAGAGGGTTTATTTTCTTGGATGGTGGTCTTTTAAAACCCTGCTGAAAGTAAGATATGCTGCTCTTTGTTACCAACTTTTGCAATAGTTGGTATAACATAGCCAATAGTAGGGTGTAATAATGAGAATACTTTCCTGACAAGCGTCACACCTTTACTTCTTCCAAAGTTAAGTCTTACCACCTCTACCTCCAGTACCATTCTTCTCTTCCCTCTCCTTCCTCTTCTTTATATTTTTACCTCATTTTCCTACCCATTTAGTTTTTTGACAATGCAACAGGCCTTCATAGTTAACCTTCATAGTTAAAAGCAACTGAGTGGCATGAGAGATCTTTTTTCTTTCATTTATCATATATCCTTTGTTTCTTGCCTTTCTTTTATGGCATCTCTTCAGTTGTAGATGTGGCTTTATCTTGTAGCAGAATGATAGTAAGTCTTCTTGGCAAGTTGTTCCACTTACCTGCCACTATCAACTGGCATTTGTTGCCACAGAATTTTTGTAACAAATTTCTTTGACAAAGAAAAAAAGTGACATGTGTTTATTGTTTTCATTGCTCAGTGAACATAATTTCAAAAAGTTTCAACTGTTGATAACACCACTGACTTTTATGAGTAAGATGCTCAGTCTAATCCATTACCCAACACCATTTTTTAAGTGAAGCAGGCCCACCACCAGCCCAGGCTGCACTTTTGGATTATCCAATCAATTTTCATACACATGTCTGATGTGTCCAATGACTTAACTTGGATAGTAAATGAGTTTATAAGTGAATAAAACAATTCTGCCATTATGAAAAAGGCTTTTATCTTCATGGCTTAAAAAGCAATACCTCACATGCATGGTAGTTTTTGGAAACTTCTAAAAGAGAAAGTGCTTACCATGGATTGAGTATACAATATTCATGTTTGCTCCTCATTTATGAGCACATCATGTTCTTCTTTCTATTTTGCAACCAGTTTAGGAAACTGGAACATTTTGTAAACATTTTAGTACTTGTGATAACAAACAGAAATGAAAAACATTGTGCATTTCTCACTTTACGTTATAATGTTTAGAGAAAGTAAGTTTTGAGCAGAAAATAGGTCAAATCATAAAATCTTTTTAATTTGAATAAAGTGCAATAGAGTGTTTCCTTTATGCAATTAAATATGTTCTTTCTTTTTGCAAAATAAACATAAGAAATCTTAATAGTATCATAATAAAAAAATATCAGAAATAACACACTAACAAAGGCATAGACAGCAGATGGGAAATATTTCCCAAAATTAATAATAGAGGTTGGAATAAGGACACCCTAGATGGAGAAAATAAGTGAGAAAAAATTTATGCTAGAGTCCAGAGTTAATGGCCCAGCAACTAAAACACATTTTGGTAGAGAAACCAAACCATTCCTTACCCAAACCAGCCATGTATTTACATATATACCAATAAACTCATTGAGAATTGGATCCACTAATCAGCACTACACCATTGTTTGAAAAATCATTAACTGTCCTTGGAGTTATGTTTAGTCTGATTGGATATGCGAAGTAACCAGGTTACAGTATGACTTAGTACCTTCCCCAGTTGTCTTTTGCAGGTCACCATTTTTGTGTCCATTTTTTTTTCATTTTAAGGATTATTTAGTCCAGCAGTTTTAGAATTCATTGAAGCCAGGCACAAACAAAATGAAAATGGCAAGTCTGCACTTGTATTAGACTTCTTTAATGGGGAACCAACTGGAATAGTTCATTTGAATGACTTTGTTTTTGGTACAAATGCAAGGTAAGACATTGGAGGTTACCATTGTTATATGACAGCTTCATCACATTTATTGTATTTTATTATCACATTGCCTCAGGTTACCAAGTTGTATGCAATATTTCTCTTTTGATGATAATAAAAGAAAATCCTAATGTCTATAATTGACTCATAGTGATAACAGCAACAACATCAAAATTAGAACTCTAAGTAAGTAGGATCACACATAATAAACCCTGAAAAAGATTTTAATGCTAGGAAGGGTATGACATGGACTGCATGTAACAAAAAATATAAGATCTGGAAATCCTAGCTCAACCATAAGATTAAAACCAGAATTTTTGGGGTAATAATCAAACCCATTTTACTCTACGGATCTGAAACATGGACTCTTTCCATTAAACAACACTGCCACCCAGATGGATGCTATATCTGTCTACTCAGAAGGGTATGAAATCTTTCATGGAAAAGATATCCAACTCTTGAAATGATATACGGTGACCTACCCAGGATACCGACCTTATTNTCATAGTGATAACAGCAACAACATCAAAATTAGAACTCTAAGTAAGTAGGATCACACATAATAAACCCTGAAAAAGATTTTAATGCTAGGAAGGGTATGACATGGACTGCATGTAACAAAAAATATAAGATCTGGAAATCCTAGCTCAACCATAAGATTAAAACCAGAATTTTTGGGGTAATAATCAAACCCATTTTACTCTACGGATCTGAAACATGGACTCTTTCCATTAAACAACACTGCCACCCAGATGGATGCTATATCTGTCTACTCAGAAGAGTATGAAATCTTTCATGGAAAAGATATCCAACTCTTGAAATGATATACGGTGACCTACCCAGGATACCGACCTTATTCCAGATAAGACACAACCAGTTTGCTGGCCACTGTGCATGTGCCTCAGATGAACCTGTGTCCTCATTTCTCTTATGGAGAAACCCATCATCACTCAAGTGGTCCCGGAAGCTCACCTTTCCAAACATCTTATGCAGGGACACTGCCATTGCCAAGGAAGACCTTCTAACAGCTATGACCGACAGGGTATACTGGAAAGGTATAGTCAATTCTATCTTGGTTGAGGATGCAAGATGATGATGATGAGTGATAATAGGCATCGCTGGAAGGAAAAACTAAAGGTAAACAAGTTTTTGTTTTGTTCTTCCAGCCCAGCTTTTTTATCACGGCCATTGGAGTGGATTAATACTCAACCATGCATTTTTGAAATTAGGCACAGAGTGTAATTAAAAAAACTGAATCTTGACAGGCTTTAGTACCCTCTCTTTAAGCCCCAACACATTGGAGAATTCAGCTTGAATATCACAGTCTGTTTTACAAGACCAACCTGCCTTAATCAGGTTGGATGGTGATCAAAATGTCATCTATTGGAGAAAAAAAGAGATTACTTACAGGTTTTGGTTTGATTATTTTAATGGAACAAACACAATAGTAGGTTATGCAATAGAGGTGGAGGAAACCAGCATTGGTATTAAATATGGATTTTGAATACTCTGACACTGCCCTTAATTTAATGTGAGAAACCAATAGCCTGTTGTTTTCTCCAAAAAAGAATTTAGCAATGGATGAAATACTCATTTATGTATCCTTGAAGTAAAGCAGAAAGAAAATATCATTATTGTATATTGTATTGCTAATTTTTATTGACTTTGAACAATAAAGAAACTCCAACAAAAGGAAAACATTAAGCAAATAGACTCACATTTTAACATTTAGATCCTGGCACATTGTATGTCACTTGCAAAAGTGAATCCCTTTGTGGAGTTTTTAACAAAAAAAACCTCACTGGTAAAAGTTATCCAGTTATTTTAATAAGAATGGAAAATTAGTTAACATTGTCCTGTGATACCTTTGAAAACTGAAGAAACATTGTTGTGAAGATATGGTGGATACATTGACAGAACTTAGAAGGTGAATGAAGGCAGTGAATATGTAACTTTTGAGATAAAAAGGGTGCTGAATGTAAATGAACAATAAAGAAACATTGATAAAACAATGTAATAAATTATGTCAATGTAGTAAATTTTAATATGCACAGAGTTAGATGATGAAAATATAACAACAATATATAACAACAAAAACCCGAACCTAGGCTGTGGGAATTACTCTAACACTTGTTATGACTAAAAATTTATTTTAAAAGTTTTTTTTTACTTTTTCAAAATTCATTTATGTTATTAATTATATATATATAAATATATTCACTGAATATTCTGATCACTCCACAGCATTGGCTTTGGCTGGGTTTAGTACAATATTGATTTCCAATGACTGCAGAGTAAAATTAGTTTGACTGCAGAGTATTGTTAAATCACTTTTTATCATATATATCAACAGATATGATAGGACCACCATTATGAATCCAAAGTTGTGTGTGTGTGTGTGTGTGATCTCCTACACAGATATTCTCTTAATGAAAAATGGATTTCCATTTTAAAATGATATAGTATTGAGGTAAAGGATTTGGAATTGTAGAGAAGTTAAAAGTACATATCATTCTTATAGGCATGGTTGCATTGAGATTTCCAACAATGTATTAAATAGTAAAAGATGTATATGTGGTACCAACAGGCATTGGTTTTCACTAAGCTGAGTGCTCAGACTTGTTTTTCACTTTTCTAGAATTATTATTAGACTATACAACACAGAGTTTTCTGTCCAAATTTTAGGAAAATCATAAGTGGGTTAAGTGGGATATATAAGTGAATATGTTAACATGAGTATTTTGCAGTAGAATGCAATTTCTAATTCATGCTTACTTTTTCTTTAGAAAACTGTTTATGGATTGTATGCTAACATACTGAACAAAGATTGATTTTGCTCTTACTCATTGAAAAGCAGAGGTCATTTGACTCATATAACCTTCATGGGTCTACCATTGTATTTGATTAACAGGAAAATTATTTGGGATATCATTATTCACTTGCCCTTATGACTTGAACTCAGTCTAAAATCAATTGGAAATTGGTGTCAGCATATTAAGTGCTGACATGTTTTCTTCAAGATGACCAGTTAGGTGTCTTAATGCATCTAAAAGAGGCAAATGCAGTCTGTGAAACCTTGAGGCTAAAGAACAGAGACTACTTTAAGTACAAGTAATAATAATATTATATAGTAATATAACATGTAATCTAACAACAAAACAAATAAATAATAAAATACATTTATTTACACTTTCTATTTCATTTCTCAACAATATTGTTTGTTTTATGTTGTAGAATTGACATTATTCACCAAGTTGTGGTTTGGCAGCGTGCATGTGCACGAAGGGTATGTTTCTTCATGAAATAAATCTTTCTGACAAATGTAAACAGTGGAAAAAATGTTTAAAATTTTGCTGCAAGTTTATCCAAACATAAAAGAGTTATATTATACAAGGTAAAGAAAGACAACTCAAAATGTGGGAAAACATAGATTTACTTCATCATTCATTTCCTAGCCAGGGCCCTTATCAAACAAAGCAAGATGAGTAGAAGTTGTGAGTGAGAGAGAGAGAGAGAGAGAGAGAGAGAGAGAGAGAGAGAGAGAGAGAGAGAGAGAGAGAGAGAGAGAGAGAGACAGAGAGACAGAGAGAGAGACAGAGAGAGAGAGAGAGAGAGAGAGAGAGAGAGAGNGACTTTATCAAGAAACTGACAAGCAAAAAACGTATACGTGATAAGACTGCAAACAAGTTGCTAAGTGACAATTTATTGCCATGCAATAAATATATATATATATATATATATATATATATATATATATATATAGTTAGAGTATATTGCACAATATGTTTTATGTAAAGCTTATCTACAACAAACTACTTCCTGTCATCACTGAGCAATTCATCCATCTTTCACACTCTCAGTTAATAATCATCTTATGTCATTTTTTGAATTTCTCTCATTTTTGCCTTTTCTAAAGTCCTAAAATAAGGCTGCCTTGACAGGAGGAATAAGAAGAAAAAGTAAATGAAAGAGATATTAAACTTATATAGCACTACTACTAAATTTCTGTTTTCATCATCAGAGAGGACAGTTTCTCCTAGTGGTTAAATTGTGAGACGATTAGAAGCATTGTGTTGTGCTGGTTTCTGTCGCATTGGGACTATAGACGTACTTTAACATATGTTGTAACCTCAAAATGATAAATAGGAAGCCAATGGGCGTTACACTTTTTCAGAATAAACAATACCTACAGAGCCAGAGGGAAAGAGAAGATAGGGAGATGAGATAAAAGTGTTGCTTGGCCAGATATGAATGAATAAGGCGGAATAAGGTATAAACCGTGGCATAATCCTTGGAAGAAGCCTGACGGCAGTAAGGTAACAGAACTAACTAAATAAATATATTCATTTTATATATAATATTTTCTTTTTATCCGTTAGCGATTACTGAGGTAGAGACCAATCTTGGTTGTATTTTGCAGCAACGTTTTTCTGCTATATTAAACAGACATCTTGTATTTGATACAAGACCATTATCAGACCACAAAAGTAAAAAAGCTCCTACTTTAAATCTGTTATGCTTTTACTTATTCTGAAGTTATTTATTAATTTACTAGGGAACAGCCAGCACTAAAACTCGTGCTGAAGTTAGAGGTGGTGGACGTAAGCCCTGGCCACAAAAAGGAACAGGAAAAGCAAGACAAGGAAGTATACGAGCATCACATTGGGTCGGAGGTTTGTTTGTTGTTTTTTTTTTGTTTATTGTACTTACTTGTTTTCCTGGGTTTTTTAATAGTTTTCCATCCTTATCTGTGCTACCCTATCACTCTGTTTTCCCTTCTGTTTATGCATGCATTCATCATCAAACATTTGCTGACCCATTTAGTAAGTATTTTACCCCTTATTATAGATATCCATTATTCAAACCCTGTGCTTATCTGTGAAATTATTTATTCAACAACTCATTTAATTTATTTTCCTCTTAATACCTTATCCAGCTTTGCACCTATCTGTGAGTCCTCTATGCATCCTTTGAGAATGGAACTCCATATTTGCATACGTCCATAAAATGTTCATCAATGAACTTTTTATAAATCTCACAGACAGGCAG
This sequence comes from Morbakka virulenta, assembly GCA_003991215.1. Taxonomy (NCBI): domain Eukaryota; kingdom Metazoa; phylum Cnidaria; class Cubozoa; order Carybdeida; family Carukiidae; genus Morbakka; species Morbakka virulenta. Next base: position 53,928 of record RDPX01000320.1, read on the forward strand.
CTGACACTTCTTTTGATATAATAGTACTCAATGTGGTAGTTATTTTTCACCATTTTTATCAATGCCTTTCTATGCCTCTGATCAATTCCTACATTTTTATTGTTGTATTTTGGTCTTTCGTTTTCTCATCATTACAGCCAAGGACTGTTTTTGGACAACACAATATTGCACCCTGTACTAAGCATTGTCACTTTATGATCTTCTTCATCGCCAATAACCACCAGTGTTATTACATTCATTACTAACTTGGCCATTGTTAGATATTATATATTACGTCATACGTGCCACGTGACACGTTCTCTCTATTGTTAGTTTTTCGCGCCATTTGTATATTTCTCTCATTCATGAATAGACTACGAACGAGACGAGACGCGCTCTAATCTCTGAGTGTTTTATAGCCATCATGGTCAATTCACTACTGTCGTCATCTTGATCATTATCATTAACATCATCAACAATGTTTTACATTTTTGCCAATTCACAGAGAATCTGCTGTTAACCACATAAGTCTTCATGATGTTGTGTTTTTCTTTATGTCATTTGCAAGTCAATTATGCCGTACGCCTCTCTTCTGGACCTAATGAAAGGTAGCCATCAGCCCTCTTTCCATCCTGTTATTCCCAATACTTCGCTGCAGCAACGGGTTTTTGAAAAATTTATGACGTACTCGTACCTGTTCAGTAAAGCATCTATGCTCCTTTCATCGGGAAAATATATGAAGGTTACAACTATTGGAGCCGAGCACGCCTTGCCTTATGTGATCTGCCACATTTATCTCTAGTTTATAGCTACAGTATGCTGCATTGGTTTAAATATAAATAAATCTTTTTCATCTTCCTTTTCTACCGACTTTTCAGGGTGAAGAAGTTAAATGTAAATGTACTCTTATTTTAGTTTTAAAACATTTTTGGAACAAAGTTCTGGTAGAAAGAGACGCACGTGCCAGCCAAACAGGCAGTCTACCAACTCTTTATCTTAGGACTTATAGTAATGCACTCTTGATAGTATTCTTGTAATCCTTTAAATGCCCTTTGTAGTTCCTTTTTTCTCGTGTTCAGCTACTTTTTTTTCTGGAAATAGTCCTTGTTAATTTCTGTCGTAAATTCATTTTTTTTTTCTGTAATACGGCATTTGTTATCATTGATTTTTTCCAGGTGGAAAAAGCCACGGTCCAAAACCAAAAGATTATTCATATCATCTCAACAGTAAAGTCGTCAATTATGGATTACGAGCTGCATTGGCATGCCGTTTTGCCCAGGTAATTCATACTTGCCGGTCACTAATCAAATAATAAATTGATTATAAGTATAAATGAAAAAATAGAGTATCCAACGTTTTCGGATCTGACATTATATTTATCCTACTGAGCTTGTAGCATTTATCTTGGTAGATTATTTTCGCTTCTTTTTTATATAAACAGTGGTTTAACAAATATGATGACATTAGAATGGCTTATTTACCAGAAGATCGTTATCACAACGTACATTTTCACAACAAGTATTTTACAAAAGTGTAAATCCAGCATCATTACACTTAAAGTTATTTTAAGTTATTTGACTTCTTTAGACGTCGTTTTCATAATTATCATTGTATCATTGTTTTCTGGTTCATTTTATGTTATTTTTTAGCATTGTAAGAGAATTATATCGGTAGGAAGGAAACACCAAGCAAGACACGCAGTTAATTTGCTTTTATTTTATTATTTTAGTAAATTTGTCATTATAACCAGTGTTAGCCTTTTTTAACTTACTCTACTTCGTTCTTTTCTCCTACTCTTTCGCTACCTCACACTGTGTTACACATCAGTATAGTTTCAACACAAGGCCAGCAACGTTAATCTATCGGCATATTCCCATATCCGAACAAGCGTACAATGCAAAAGGTTTAATTTTGATGTGCTCTCTGTCTGTCTCTGTCTCTGTCTGTCTGTCTCTCTCTCTCTCTCTCTCTCTCTCTCTCTCTCTCTCTCTTTCTCTCTCTCTTTCTCTCTCTTCTCTCTTTTCACTCTCTCTTTTTCTCTCTCTTTCTCTCT
>RDPX01000320.1:56420-82600 GCA_003991215.1 Morbakka virulenta
TCTCTCTCTCTCTCTTTCTCTCTCTCTCTCTGTGTCTCTCTCTCCCTCTGCGTCTCTCTCTGTCTCTCTCTCTCTCTCTCTCTCTCTCTCTCTCTCTCTCTCTCTCTCTCTCTCTCTCTCTCTCTCTCTCTCTCTCTCTCTCTTTCTCTCTCTCTTTCTCCCCATAATCTCTGATCTTACTTGCCTCAATCCTTTCCTGTCTTTGCCCCTTTGCAGCCCAATCATCCGTTACACTTCCCTGTTTTCTACTGGTTTCTACTTTCAAGTGGTGGCCTGCTTGTTGACGTACCCACATGTTCTTGATATGTGTTGCGTATAGATGTAGTGAATGTAGTGAATTAAAACATGTAAGAGAGATATCACTTTTTCTTTTGATTTATGAAAGAATGTATCGAAAACATTTTTATTCTACATTTTTGTGAACGATCTTATATCATTTGATGGAAACATTGCTTTGGTGAGAAACGAATTATACCCTTATTTTCCAATATTTACTTTTTCTTAATTTTATCCAAGGGAGATTTTCATCTGGTGGACAATTTTGACGACGTTTCACCATACGAGGAGGTAAAATAATTGACTGATTAACAATGTAACCAAGTAAAGTTGAATAATATTATTAATATTAATATTATTTATTTTTAGGAGTTTAATAAGTCAATAGTTAGATCGCTTTTTTAATCAAGTAATTCACTGTTATAAAAATCTGCTTCACCAATAAATGTTATATTATTGCTTGTGCTAAGGTACTTTCTAAACATTCTATGTGTCGCAAATATTTTGTTGTTTTGAGTAATTGTTTTATTGGGTTTTTTTATGGTTAAGGACCACAAAAGGTAAGGCCCCCAAATGTATAGAACTGCGGGGTAAAAAAAAAAAAAGAAAGGTTAGGCTAAGGGATACGAGTTGATCTTAGGCTTGAGAAGAATCAAGCCATGAGACGGAGGAATGGACGTAGTAGCCAATGACGTCATTCATAGGGTTGTTTATTATGAAGGAACACAACAGCATAAGAATGAAGACATTTAGAGAAACGAGTCACACAATTTGCAACAAACTGAGCTGGTACTAGCAAGGAAAGTTCAACAGAACATTTCCATTGATAATACCAATAGAATTATTATATTTGCTTTATTTCAATCACGTGACGTTAAATGACATCAGAGCTGGGCCACTACTTCAGCTGAATTCAAAATTTATTCATTATGAAATTGATCAAATGAGACAACCGGGAATGGAATGTGAATGGATCTAATTGAAGTTCATGCTTTAACGGTGTACACCTGACATTTGGGCAGTGGCATGCAGATGCAGTTTTTAGAATTAATTTGACACTGAGATTAAAATTTCTATTTGAGATTTGTTGCGATGTATTTTTAAAGGTAGAATATTCTTTTTTTCTCTTTCCCGCTATATGGTAGATGCAAATGCACATAATCTTGCTTTTGTTTGTATATCTCTTGCCCAAATTATATATATTTACTGTCTTTTCACAACACTTTTGGTGAAAATCTTTACAGCGCCACTGAGGAACTTTGCGTGTTTGTTTGCTGCTAATTCTACTATTAGTCTTTCTTCTGGTTCTCTATCTGCGTTTCTTTCTTATATCATCCTCTTGGTTATGTTGCCATAGATTCATAGTTGGTTGCTATGGTTATCGTTAGGCTTTACCAGACCAAGAGATCTGGTCCTGAGAATATATCTGTGGTCTACGTGAGGCAGTTTGGTCCTGATGTGTCACCATCTGTTCTCTAAGTTCTCTAATCTTTGACTGCTGTTTTATATCTCTCTAAGTGGTTTCTGCTGCTGTTTTGGTATGTGGAATGATAATAAAACTTGTCGGCTTTTTAAGGACATGGATTGAATATGGATTGAGTATGTTCAAAAACTTTTTCATGATGACGAACGCCCCGAAGATGTCTCTGCCGACGTGATAACAGGGCCACCGATCCTGAAAGAAGAAGTGGAATGGGCTGTCAGTAACATGAAGATTGGAAAAGCACCCGGGCCAGACAAGATTTGTGTCGAGATGCTTCTTGCCCTTGATGAAGAAGGAATCCAGCTTGTATGGGAACTATGCCTAAAGGTATACGAAGGACGTGTCTTTCCAGATGAAAGGATCTTTTCAATCTTTATTGCCCGAAAATTTCGGGTACATTAGATTGTGCTAGTCACAGAAGAATTAGTCTTACGTCCCCTGCCCTTAAAATCCTCCTGAAGATCGTCTTTCGTCGAATAAGACCCCAAGTGCTTCCTGAGATCACATGCTTCCAGCATGTTTTCATGAAAGACCGCCTAACCAGAAATGCGATATTTACGTTAAGAATGATACCTGAGAGATCAATAGAATTTCAGCAGAACATTTACTTCGCTTTTATTGATTATCAATCAAAAGGCCTTCGATCCTATGAGGCATGGCCAGCTTTTCTAGAACGGATTGGCATGGACGGCGAAGACCTCCGTCTGCTATGCAAACTTTACCATCAACAACGAGCAGCTATTCTGCTCCCAGATGAAGTCACCAAGTCATTTGGTATTCAATGTGGTAACCGACGAGGATGTGTTGGATCTCCAGGCCTGTTCAATCTTTATAGTGAAATAATACTTCGCACATTAAAAGACATCGAAGAAGGCATCGTAGTAAATGGAATACAAATTAACAACCTTCTTGACGCAGATGATACATTGACGTGATGAAAGTAAACATTATGGTCTTACAGTCAATAGCAAAAAGACATAGTGCATGGTTATTTCAAAACTGACTCCTGAACCGCGATGTCGTCTTAAACAAGATATAGCGACAACAGAACAGGTCTCATCGTTCATCTACCTTGATTCTCTTGTGACACATGGTCGATACAGGCCAGAAATACGCAGACGTATTGTTCTGACTGAAAACGCATTTGGTGAATTGAAATCGATTTTGAGAGATTACAAACGTTCCATCGACCTTAAAGTTCGACTCTTGAAATGTTTCGTCTGGCCAACCCTATTGTACGAAGGTGAGTCATGGACGATTACTGCCGAAACAAAACTAACATAGACGCAGCTGAAATGCGGTTCTACAGACTGATGACAGAGTCACAAACTTAGTCAGTCTTAAGATGCTTCTCTCAGGATAGACATCTGTCAAAGACTATTCTGGATCGTCAGCATAAATTTATGGGCCACTACGCACGGAAGGCAATAACGTCAAAGAATATTTTGATGCTAAAAAAAAAGATCACCTGCGCAAGATCTGGGACAGTGCACTGGACCCATCATCATGGGTTCGTCTAAGTCTGTTTCGGGCATGACAATTACGACGACGAAACATCAAGTATCGTCACATTGGTCTTCTCTCAAACATGAAAGATCATTATGTTGGTCCTCTTTTAGACATCAAATATCTTTATATTAGTTTTCTTCTCCACTGTTAGCGAGTCTTTCACTAGCTCATCAATAGCAGGTTGATTTGGTTTTTTAGAATAGACGGACCCCAAGTTTGACGACATAATAATTCGCTCTGCATGGATATGAGGCCCGTAAGAGACGAGAACCTCGAAGTGAGGAAAAATAATGTTAACACTCAGGAAAATCAATGCAGATTTCGAGCTTTTCCCATGTTGTTTTTTTAATTTTTCTTTGTATTTAAAAGTCACAAACAGGGCAGATGCTTAAAATGCTTATTAAATATCTAATAAGAGGTGCAGCATTTTTTTTAACATGGATTAAAATCGGGAAACAACAAGTCTGCGTTGATACTAAACAAATGTGATCACGTTTTAAAAGAAGGAAATATCTTAAAGAGCATAATGAACGTACACAATTTGAAAACTAAAAACAAATTACGTAAGATACAGTATGGATAAAAGGGCAAATAAATTGTTGACGAGTGTTGGTGGAAACTACTACTGCGTTCTGACAGTAGTTTCCACCAACACTCGTATCTGAAAAATACAGGAAGATGTCATCTGGCTGATGGTCATTAATAGACAGCTCTTAAATGTACTCTTCCCAACGGGCTAATACGTCTTCTTCCAGCTCGTGCAGCACATCTTTTTCAGCAGTCGATGTACTTGGAGGATTTATTTTATCTCTCACGTGAAATTTTATTTGTTTTTCTAAACATCTCTTTGGCATTGTACCTCTTGTACCATCTTTACATTTCTCATCTAACCAGATTTCTTTGTCCTTTTTCTGGAATTCACATTGGATTAGTCTGTGTTGTACGTTGTCAGATTATGATTCCTTCGTTTGTGGAGTAATTCTTTGAGTTCCAGGTTCAACCAGTGAGATGATTATTTCTTGTTTTAGCAGTTGGAATATTTACTGCAGCTGTTTTCGTGGTACATTCCACGAGTCCATGCTCCTCTACATTATTTTAAATTGGAAGATTCTTAAGCACACCTTCCTTAAAGCACTTCTTCATGCCCTCAAATGTTTTTCACGACGTCTAAATCAAACTTGGGTTTAATGCTTGGCTGCTTTATTTTCTTTAAAGAAATTTTGAAGCTAGCTCTGACTGTATTGTGATCAGAATCAATGTCTACCCATGGACGGGCTCTTGAGTTCTTAACTACATTTCGAAAACGTGAACTGAGTGCAATGTAGACTAGTTTATTGCGTGTTTTATCATTGGAACTCGTTAATGTGTATCGTCGTCTGGAATGGGTCTTGAAGAAGGTATTAATGACAATAAGATCTTTTTCTTTTCACCAATCAACTAATTTATCATCACGATTATTTACCTTTGTTAATGAATTATTTGATGGCTTTATATCAGATGAGAAGATTGTTAAAAGAAGTCTTATACTGAACAAGAAATTTGGAGATTAAAATGACTCGTTAATAGCCCATCGTGGATTTACCATGGAAAATGAGTTAAAACCAATAGTTGTCAAAGTGAATATATCCTCCATCCTTCTCCGGCAACATCTTACAGAAAACCAAGTTAAAGAAAGAGAGACAATTGCCCCACTAAGAATTCCTGTGGAAAGTAAAATTTTACGAATAAAATAATTTTAAAAATTACGAAACGAACTACGACTTTGCTTTCATGGATTCATTCGTCAACTATGAACAGTTGCCTGTTTGTTGTGCAATTTTTTCCTACTCTCATTCAAAAGAATGTAAATAAAAAGAAAACGAAGTATAATTGCACTCCCTCAACATTGAAAAGATTTAATGCCGATTAGATTTTGCTGTTAGCATTAAAAACCAACAAATATCACAGTTTTTGTCATAGATATATGAAAACAAATTTTAAGCCACTTGATCTGCCTTTACTATTTTGAATAGATACGTGATCAAACTTGCTTGTTGATAATAGTCGCCATGTGTTACCTTTGATATGCAATATTTTCCCCAAATTATTTATAAACCAGTTTAGGAAAACTACCTGTTTTTGAATTTGTCAACAAATGATCAACAAATGGTCAACGGAGGTAGTAGTCAAAGATGGCATTCTGTGGTCAGTGTTTGTTGTTTGATTGACATTTCAAAGTAGGCAGAATAGACCTTCATTCCACGGCTCCATTGGACCGAGCTGTGTTCTTTGAAGTCAATTTTATGGAGAACCCGAATTACGGGGGAGAAGTGGTATAGTTAAATTATAAAAGGGAAAGTAATATTGATTTGGAAAGTTTTTCCCACAGAATTTATCATTTTATCTAAAGCTACGTTTTAGTGGATTGTCAATTCTTGACATGCAGTCCTTATTATTTTAATTCCTTTTGCTATTTTACCATACTTGATCCATGTTTTCGAGCATGATGAATCTTTTTTTGTTCACTGTTATGTCATTCTTTTTTCCAGCATTAGTCCTTGATCTCTATACATTTGTCAATTTTGCATATTCAAGATGTGTAGAATAAATGTTATTATTAGAATCATGAAAGTGAGTTAACTGCCTTCTCATTGATCTCGAGAATTTCATGTTTCGTTTTTAGGATTTGCTTTCCTTATTGGAGCAACACAACTGGCAAAATGTATTACTTGTTGATGGGTACGTCTCGTACTTTCTCTTGTAATTTTACATCTTATCCGTATTGGGTCAATAGTTTTTGCCCCATACTGCACGTCTAAGGCTGCACTCTATGTATTTTGTCCAAGATATATGACCACTAAAACTGCTGGCATTTCTGTCGACTGAGCGCAGTGGCATGTTTGCTCAAACTTTCGTTGAACGGCTAATTAAACAAAACAGTGTTTATTTTGGAAAATGTTTTTAGTTTCAAAGATAACTCTGTGGTTTCAAACTTTGCTTGTAACCAAGTTGTGTTAAGATGCGCGCGTTAGTGACGCGGAAAATATATTGTATTACGAAAATAACAGCATTGGCGTGGATATGTTGAAGTTGCTAAACCATGTTGTTGATAGTAGGCTACTTATTGTACAATATTCCCGCAGAGTTTTATTCCTACTTTTTTGTTCCTTGATTAGTTTTGATAGTCAGTCAGTATTAATGATCCGTGGGTGTTTGCGTTACAAAACATTCAAGAAATCGATTAACACTATTTGCTCTTACCGTTCTAGATTACCAAACAAGGCTCTGAAAGAGGCAACAGCATTTTTAAGAACCGTTCAGACATGCAGTGGTCGAGGTATGAATACGATGCGATTATTAACATTAACTCCCTTTTATATAATCTACGATGAAACATTCCTTTGGTCTTGTTTAAAAGCAGCCTGTGTGATTTTGTCTGATTTTGCAATTGGCAGATTAATACCGTACTGAATAGATAACCATTACTTACGCACAGACCTCTTGCGCAGTTCTCTATTAGAGATAGCCTTGAGTCATAAGGTGTTCAGCCATCTGTTCTGAAAGGCTCTTAGTTAGTGGCTGATACTCTTTGTCATATTCCACGACTGTCTACCATAAAGGAGTGTGGTTAGCACAATGCTGTTGTAGAGTCTGCCCTTAGCCCTGACAGTGATGTTCTTAGACCCTCCAGGTTTTGCATGGTGCTGAAATGCGTTGCCTGATCTCATCTCCAGTGTTTCTACTGTTAGTTTTCTTGATGTCCATATTGCCGAACTGTTCTACTTCAATTTCCACGTCATTTAGTGTAATAGGTGCTTCTCTCTAATAGGTGCTTAGTCATGCCTATGTTAATCTTGAGGCCAGTGTGTCTTGTTGCATCTGACATGGTGCTAGTCATTGCCTACATGTCTTGGTGTTTTGACTCTTAAAGGCGATAGATAGGCCCTTGTTACAAATCACTTGTGACAAGAAGTCCACATACAGCATTTTTACTATGCTCACCCTAATGACAGAGTACTTCCCATTACGATTCGTTATAGATACCTTCAAATGCTTTTTATAGATCGATAAAGTTAGCATGCAGTGACGCATTCCACTCTTTGCTTTGCTCAAGAATCTACCTTATCATAAAGATGAGGTCTCAGGAAGACCTGCCAAGACGGAAGCCTGTCTGTTCTTGACGAATGTAACGATCCAAGGCGTCAAAAAGTCACTTCTGTATGATCTTGTTAAAGACTTTACAGGTAATTGACAGGACCGTGATTCCATGCTATGTGTTGGAGTCTGAAGAGTCGTCTTTCTTGGGGAGCTCTACGATCAGACGATGATTCATTCTGCCAAATCTGCTTGAAAATCTCATTTAGGTATTTCTCCACTTTCTGCTCTCAACACCTCAGCTGTAACCCTATCCGTCCCAGTTGCTTTTCCATTTTTTATCGTCTTGATTGCTGTCTTAACCTCTTCAAGAGTTGCCGACTTCATGCTGACTTTTAAGTCTTCTTCCTTAGATGTTATATATACGTTTTTACGGTAAAATTAGTGAAAGGCTAAAATGTTAGCAGTCATAACTTTGATTGGATAAATATATACAATTACTTTTCTTTGCAAAATGTCGATGGTTTACTTGCTTACTAAGAAAGAGTAAGTTAAACTCCTTAATTGGCACGATTGACGTACGAAATACGGCACAGACAGACGCATCGGAAATTTGAAAAAGTATTCTCAACAAGCAGAATAGTGGTCAACCTCATTTTTGTCGTGTATCCCGTTTTCATGAGACTGTTGTATGAACAAAGGCATTTTAGGGCTTCTTGTCGTGTTTTCATTCACATGGGATAGTTTGGGGGTATCTGTGTGCGTTAAAACGAGTTGAAAATTAGCCTAAACTGTTGATTCTCTTACATGGGCCCCCAAAAGTGCATTAATTGAGTAAAAGGTACTTTTAATGATACTAAAAATGCTACTGACGTCTTAAAATTCTCGACATGTCAAGAGGTGACATGTCGAGTTTTAATTTGGGCTCACCATAAACAAAAATTTAACAGATTTCACTCAAAAAGCGGCCCAGTGCCCTTTATTTTCAAGCTTATGTCATTTTGTCTGTATTACAGTTAGTTTGGTTTATTTACAGTTGAATCTGGCCTTCTTAAGAGGAAGACGCACTAGCTCCCAATCTATCAAGGTCTTTTTCATCTTCTTTCTCTTATTCATCCTGCTTCACTGATTCTCAAAACGTCTAACCGGTACACACCAAATTCCTTCAGTGCATAGGCCATCTTTCCTGACTTAATACACGACCATTCCAGCATGTCACTCTTGTCCTGATTTTCGGCTTCAGAGAATCCACCATATGGCTGCTAGCTCCCTGTTGGGTTTGACTATCATCCATCCTCTTTCCAATTTCCTGGCGTAGTTCTTCCCCATAATTATAAGTTAAAAATTTGATCTCCAGTGTTGGTTTCTGTGATGGGAGCTTTTCTGTGAGGTGGAGTTGACCGTTGTTGTCCAAAATGACTATTACTTTACAATAAATATTGTCCAAGATAGTTGAATTGTGAAATTCTAAATTAGTCATATGTATATTGTGCAATGCAAAATCCCTGATGACATTTAATTTAATATTAAATAGCCAGAAGTCAGCCAATGCGTTGAATACAATGACTGGGTATGGCCGGTGTTATTCTGAGTTTGCGAGGTTTCATTGTTCGAGTCTCGTGTGAACTCAGCCACATGGCATTTAAAATTCAACAAACAAGTCGATCCTTTCCTTTTGTTAATTGGTCTATTAATTATTGACACGAGTTGTGTTCACTCTAGCTACCATTCCAGGTGATAGCTTTTGAAAGAGATACCGTGACCAACTTCGCCAAATCAATTACACAGGTGTGTTTTAGAGAGGTAACAAGCGAATATTAAACATTACCAGTGAAACAAAGGGAACTCAAGCATATTTTGAAATGCAAGAAACGGAGCATATTTTCCAAATATAAAATGAAAAAGGAGAAGATTGTTTATGGTTTGAATTCTATCGGCAAAAAATGTTCGCTTTTGTACAATCTATTTTGCAATTGACGTCATCATCGTGAGTGGCTTGACCAGGCCCTTTATGCTATTGGTTAAGACCGAAAAGAAAATGGTGTTCGTTCAAAATCACTTCTGAAAAAAAAGCCCAGCACTCTAGAAAAACATAGTAGAAACAATTTGGGAATATTTTTATTAAACAGGTACCAAAGTTGAAGCACACTATGCTTAAACGTAAACGTCTGTTTCTTGTATTTCCTCTGTTCCCCTCCTGTACGTTAAAGTGTTTTAGTTTGATGCAAATATATTAATAACGGGTTCTCATGCTGGACCTTAGCACTAGAGCCTTCTGGAAAAAAAAGCCTTGCTCAATAAAATAACCCAAAAGGTCTCTTTATAAATTATATTATATTTTATTTGTATTATACTCACAGAATAGGTTTTTAAACACATCTAATTCACAGCTAAAAATGGATCACAGGTTCTGCAAATATTTACGCATAGTAAGCGCTTGACAGCTATTGCTTCTAGTGACGCAAGCTAATTATGTGGCTATTAATGCCTTGCTTATTTTGCTAAATGCTTAATTTATCCTGTGGGTAGTAATGCAAAATTGGCTATATATTTTTTAAAACTCGTATTCTTTTTGCAACTTTTTCTTGCAGGCCTTACAGTACTTGATATTATGACAAGACAAAAACTAGTGATGTCATTAGATGCTTTGCGAGTTGTTGAAGACGATTTAACACGCAACGCTGAGAAAGTCGCAACAATACCAAATGCTGGGATGGCAGGATCATTTAATCCAGATGAGGATTGATGCTCGGAGAAATGACGTTTTGTCTTGTAGATGTTGGGGTGTGTGCTAATTGGCTTGGATCATGCGAAACTTGATGTTTACAATATAAAGGGCGTGTCTACTAGTCCTTGTATACTTCGTCATTGTGTTACGTGATAACATACTGTTTTTGGTGTAGTATGACCTCTATGACAAAATAGACTGTGCCAATCTTGTTTGTAAAAGATGCCAGTAAGTTAAGGCACTTGTCACCAGCAGCAATGGATGCATAAAGTAAATGAGAAGCACAAAAAAAGGTGCAAGAACTCTAATTTTAAAATCTGACAATAAAAAGTTCACTGACGAAATAATTCATTCACCTGTTATATTGTGATCAATAAGTGGAAACCTTGTTGGGTCAAGAGAGATCAAAATATTGAACTAAACAACACTCAACAGTCATTTTGCCTTGACGTTATTTGAATTTCTATTTTGGTTTTAAGAAAGTAGCAAGAGAACTGTCTTATGTATTCAGTTTCTCTTTAATACTAAACTCCGATAGATATTGTGGGCTTGCTGGCGTTCTGAAACGAATGCCATTAATTAATTTAGTATGTACGTATATACTCTTGAAAAAATTGGCGCGTGCAAGCTCCTGTAGTCCATTAAGGTGTCTTGAGTGTACTGATTGTACAGAAGCACAGAACGATATTGATCAATGGTAGATTACGATTATAAAATGGTCTGCTTTTGTAATGTGGCGCCGATGATTCACTTGGTGGAGCCACGAACGCCACAGTTACCGTATTACTCTTAACGCTGTTTGCAGGAACTTACATTAAATGTGTTTTTGTAACGAACGCATCTTTTATAAATAACTCTTTGAACAATAGATATGCAACATTTCGCGTTGTTAAATTCAAAAAAGTACAACAACATACTACAACGAAAACGCTACTCATCATACGTGAAAGGCGTTCTACATGATAAAATTAACTTCACGCCATTTACAATTCGATTTTTGGTTCAAAAAGGTACCAAAGCATTTACATTTCACGCATATCGAATTGGCAAATTCTTAATACGTAATATAGTAGATTCCTGGTTATACGAATCAATTTCTATTTTCTATTAACTCGGCGAGGATGACGTAAGACAATTTTAAAAACCAATAATATGTCAATAATATGCAGCACATGAAATTGAAAACTTGACGCGTAAAGAGTTTGTTTACGTCAGATTATGAATGTTTGTAATGAATCCTGTTGGTAAATGGTACGATGATAAGGGAGAGGGTGTTAGCTGTGGCAAAGTGAATGACTTAACAGTGGTAGACTTCAATGCATCTTAAACGCCTCACATCCATCCATCCACAGTCACCATTAATTCGTAGGCAAAAAGAAATCAATTTAATACGGCGTTTATTTATTTTTTAAACTATTTTCTTTGGAGGTGCGAATGGCGAGCAAAGGCGAATCCTTTATTAAAGTCAGTTGAATTTTGATACTTTTAATTCTATCATTCAGAAGTCCTCTTTTTATGTCACCTGCCAAGCTATATTGTAATAACGGCAAGCAAGTGTCTTTTCCTATTTGTGTTTTGACTTTTGTAGATTTGGTGCTGAAACTTTGACCTTGCCGGGAATGTTTCGGGAGATATCCACGTCCTAGCCAAAAAAAAACCAGAAAAAAAAATCAGATTTGCGAAAAAATCACCTATCCATACAAATATACAAAATCACAGTATTAAGCATAGTTGTAAGCTAAAATAAATCACTAAAATAATATTACAACTCAAAATAAGTGCCTCTACAGTAACCACGAGCATTGAGCAATGAATCTTCATAACCACTGCATGATTAAAATAACTATTGCATTCATCATATCAATATCAAGTTAAGACATGACAAACTCTAAAGCATCGTTCTCTTTAGCCTCGGACCTGACTTGGCATAATAAATGACCTGGTATAGACATAACTTTGTCTAAGTAATGACTTGTATTGTATTGCCTTAGTAATAAGTAACGACCATACCTTCAAATGAGAGCCATCAAATTTAATAAGCAAACAGCATTGTGCAATATTGCTGCTTTTCCATCTTTGCATTTTGAATTTCTATTAGCCTTGGATCTCCAGTAAGTGGTTCCAGATACGTTGGGCACTACACATTCTAATTTTAACCATATATCCTACTGTTTACAAAAACATCACCGCCTTTTCTATCCACCTTAAGCAATTGAATAACACTAAAGATATCTTACTATGCATGCAAAATCACATGCCTTCATACACAGTTCCTATAGAAGAAAGATGTTCCAAACAAAAATTCAGTCAATTCATGATGTCCATTATTCGTACAAAATTGTTTACTTCATTGGAAAGGAGATTGGCAAAACTACAAACGGAAGAGGTCTAAGTTGTTCTGGATGGCGATATTGGGGCATGAATTAAATATCTGGCAACGTAAGTCTAACTGAAGTTGGGGGCGGCGTTGGGGGGTAATCCAAGTAATCGCTGATTACCCACCTTTTTCAAAATTTCTTTTCAAAAAGAAGCTTTTTCATTTTTCACAAAATGATAGAAAAAGAGGACATTTTCAATCCTTTGAACCTTTGTTGTGTCATAATCACGTGGCGGGGCCTTCAAAGTGCCCTCTTAGCTGTTTATCTTTCTGCAAACACCATCTTTGTTGAATATAATAGCTGTTGATTTTGAGGATAGGGTTGGCAATATAAAAGGTTAGGTGAGTAACCGTGCAAAGTAATCGTGCAAAGTAATCGTGGCCCTTCCTGATTACCTCACGTTTGTTTTCTTGGGTGTCGTGACATCCTAATTCTCTATGGAACAGATTACATTAAAACGGAAAGCAACACGCAGCAATACAACCATCCTGCAATCTGATTACCTTAGCACTGTTGGCCTTTAACAATCATTTCAGACCTTTTGCCATGAATCGAGTCTTGGGTAACGAGTAAAGAAGGGGGGTTTAGAAGATTTTTTCACTGCGTGCAGCACAAAATAACAACTTGAAACATGAAGAAGGATGAAAGGCAATGCCCAAGAATAAAGTATGCAGGGAGAAGGAGTGATTCGGTGCACGAGTCATCTCCATGGATTTGTGGCGGAGAAATTGAAGATAGCAAAGAAACGTTTTACTGCTGGCCCTGTGTGGTGATGGGTGATATATCAACGGTAAATGTGTATTTTACTAATTTTCAGAAATTATTTCATATCATGCTCTATGGTCATCTGACATACACGTGAGAGAATTTTCTCAGGTCAAGGCAGTCAAGTCTGCCAGTGATTACCTTGCCCTTTTGGTGGCTTGGAGTGTTAAGCCGTGGAGGCCAGACACGAAGCTGTTGCAATGAAGCAGAGCCACTAGCCTAAAACCACCTTTTTAAGGCAACCGACGGTGGCCATGAAATATTTTCGAAGAAATAAGATTTGCTGTTTGAAATTATATTGTGAATCTCTTATTCCTTCAAAACCTTTCGAAATGATGAGCGTTTTTTATTGCAAATATGACAAAATCCGCATATAGAAACCAGCCTGTGTTATACAACCTTTGATTTGAAACCACATAAACATGAAAATATGAGTGTCATGTCATGGAGAATACGGCTACTTAGATACAAAAAGCTCCTGTCAAATTCAATAGGCTATGTTAAACACCCTAACATAACTGTTTTGTTTCTTCTCTGCCTACAAGATCATTAATAAGAGCAAGGAGACATAACATCAAGGTAACAATGCTCTTGTATTTCGCTCCAGAAGTCCAAACTTTCAGGCTGTCATCTCTCAAGAGCTTATGTTTGCTTTACAATATAAATATATTCTTGACTCTTGATTTTTTGAATTTTTTTCCAATTGCGAATTCGTTGTACTGTATCATTCTCAGATTAGATGTGATAATTACTTTCAAATTTTTGTCCTAGTTAAATCATAAAAATTGCTTGAGGCCATTTATACTTTGTTGCTGATCGTTACAAAACTTCAGAGAATCGGATGCGACAGGGCAACGGATGCGGTCTTATAACAAATGAAATATGGGCGCTTCCTTATGTAAAAATGGGCGTAGTCAAAAACACTCGTCGACAAAACGTAATTGATTACCTATTTTTTTCACTCCACGCCGCCCCTGACTGAAGTATTTATTTTGCCCCACTCAGCAATGGAAACGTATTGATGAAAATAACTGGTTGTGGTCAGGATTCTAATTAAAGCAGCTCTCCATTCTTATGGCAAGAAATAACAGCTAAAAAACGGAAGCATATCGAACAAGAACTGAACTTAAGTTTATTCTTTACCTTCAAACTGCGAAGTAGATCTTTCTCTCGTTGTGACGTATCTTTTGACGTCATGAACAAATGAAGCGCTGTCTTTGCAGCTGATAATTGAAAAGAAGCAACAAAAAAAGACTTGATTGCTATAATTGCTCACTGTAGCTTAAATGCTACTCCAAAAATACGAGTCGAAAGTTGCCTGCATAAACTCCAAAGAGAATCTAATTTTGATTAACATTAATCTTTAAAACGCTTCATGCTATCTTGAATGCTGATTTCGAAATAAACAGAGTAGTCCCAGAAAAAACGCATGTTTTCAAATTGTTTTACCAAGTTTAACAAGGTTATTTACCAGCCTGCATCCCTCCCTACTCACCTACCGGGCTACAGCAAGACGCATGATCTCCTGGGGTACCAAACTCTAGCTCGGAAAGAGAACGACAAATATTGACCAATTCTTGCTGAATTTTGTCTTTTCTAGTTTTCTTCTGTTCGTAACTCCTTCATGGGTCAGCTTATATCCGGGTCAAACATTTGGGAATTAGGTAAACAATAAATGCAAAAGTAAGTTTTACACATTCTACGCAACCTCACCTGAATACACACTGTACGAAAAAAATAGACGGTTAATAAGTAAGTACAACGGTGACAATAATTCTAGAAAGGCTATGTGCGTGTCATTGGCTTCAAATAAATTTTTAAGATCTAAGAGATATATGGCTAATGTTTGTGCTACCATACTTGCACTTGAATACACTAACCTACTAACAGTGTGAAAAACGAAAGCCATCCTTCTCATAAAAAGGCATTTAACATGTATAGAAAACATTGAGATTAAGGTTGCCATGTGATGCAGTTGAAGAAATGGAACTTTTCAATCACGAAAAAGGCAAATCTCTTGTGCCTCAAATGCTTTTTTTTATATATATTCGACGTCTATGTGCACACAAATAATGGATTTTTTTTGGAATTCGTTTGTATACTTAAATGGATATGGTAAAAGAGATGTATTTGTCAGGCTTATGAATTTCATCTCATAAAACATTACGTATAATATTTAACATCCCCATTTACCTTACTTTTCAATCAAGCAGGACTTTAGGCTAGACAGTGGCTTCATTTATGTCGATCTAATTTTATAGCTCGCTGTTTTTACATGAAAATCTTTGGTAAATCACCTTTCTCAGTGACAATACAAACTGTAAGCTCTCCAACATTACAATCTTAAAAAACGTAACCTTTAGAACTCAAAAAAATCCAAAAGATAAGAGCTACTTCATTTGAATATCAGTTACCTTTTCCACGTCGTCCTGTCCCTGGGGTTACTTTTACTTTGAATCTAGTTAAATGAAATCAAAATTTCCGATAATTAATTTCAGCTGAAGTACATAAAGAATTGCGTTCTCCAAAGCCAAGAATCAAAGCCCTATTACGCAATGAATTGTGAACTAATCACATGCACATTTCACTTGTCCACAGTCTCTTCTTCGCTTGCCAAATCTCAAAATGTTGTTATACTGAATGCTTACAAGTGACTATTACGATGATCATCCTGAGGAATATTACAACGATCGCTGTTATCACAACAATTACGACGTCAGATTCTCAGCCCATCGATGCTTCCTATAATCCACGTGCTACACACCTCAAGCGTACTAGTCGATTGAAAACAGCACAGTTTTGACCATCCCATTGTTTTTATGTTGCCTGGGTACCAATGACGGCTATATCCTTTGACTATAGCAGAGACCACAATAAAAGCATAAAGAAACGACTCTCCGTTGCTTTTTAATACCTCTACGCTTTGACAGCTTTTCAATTTCAAATTTTGTTACTTGCTTAGCGTCATTCTCACCAATTACACCAGAAGCAACGAAGTGTGGAAAAAAAATGATATCGCTATATTTTTTCCACGATTGTTGCATTTTCAATTTAGTCCCTCTCTGAACTTAATATCTGAGTACGTCTAACCGAAAAATAAACGATGCAGTAATTATAGGGAATCTCTTTCACGAACTCCAGATCTACCACTCAGCCATTAGCAATAAATATCACATGTGCAGACCATCCTCGTGCCATCAGAAGCCAACCAGACGAGGAAACTAGTTCAGCAAACATTTAAAAGTTATCCAAGATTGTCTACGATCGGTACATCAAAAAAGGGAATGACTTATGCCAAGCTAAAAATCATGCACTAAAATACAAATATTTCTTTCGTTCTGACTGTAATTAAACACAAATCTAAAAATACATTTCAACAGATGAATAAATATTAATTTCTCCCGGGTAACTGACATTGCTCATTGAGACCTCACAAAAAAAAGGTCTTTAAGTACCCATTTAAACAATCTATAGCATCCAGGCAATACATAGTAACTCCTTTTATACACACCAAAGATTAGCCAACTGGCAATCGCAGGAGGTTAGTGGAAACTGGGTGGAACAATTTAGGAAGATACCATTTATAGCAACAAAAACTCACTTCATTCATGAACTCAAGCATTTTTAATATACACGAGTGCAATACATTTTTAACAGACAACATCTGGAATGATACAAGCTGACCCTGTTTACTTACTTGTATGATTGAATTGAGGAATAGGGAGCACAAACTGGAATACTAAAAAGTAGAAGGTCTTCATCGGTAGGAAGTCCAGTCAAAGAATCCAGAATAGAAGCATTTTCCTGCATGTCAACAAATGTATCATATAATAGAATCAACTAAAGAAGCATTTTAATTTTTCTATTTCATTTTAATGACGTAAAGAAAATGACCCTTTAGGGAAAGACAATTTGAAAGAAGCTCTCGTAATTAAAGATAAGAGGTTCTTTCATAAGAGAAGAGAAGATGGTCATTTTTTTAAGCAACAAAATCAACATATATACATGTGCTGTAAAAAAAGAATGAAAAACAAATTCAAAAATAAATTATAACCAATTATTTTTAATTGGTACAAAAATGACATTAAAATAATGAAATACACTCACAAATTAACACATTGAGTAATTAGAATACAAAACAACTACAGTACTAGTCGACATACAGGTCAATAATCGGAAACTTCAGAACACATTTTAAAATGAAAGGAAGCTTAGCAAACATGATAAAGTACAAAATGAAAGAGATCCAGAAATATACAATAGTAGAATTTCCAAAGTACGTTTCAGGCATGGACAGAAGCTGAAAGTTATCATGTTACCGTGGTCAGAAGGTCAGAGTATAAAAAACCCTAATCCCATAACTTTTATTAACCTTAGATACAGCTGTCTTAAGTCTACTACAAATCATATATTTAAGCATCCGAGTATATGCTTTAAATTGAGGTAACAACAACTACCCTCTCTCATTCAGAAGAAAAACGTTACCTATAGCAACCTAATATTACACATCTTAGTTAACTCTTTTCCTTTACTTGTCCATAATTACTGTGGTTTTCTATTTTTCTTAAAAAGATATTTGAATGCTTGTGTACTGCCTTTTCTTCTACTGTACGTTCACACTTTTATTTTGTTACAATAGAGTTCGATTATCCAGACCCTTAACTATCCGAACTCTCGATTATCTGGACTAATTATCAAACTGTCAACGAGTCCAGATAATTGAGGTTTGACTTTATTAATTTTCTCACTAAATGTCTTAACAACAAATTTGAAAAAGTACTATTTTACAATGACTCCAACATTTGTAAACAGAACATCAAAAATTAGTAAAAGGTATAAGCAATACATTTTCAGTCATTTTCTCTAGCCAAGTAACACAAAATGCATTTCATTGCGTTTACAAATAAGCTCATTACTTACTGATAACACATCTGATTGCCCTTGTTGTTCTAAATGCACATTTCGATTTACTTTAAAAATCTGCCATTTTTTTTACTCTAATAAAAACGTGTTTTTCTGATTATATTCATTCTCAGTAGGTTAGATCAGATATTTTCTTTATAATTTTTCATTTATTCATTGATTACGTACATATATTTTAGATTATCATGCGTCCTAATCACAATTATCAATTCAATTTGTTTGTTAAAGGCGTTTTTAATGAGTTTGAGAATGAGTTCTACTATAAGACTAAGTCAGCCGATTAGTACAGATCTCAGATAATGAATGATGGACAAGTCTGGCAGTAACGGGTAGATATAATGAGAAAATTACAAGACATTACAAAACTACTCTGTCAAAAACCATTATAAAAAAGCACTACTCCAAATTACTACTCCCCTAATGATGACNGATTATATTCATTCTCAGTAGGTTAGATCAGATATTTTCTTTATAATTTTTCATTTATTCATTGATTACGTACATATATTTTAGATTATCATGCGTCCTAATCACAATTATCAATTCAATTTGTTTGTTAAAGGCGTTTTTAATGAGTTTGAAGAATGAGTTCTACTATAAGACTAAGTCAGCCGATTAGTACAGATCTCAGATAATGAATGATGGACAAGTCTGGCAGTAACGGGTAGATATAATGAGAACATTACAAGACATTACAAAACTACTCTGTCAAAAACCATTATCAAAAAGCACTACTCTAAATTACTACTCCCCTAATGATGACAGCAAGATTTATGGGAAAACATCTCATCGTCACAGTGGTGCAAGTGTATGCCCCCACATGTGACTCGTCTGTAGACAAAGACTGATTCTACGAACCGGAGCGATTTTACGATAACAAAGGGGGATCTGGAATCCAAAAACTGAAATGGAGGTAACAGTCTAAGATGGGATAATGGCGAGGTATGGATATGGTGACATCTATGACACTGGCATGCAGCTGCTGCATTTTTCAGGTAGACATAGTCTACATGTGGCCAACACCAGGCTTCAGCAGAACGATTCAAGAAAATGGACTTGGGCTTAACATAAAAAACATGATCGATCTTGTACTGACTGATAAGATTGATAGCAGCAGTATGGAAATGTACAACTTATCAGGGGCCGAATGTTGGATCTGATCACGGCCTGGCTGTAAGCAAATATAAAATTCTTCTTGAGTGTCAAAAGAAGAAAGCTCCATGACTTAACCATAAAGTCTGAGAGATAACGGTATAAAACTAGGTTTAGAACAGAATTGAAGACATGGTTGACACCATACGTTGAGTAAGACGGGAAGTTAGAACATCAAGTCAAAAAAATCTATAATGCAGTCAACACAGCAATATAGGCGTGCATTCAAGTAATCCGAAAGCCTAATAAATCGTACTTTACACAGAATTCGTTGTTGCTAGTAGATAGAAATAGAAATGGTACATGTTATAGATTCAACTCTTAAAAATCTTGATGGCTGTACAGGGACCTGTGCAATGAAGTCAGTGGAGAAGCAATAAAGGACAAGATAGAATGCATAGAGAAAATGTCAAGGAACAGAAAGCAGTGACCAAGAACAGCAAACAAGCAAAATAACTATGCTAATAAAGAAAGCAACGGGAAAGTGGAAACCAAAGAATTAAACCATACGAGGTAAACGAGACTTCTGTTCTGCAAACTAAGGAAGAGGTAAAGAAGTGGTTGATCTAACACTGCAGGAATCTTTTCAAGGGCACTAATGCAGAGGAGGAGAAGACAATATGCGACCACAATCTTCGAGCATTGGAAACAATCTCCCCGCTGCAAAATGTAAACGTGAATATGATACTTACGTTTTAGGTAGAATACGCTTTTAGAAAAATAGAAGAACATAAAAGCCCATAAACAGAAGGAATTGCCCACGAGGTTCTTGAACCTGAAGGTGAGACTCTGGTCAGTCATTTGCATATGGTAATACAGCGGGTTTAAGAAAATGAGTATATTCCGATAGAGTGGTCAAAACACATCATTGTCACACTACCAAAGAAGAACGATTCATTGATCTGTACCAATAACAGGTCACTTTCATTGGCCAACCATGTGTTCAACAAGTTGTTATTGGTTCTGCTCAGAAGGCTTATTGCAACCATAGAATCATACTTATCAGTGGAAACAGGTCGGGTTCCTATTAGCACGTGTAAGGCAAAAAACCATAAACCAAGCTGATGTGAGAGTTGGCGACGAGCTTTGAGACTGTTTCCAGCAAGAGGTAGGAAACAGATTGGGGGATCCTTGTGTCGCCTGCCACCAACATCTACCTAGAAAGAATGTTGCAGTTTCTTCAGGGGTCTGAATGTAGCACTTGTCCACGAACGTTGCGTCAATAAACTGCGATTCTCCGATGACACTGATCAGCTCCAACATCAGCTGATTTGACGCAGTAACGAATGTGAAAGTGATCAGCTGCGTTTACTTGAAAATCAGACTGCTATAGATGATTATCTGGAGTGCATTTAGGCCCAGTGAATGATGAAACATCGGTTAAGAGTTTGTGGGCGACGGTTGGAACATGGTGAAGGGGGAGATCATGTAGACGATGGATTGATGACTTAAGGAACTAGCCGTGGATGCGCATTGGCAAGGTCATGTGAGTTGCTGTCAACGGGAAAGCTTGGGGAAACCAACTAAAAATAACACCTTGGAAAAGATGCAAAGGTACACCAACCTTTTCCTGGTCAATATTTCGTACTTCTTCATCTTCTTTTATTTCTTCCCCCTAGACGGAAGAAAGTATATATTAATTAAAGTAGCCGATAAGATTTATGTGTGGCTATTTGGCAATCATCATGGAAAACGTATTAGAGACTGGTAATTTGTGAAAAGATCTTTTAGAACAAAACAGCGAAATGTCCTGTTTTTAGCGCTAATATGTGTGTGAAGTAAGTACCTCTTATCCTTTCGTAATCTAGTCCAAGGTTGAGGAATGCACAATTGACAAAAGTTTAGTAAAAGCTGTAGTAATCTGAATAAAATAACAAGTTTCTCCACTGGTACTGGGTACATATGTCTACAAATAACAGACACCGAATAGGGGTATTATTTATTGGTTTGTGCTCAGTTCGATGCACATCCATTTTGCACTTTTCTACATTTCAAATGATCTCTAACTTTATTGTTTCAAATACTTTACAATACAAATGTCCTTCTTTGAGGAACGGAGAAACAGGTACCTTGATTTCAAACTGATTACTTTCTGTACTTCCTTCATGTTTCAGATCAGCATCTACAACAATATAGAAAGCAAATATAACATTTAAAACGTTCAGTTTTTATCATAATTAATTCATTCTAAATTTTCTAGTTTTCCCATCATTTAATCATTCTACACATTCTTGTCTTTCCAAAATATTTTCATTGAGTACGCTTAGTAAAAGTACTGTTGTGTAACTAAAACAAAACATTACCCTTTTAGTAAGAATTAGTAAAATAATTACCAAGGGAACAAAAAAAAAAATATTTTACATTTGTCATACGTTGCATCCCATCGCAGTTAGTCCATATCAACTACATATATGCGTCTTTAAATGCAATCACAGATCAATTTTACATTGGTACCAAGTGCACAGTGGTACCAAGTTCACAGTGGTACCAAGTTCACAGTGGTACCAAGTTCACAGTGTTGAAATCATAGGTGCATCAAAGATCTCAAAAATAAAAATAGTTGCAGTCATCTTACATGTATAAATAGAGAAGCAAATTATCAAAGATGAGGGCTTCAATTAAATTCAAAATAAGCAAACCACCTGAAGGCATTAAGAAAATAATCTATTCTTTACAAATTGTCTTTTTCATTGACCTGTGTCAGTGCATTTCATTTTTAATAGATACAATCAAGATAAGCCTAAATTACTACAGAATGAAGTAAGGATTATGTGTGAACAAAACTACCGAGTTCTGTGTCTAACAATTTCGCATCAGTTGAGATGTATTGGGGCTAAAAACACCATCTTACCTTGAACATAGATATGTTGGCTGCCTTTGCCACCACCCTTTTGTCTGTTCTTTTGTTTTGTTTGTTGTGCCTGCTTACTTTTCCCTTTGTTCTTTTTAGATGCCTCTTTTGGTTTACCAGCGGACTAAAATCAACATGACATCTGATCATCTACTCAAACATATCATGGGTTACACTACAGTCACACGAAGTACAACGATATCATTCATTTAGTGTCAGTATACAATCAGAAAATTAAATTAAACAAGGAAAGCTAACAAAAACTTTCTTTACTTCCTTTAAAAGAATTTCAATTTTTTACCGCCACGACCAAGAGAATTCTGCTCTTTTGTTCAGTGAAGTAAACGATGGTAAGAAATATGAAGGTAAACATTGATGTTTCATATCAAACTGCCAAGACAGATTAAATGTACCCTGCAATGACCATGTGTTTAATGAACAAACACACACACACACATACACAAACACACGGCAATCTTCATAAAGTCAATCAGGCAAGAAGAATGCGTGGTACAGGCAATCTGTTTCGAAGTAATAAAACAGTGTCGATTGGGATCCTTGTCCTACCCTGAATTAGGCAAAAAACACGCCAATACAGTAATACTTTTTCCAACTAAATTGCTCAAGAATTAAAAAACTGACTTGTTAGAACGACTTGGATTGCAAATGTCACATGGTTACAAATGGTGTTAACTTGTAAGGAACTGGAAACTAGCTTACCGATGATTATAATGATGTTAGTGATATGCTAATGATAAGCAAAATAAATGGAGTACCAACAAAAAGCGCTTGCAACTAGTTGCAACACTAATACAAAAACAACGATTATATATATATATATATATATATATATTAGTAAAAGTACCCTAAATAATAAACTACTTCATGATTGCCTGTTACTTGTTGTTTGATTTGCCTTTACTTAGGTCATATTCTAAAATGTCTATCTTCTATAAAAGGAGAATTCAAAAGAACTTTTTCTTCTG
Organism: Morbakka virulenta; assembly: GCA_003991215.1. Classification (NCBI taxonomy): domain Eukaryota; kingdom Metazoa; phylum Cnidaria; class Cubozoa; order Carybdeida; family Carukiidae; genus Morbakka; species Morbakka virulenta. The sequence continues at coordinate 79,546 of RDPX01000320.1, forward strand.
TTTATTTCACCAACAGAACTACTGTCTGCTGATTTTTTTATTTATTTTTTTTTGTAAAAAAGTCCGAAACAACAATTCGTCTGCCTACTTGTGAATTTAAGACCAAATGTGTAACTTTACTTTTGACTTGTGAGAACTGAGGTCAAAAGAAGAAAAAAAAACCAAAACCCAACTACATTCTGACGCAAGGTGAGTTCTGAAGTGGAGCAATGCTAACATTTAGTTTCATGGCAAGACCTTACCCTAAGCGTGAAAGCATAACTGCACAACGTAAACAAAATTCACATTCAGTAAAGAATAATTAAGTTTATTAGCTCATTTCTACCTACCCCTAACAACTGCATAATTGCTTCTCGATCTTCTTCATCCTGATCTTTGTATTTCTCTGAAATTTTCTTCTGTTTACTCTAAANAAATTGCTCAAGAATTAAAAAACTGACTTGTTAGAACGACTTGGATTGCAAATGTCACATGGTTACAAATGGTGTTAACTTGTAAGGAACTGGAAACTAGCTTACCGATGATTATAATGATGTTAGTGATATGCTAATGATAAGCAAAATAAATGGAGTACCAACAAAAAGCGCTTGCAACTAGTTGCAACACTAATACAAAAACAACGATTATATATATATATATATATATATATATTAGTAAAAGTACCCTAAATAATAAACTACTTCATGATTGCCTGTTACTTGTTGTTTGATTTGCCTTTACTTAGGTCATATTCTAAAATGTCTATCTTCTATAAAAGGAGAATTCAAAAGAACTTTTTCTTCTGTTTATTTCACCAACAGAACTACTGTCTGCTGATTTTTTTTATTGATTTTTTTTGTAAAAAAGTCCGAAACAACAATTCGTCTGCCTACTTGTGAATTTAAGACCAAATGTGTAACTTTACTTTTGATTTGTGAGAACTGAGGTCAAAAGAAGAAAAAAAAACAAAAACCCAACTACATTCTGACGCAAGGTGAGTTCTGAAGTGGAGCAATGCTAACATTTAGTTTCATGGCAAGACCTTACCCTAAGCGTGAAAGCATAACTGCACAACGTAAACAAAATTCACATTCAGTAAAGAATAATTAAGTTTATTAGCTCATTTCTACCTACCCCTAACAACTGCATAATTGCTTCTCGATCTTCTTCATCCTGATCTTTGTATTTCTCTGAAATTTTCTTCTGTTTACTCTAAAAGAGCAATAATGCTATAGGGCTAGCGCCTAATTGAAACCTCAACAAACTCAAAACATAACGCATTCTTCCCTATGTAGGCAAAAGTGTACTGGATTTAAAAGCAGCTGTAAATATTATCTGATCCAAAAAGGATCTAAAAAAGAAGGTTCTCCTCAATCTGAATCAAAAAATCTTGTTGGAAAATCAACAAGCTGTACAAAATCATGGGGAAGAATGAAGTTGTAAGTAACTTCTCCAATCTTTCATTCCTTTTAGTATGAGTGGATGAGAGCATGCGGTGTGCAGTTAAGACCCTAAAGACCAAGATATTAGCAGTGGAATATCTGCTCATTGTCTTATCAATGGCGTCTGATACAGTTTTAAAAACTGAACAAGAATAGGGAGAAATAAACCGATACAAGAAAAATAGGTAACAAGTGGCCTACGGGTGAGACAATCTGAAGGACAAGAAAGGCTTATCTTGACATTGAGGTTCGTTTACTTTAACTGCTGGAGGATTCTGTTAAGCATAGATTGCTAGACCATGAAGACGAGTTGTAGAGTCTCCTCGAAATCAAGGTAAGTAAGTATCCATATGAAGATTCCTATTACTATATCTGTCATTGAGGGTCATTGAGGCTTGTCTCACAAAGTACAACAATATGAATTTGGGGGCTTTAAGTTCCAATATCATCTAAAACCTTAGTCAAAATTCATCCCTGGTGTGCGTTTAAATGTCACCCACTGCCATGAATCGAATTTTACCAGACTTACATTGGATATTTAGCAATAACCATCTGTCATTGCTATAATTAATAGAATTCTAATTAATCACTGCGTTTTGAGATTTTACACAAAGAAAATGTAGTCACTGCAAATTTACTACTTTACTACATATATTATAACATTACTACTGAAATTACTTCCTTAAATAAATAAATAAATAAAAAAAATAAATAGATAAGCAGACAAATAAATCAAGTAATTAAAAAAATAAACAAAAAATTAATTGCGACGCTCACTAAGAAACGATTTGAAAAATTGGAGAATAAACCCCTCACCTTTTGGCCTCTTTTAGATGGCTGTGGTTTGATATTGTTTTTGTTTACATTTTCTGGCTAAAATAAACATTTATCATACTCTGTAAATAAACTGTTTACTTGTGGTTAGAAACAAACGAATGAATAAAGACGAACGATTTCCAACATATCAAATACTTTTCTCAATTAATTAAACAGTTCGCAAGTAAATAAAAAACACTTTAAAATTATCATCTGCATTCACTTCTGTTGTAATATGATACTACAAAGATTTCATTCCAAAAAAAGTCTGATAGATAGCATATGTTTTAACTTTGACAGTCCAGTAGCAACAACTCTACATTGAAGAAAATAAGGTGAAACAGGTAGTTAAACAAGTGAAAAAGCGAATACATGCAGGATGGAATGGGTGGAGGAAGGTAATGGGAGTACTGTGTGACAGAAGGCTATCACCAAAAGTGAAAGGAAGAGTATAGAGGACAGTAGTGAGACCAGCTTTGTTGTATGGGCTTGAGACGGTAGCAACAACAAAGAAACAGGAAGCTGAGTTGGAACTGGGTGAGTTGAGAATGCTGAGGTGGTCGCTTGGGGTCACACGCCTGGACAAAATCCGAAATGAGTACATCTGGGGAACAGCACATGTTAGAAGATTAAGAATGAAACAAAGAGAGGCAAGACTTAGATGGTTTGGACATGTGATGAGAAGGGAAGTTAACTATATCGGAAGAAAAATGTTAGAGATGCATCTGCCTGGGAGGAGAAAAAAAGGAAGACCAAGGAGACGTTACATGGATGCAATTGAAGAGGACATGAGGGCGTTGGGAGTGAGAAGAGAGGAC
>RDPX01000320.1:91292-106665 GCA_003991215.1 Morbakka virulenta
AAACCAGTGGTATCAAACCACTGCATTTAAACCAGTACTGTCAAACAATGCTAACAAACCAGTGCATTTAAGCCAGTACTGTCAAACAGTGCTACTAAACCAGTGGTATCAAACCAATGGTATCAAACCAGTGGTATCAAACCAGTGCATTTAAGCCAGTACTGTCCAACAATGCTAACAAACCAGTGCACTTAAACCAGTAGTGTCAAACAGTACTATTAAACCAGTGGTATCAAACCAGTGCTATCAAACCAGTGCATTTAAACCAGTAGTGTCAAACGGTGCTATTAAACTAGTGGTATCAAACCAGTGGTATCAAACCAGTGCATTTAAACCAGTACTGTGAAACAATGCTATTAAATCAGTGCTATTAAGCCAGTGGTATCAAACCAGTGCATTTAAACCAGTACTGTGAAACAATGCTATTAAATCAGTGCTATTAAACCAGTGGTATCAAACTAGTGCTAACAAATCAGACTACTATTAACAACCAATGACAACTAAAACTGTGTTGTAAATCAACAGCAATAACCCAAGAAACTACATACGTTGTCCCAGTTACATGCTGCAGCTGAATGGATGTATCTGGAAAAGCAGATAAATCATCTTCGTCACTTCCATTGTCATCTGGAACTACGACCTCTTTTTCGACTTCCAGTTCATTTCGTTCCTCTACATTTTGCGCACTGCTGTTTAAAGTGAGTGATTCCAATTTTTCAACTTCCTCATCATTGTCGTCCTCAATAAGTTCAAGCTCGGTTGTTTCCTCTTCTATCTATAAACGTCATCAGTATTATTTATTTATTATATTATTTTAATAATTGATAAGGATAAAATAAAAATAAAATGGTTATGCTTGATTTCTAATTTCGTCATTGCGGAAAAACGTCATGAAAAAAGCAAGCACGCAGCAACGATGAAAGCAAACGGAAGTACTACATAAGTGAGTCTTTCAAAGAATATTCAACTCAAATTAATGTGGAATTCAAACAGTGACAATATGGTAAAAAGTGTCTTTTTCCATTCCACAAGTCTTAAAGTGTAAAAAAATAACGTATGTTTCCACTTTTTGCCCATCAACCCCCTTGTTCTAACCTCTGTACCACGCTGCGTCATGCTAAGTGGATCTCATTCTTTTGAGTAAAAAAGGACGACATTTCAGAACACTAAATTTCAAAATTTAAAGGTAAAAGTATCTCTTAACTAGCAGGGTAAGAACACAGCGCAGATAAAAAAGATGGGTAAAGCACACATTGTTATACAACATACCTTAAAACTGGTACGAGTCGTTTAAATTATGAGGAACCTATATTTCATTTTCTTATATAGACATAACCATTTATTAACAAGCCACTCAAATTATGCAAAAATATATCATAGTTACATTAAAAGAAGCAAAACTGAAACAAAGAAAGTGACAAAAAACCAATCAAACTGTTTGTCCTACCTGTGGCAAGGGTTCCGCCTCTTGATCTTTTACTTTCCGTTCATTCAAATGGTGTTCAATACAACTGTCATCCAATTTGAAAATAAACCCAAATCCCATCACCAACTGCGTTGGGGGAAGGAAGTTCTTCTTTCCCCTGATCATAAAACTTCCAGTGGTTAAGTACTCTCCTGACGGAGCTGTTTTTGACACCTTAAAAAGGATTAGCAAAGATGAAAATCGTCCTGACACTTTAATTTACCTTAATATACACTGATAATAGGCTAGGAGATGTACTCAGTGCTGTCTGCAGCTTCTGGTTGAGTGATCACCGTGACATTACATCATTGTTCCGACAACAAATATTCAAAATCAAAAGCAAACTTAATTAACCCCATACTTTTGGCGTCGCTGAACAACTTCTATTAAATTAATTTTTGAAATATAAGTCTCTTTCTTTAAACAGGTCACAATGACACCCCTTTTCAGTACTAATGACCTCCTGGGTGGTCATAGCGAGGACAAAACAGCTATATTCAGCACAAAGTTGCAAATAACGCTGACACCAAATTTGTACTCATTGCGTTCCGGGTTAAATTCAACTTCTCACATGATCCCTTTTTTCGGCCACAAAGACTGCCATATCCGTCATATGACAAAATAACATGGACTGTGTCCGGCGCAGAGCAGCAAAGGACCCTGTCACTAAATGTTAGCTTCCTGCTTTGCCTTGTTAAATTCAATTCTCGACTGCAGTTCTTTATTTTTGATAATGAGCCAAGAAGACCCCAATTTTGGCCTCCTTGACAGTGATATGTAAAGTGATATAGCCTTTGATTAGCGCATAGTCTCAAAGATCCCTCATACCAAAATTGGGTTTCTCCATTGCTTAATTGATATTTTTAAAAATTATTATAGGTCTTAAAGGAGTACAAATAACTATTTCAATCAGCCCTGGCACCACGCCTCGCAGTTGTCATATCATCAAATTACATAGCTTAGGTGCAGCACTGTTCCGCATCCTTACACCAAATTTAAGCTTTGTTGCCTGCTCTACCATTCCATTGAGTCCACACACATATATACACATGCACGCATGCGAGCGGCATAGGGGGGATGTTCTTCACTGGCAATTCCTCTGGTGTCTTATTTCAAAGAATGCAGAGGATTAACGAATAACATGTGGACGAATATGGAGCTGGAAACAATACTTGTTGACGTTTACCGGATAGCAGGGTAGTTCCATCATCAACAGACTACTGCTTCTTGATAAGCAAGAAGAAAAAAGTCTTGTGAGGAGAACAAGGTTAACATGAAATTCTATTTTAATAACACTGACTTTACCTGATTATGGTGCACCCACCAAGCACTTGTTACAACTCTGGCTTCCCATGCTACACTGTGGCAAATAGCAAAGGTTCCTGCCTCTAAAAGAGTACGCGGAGGAACGGGTTGTCCGCTTGGATTCTTTAACACTACGCTTGTAGCACCGTGAATATCGGCATGGACATACAAATCACCTAAGAAATAAAACCATCATTATGATTAATGGCAAACGTTAAAAGTTCGGTGGAAACATGCATGCAAACGTTTTACCAAAGACAGGTCTTGTATCAGTCGAGAATGCATAACATTGTGCCATCCATCTTGTTTTCTGCAGAGCCGACAATGCTTTTTGAGTTGTGAATGATCTTGACTCATATCGCAAAAGGTGCGTTAAACGTAAATCCATGAAAAGAATGAACGTTACCGATATTCTGAGGATCCCCTGGTTTTCATTTGATTACTGCCCCAGAGAAAGTTAAGTAATGTTCTCGCTTTTTTTTTTTTTTGAACTTCAGAATTGCTGAAACAGCTTTGTTAAGTTCGTGCAAGTTAATGAAATTTCGAACTTAAAATTGTAGTTTCATGAAGAACTCGTCATGTTTCATGAAATTTAAAGAAGTACGCTAAAATGGGTGACATAAAAGTCTCTCTGTACGTTTAATATGCCTGTTACACTATATTAAAATTTTAAGACTATTTACAACAAAACTCAATCTAATCAATGCAAGTAGATATAATAAAAGGAACGAAAATAAAACTTTAAAAATATACTAATTGTAGACCAATGCACATCTACTTGTTATATTTTTGGCTTCAGTTGATCGACTTTTCAGAAATAGTCTCACCATACAGATTATTTCTATCTATGATATCAACTACAACAAAAAAGATTTCTTATGCATAAATCAAAACCAGTACAATGTTAAGTAAAATTATTTCCAAAGATGCTAACAACGACAATAATAATAAAAACAACAATAAAAACAACAATAAAACAATAAAAACAACAATAAAAACAACAATAAAAACAACAATAAAAACTACAATAAAAACAACAACAACAGAACACTTCTGGGTTATAAGTTGCCCACGAATTAAACATTGTATCCAATGGAAAATAAATGTTTTCATAAAAAATCTACTTACCCGGTCTCAGATACCTTTTAACAATAACCTCGTTCTGCTGTTGGTCTCGCCCACCAATGGCCAAATAATTTTCTGAACTAATAAACCACAAAAATTTTTCAAACCTAAAAAGAGAAATGAAAAATAAAAAAATTAAACGATTTTTCTTATTTATTAGCCAGAGGTCACAGTGAAAGAAGATAGGAAAGCTACATTAGAAAAAACAGAGATCACACAAAATTGTTAACTTTCCCTACAACGTTTTCTTTTTCCACATCATTCTATTATTTAGAATTTCACTAAAACGTCAAGCTCGTGTTATCTGTTACTGTAAAAACCACAAGTTAATAAAATGTGGGTAGAGTGATAAAAGAGCCAGATTGGTACATTTTCCAAAACAGAAAACAAAAGGGGAAATGATCAGATCCAAAACGTTTCGTTTAATTATTATAATTATTATAATTATTATAATTATTTATTATAATTATTAGAATTAGTATTATTTATAATAATTATTATAATTATAATTATTTATTATAACTACGATTAATTAAGGTAAAAGAAAACAAAGCACATTTCGTTATATAAAATGAATGTCTGATAAATTTCAAAATTAATTCGTCTTACTAGATATCATTTTAAATCATTATCGCAGGAGCAAATTCTAGTTGTAATATACTGGAGTTTAGAATGCTTCTTCTAATAAAGAGTCCATCTAGATGATAACATGAGTAATAGAATAAAATCAACTCCAACAACAAAAAATTAAATACTCAAAACGGGAAAAAGAAAGCAGAAACAAAAGGAAAAAAAAACAAAAGAAAAACAAAAGAAAAGAAAACAAAAGAAAAACAAAAGAAAAGAAAACAAAAGAAAAACAAAAGTAAAAAACAAAAGAAAAACAAAAGTAAAAAAAACAAAAGAAAAACAAAAGTAAAAAAACAAAAGAAAAACAAAAGTAAAAAAACAAAAGAAAAACAAAAGTAAAAAACAAAAGAAAAACAAAAGTAAAAAACAAAAGCAGAAACAAAAGAAAAATAATGCTCATATTTATCATCTAACGTTCATATTCATCTTTGTAGAGTTGTAACCTTGACAAAAAAGCCCGGGGTATGCATGGGGAAAAAGTACTTATCACATCTTTAATAACTATTCATCAGGCTTATGAAATTTCATTTCAAAACACTACGAATTGCTTAACTTTGATTCATCTTTAACGTTTTCTTGTATGTAAGGATCCAAAGTTCCAGATGAAAATTGTACATTGCCTAAGAAAAAAACCCAGATTTTCTCGAAAAAAACAAAACAACAGCATTTGACTGCAACATTGTGTTTTTGATTTTTTTGTTTAATTGTATTAACGCTCTATTTTAATAACTCCACCATTGCCAAACCCAAACTTGGACAACAAACGAGAAGATTTGAAGGGTTTGAAGAGGGGTTGTCTGCTCTTGTTTTGGAAAAATACTTTGGGGTAAAAAAGCCAACAAGTCATTCCCCGCAGGCCTGTGAGAAGACAGATCTTTAGCTACATGAAATATGACGTGGTTGGTGAAAGCCAGAGACATCAGAAAGCCATGTGGCTAACTAAAACCCTTTCTACCAGGACCACCATCAACGTCAGAGCAATGAATGTTAGAGGGATTTATGAAGCAGGAAAAGTATATTCATTTAGAGTTCGTCTTTAAAAAAAAAGTAAAAAAAGGTAAAAAAAAGCCATGTATAATAAATCACATTAACCAAATCGCAATTAATAACATTGGTAGTATCACGTCCTACATACCAATAGGATTTTCTTGCTTTGTTGATGACGGCTGTGGTTGCCACCTCTTTTAATGTCTCTCGCGTCTTTCGTTGTGCAGATTTTAGAGCCTACAATTCAAGTGATGTAACATACTACAACTAACATTGAAATATATATGGAGAGAAATAACTTCGATAATTCTGCATAAGAATAAGAGGAGGCAACAGTCGGTCGCAAAAAAAACCCCTACATACTTAGGTCCGAAAAATGGGCACCTGCACATTCCATTAGCAAATTCCCTTAGCTCTACTGCTTCCTGCTTTTCGACGTTAAAGTGAAATGTGTATGTCTTCTATCTTCGACATTCTGATCTATTATGACTCTTTTGCTCCTTATATTATTCGTACATTTATGGTAGAACTCACCAAGTAGTAACCTGTGCTCCGTGAATACAGGACTTTTCTTAGCATTTTCACTTTGTGGTCTGACTTCATATTTTACATTCCTTACTGTAAACTTTCTGACTCCACTTTCCTTTGCTTTTGGAAAATTAAGCAGCCTTCTTTCTTTCAAATCATCAAAATAAAAATGTTTGCTTGCATCCGTTCATTTTCTTCCGTTATCTTGACAGCACTTTTCATAATACATACTTAAGATAGCTCTTAAGTCTCATCAACTAGTCCACTGAGCTCAATTCTGGTCATATAAGATACCACCCTCGCCATCTGGGAGGGTAATTCAACCTCAAGTATTTTGCTTATTGACAATGTCTTCTTGTACAATGTCTTCTTTTGCATACATGCTTTGAATTTATGAGGTGAAGCCGTATCCACCAATCAAACTATAAAATTTATTTTTTGTTGAAGACATGACAATCGCAAGAGAACAAGGTACCTAAAATATGTGATAATGGCGCGAGGGGAAAGCATGGAGAACTGTGGAAAATCTTGGGGCAAGTGCAGTGAATCTTCCATGTGGAGTAGGTAGGATTTGTAAAGCTTTGATAGGTAACCAATGCCAAAAACATCCCCAGTATGGAATCCTGATGCGATATAGGTGACCCACAGGTTAAAGTACAGTAGTTCTAATGCCCAAAACATTTGCATTGTCTCCTGTATCGCTGCTGATCCTCTGGTGTCTCTAGTAGCTACGGTCTTTCTCTTGTTTAAACTTTCTCGCTCCCAACTTAGCATTCAATAAATTAGTAATCTTGCCAATAAAATAGTATAACATTCAACCAGCATTATCTCCTCTTTCCCTGCTGTTTGCTAGTTTGTTTTCACAATATGTTGGCAAATCTGCCACGAAAACCCATTTTATTTATTCACGAACAGCACATAAACATGAACAGTCAAAAACAACCATAAATATAAACAGAAATAAATATAATAATAATTATTATTAAATGTTTGACTTGGTATACAACTTCAGTAAAATAATACTGCTATCCTAGTTGGACCAAGAAAAAAAATTCTCTTAAAATCATTTTTAAAAAGTATCATCTTTGACTATTGCTTTTAAAAGAGGTAAAGTTTTCAACTTCCGTTATTTCCAAAGGAAGTTGGTTGTAAAATTTTGCCACAGTACTAAAAAAGCCTATTTTGCCTAGTTCTAATCTCAATTTCGGAATTTTTAATAACAGTCCCTCGTTTCTCGTATTCTCAGCAAGTTCATTTATCTGAAAATAGTTCTTTAGGGGTGTACAAACGTCATCATGTAAAAACTTCTTCACTAGCAAAGAGCTTTTCATTTTCATCTTAGCGTACATTGACGGTACCATTACATCGCCATTTTTGTAAATAACTGTTGAAGCACGCCTTTCAATGCTTTGAAGAGATTTCTGCTGGGTTAATTGAAGGTTTAGGAAACAGCAGTAGGATATCAATGGTTCTATCATTGCTTGATATACCTGCTCAGCTGCGTCACTCGTTAAAAACTGTCGAACATTTGTCAATAGGTGCATTCTGCCGGACATCATTCTGTATCGTTCCAGAAAGTTCTTACTGAAGTTCAAATTAGGAGTGATGGTATTCCCCAAATAGTTGTATTGTGGAGTGGTATTGATCGTGTGGCTTTTATATTTCACTTCAAACTCCTTTGGGACTTTTGAAAGCTTTTTAAAGCTACCAAATAACAGTGTTCTGCTTTTCCAGCTTTCAAATTCATAATTACTTCTGAGTCATTCATGTATGTAGCTATTCTCTCAAATTCTTCATCCAACGTTGTTTCGATGTTATGAACGTTCGTTTCAGCATAGTAAATTACCGTAACATCAGCTTACATGATATCATTGGCTTGCAGAAGGGAATCGGGTAGGTCGTTAAAATGTATGATGAACAACATAGGGCCCAATATTGACCCTTGTGGCATCCCTGACATAAGTGAAAATCGAGAGGATAGAGCGTTGTCTACTTGAACCAGCCGTGTAAGATGGAACCAATAAACAGTAAACCAGGAATGTTTTTGATTATCAACCCCATACGTTTTCCCAACTTCTCGAGGAGTACTCCATGCCCAACAGTGTCGAAAGCTTTGCTCAAGTCCATGAACACGGCACCAAATAGTTTAGAATAGAATACTTAAAAATCCATAAAATGTTACAACAAACAAGAACATGACCGTTCGCATTGCCGCTATTATTCAGATGCCTTAAAGACTTCAATAACGTCAAAATAAACAAGCCATGTGCCTTACCTTCTTAGAAGCATGCAATGTCTTCTCTTCCTTCTTTGATGCGTGTCGTCTTTTGCTGTGATAGCTAAATTAACAAAACAGACAAGCTCGTGTATTAAATCGTGTACTGCCAAATATATCAAAAACGCTTTCTTAAAAAATGGGACAATCTAGTGTGCAAAACTAATAAAGGATACAGCGTACATTGAGTAAGCTTTACAGCATTTCTGCGTATGAAAAAGCTGATGACATTGACCGATACAGTATTCTTGTATGCTTAACAACAATACTGAATAACTATAAACCAATTCATAAATCAATTCCATGCCTTTGAGCTAAAGACTTGGGATTTATTTCATTTCAAAACCTAAATTGCTGAATGATCCTTAAGTGCTGGAAATGAATGGTCACAGAATATTTCATAACTCATTTAAATGTCTGTAATGTATATAAATGCTAAATCTTGAATCTATATTTTCACAGTGACTAATAAAACAAAATCTTGGTGTCTATTAGACACCACACACACACACAGAGGCAATCTGTTTCGAAGTAATAACAGTGTCGATTGGGATCCTTGTCCTACCCCAAATTAGGCAAAAAAACCCGGCAACACAGTAATAATTTTTCCAACTAAATTGCTCAAGAATTAAAAAACTGACTTGTTAGAACGACTTGGATTGCAAATGTCACATGGTTACAAATGGTATTAACTTGTAAGGAACTGGAAACTAGCTTACCGATGATGATAATGATGTTAGTGACATGCTAATGATAAGCAAAATAAATGGAGTTCTAACAAAAAGTGCTTGCAACTAGTTGCAACACTAATACAAAAACAACAATTTTTAAGCAAACAATCGAAAATAAAAGAGTTCTTCTGCTACCATTTACAGTGCTCGATGGTAATCCAGAGCGAATATACAAGATAAAATAGAAAACTCAAAACTTGTGTATAGAACTTAAAGTTTCGCCTCTTACACTCATCAGCTATACACTTATCAGCTATACCATATATATATATATATATATATATATATCATATATATATCATATATATAAATCATATATATATCATATATATAAATCATATATATATATATATATAAGATAAGATAAAACACGAAAAATAAGAACTGTGATTGCAACTAATAGTTTCACGATATTTTGATCATCAGGCCTGATGATCCCACAATAACTCTCTAACCTGCGTTTGCTCCGGCAACACGGCCAAAGAGTTATGTCTCAGAAGCTCTGTGCTGCACTGATGAGCCCACAAAGGGCGAAACAGTACTGTCTGCAGATTGAGTATATATATATATATATAAAAATCCTTCAGTAATAATATGTACATGGATAAGAACAAAACAAGTTAACAGTCACCAAAATAATGAATCCGTAAAGCACAATAAAGAACTAAAATTAAAGAAGAAAAGACTGAGGTGGAATGTGGGGTAATGAAGTCATGAAAAAATATAGACGATAATAAAAATGAAAAAAACCCGGCCTGAACAGAAACAATTCTTAACAACAGATCTTTGCTTTGTTTTCCTTTTGTAAACTTTCCCCAACATCTGTGTTGAGGCGCCTGCTCCATGAAACCTCTTTTATTTCTTTCAATTGTCTTTTGTTCTGCATTTTTTTCGTCCTTGTCAATGTGCTTCTTAACAGCGTCTCTATACTTCAACTTTTATTTCCCTGGTTTCTTTCCTCTCATACTAGCTCTAGAATCATCCTTTTCACTATATCCTCTTTCTCTTTTACCACCAACTGGGTAACCCATCGTAAACGTGCGTCTTTTACTATACCAGTGATATCCATGACCTATTCAATGTTTACTACACCTTAATTTCGACTGACCCTCAAGAAAAAAACTCAGACATCCACGGAAGAAGTTAACGATTATTGATTGATGCGGTCAATCTGCAAGAAAAACAGTTGTAAAACTAGAATACGATAATGAAGAAAAAGAATGACAAAACGTAAGAAACACCAATATATTTTTCTTCATTTACTACATACTGACCTTCTGGCGTTACTAAAAGCATTCATCCCAAGATCAATGTCAACATCTATCTTATATTTTCCCTTTGAAAAAAACAAACACAGATAAATGCTATTAGTTAGGAATTAATATTAGTCATAATTGTTACTACAACTAGTATTGCATACTCAGTAATTCTTGAATTTGTGGACTCGGTGAAGGCCAGATATAGGAACTTTGTCATATCATGAGTCTGTAAGCTTTTTCTAAGCTATGTTTCAAGATATACTTTTTCAATCATTAGGTTGTGGGAATCTGCCGATGAGTAAAGTATTTCTTGAAACAGCTTACCATACGAGAGAGCTCCAACACCTGTATTATTGCTTACCCACAAAAAAATGAACTGTTTTCTGTAATTTGGATATCTGTCACGTAAAAACTAATTTTTCCTCCAAAAATTCAAATAACTTCAAAATTTTTACTACGTATATAAAAAATCAACTATCCGCGTTCTCAAAATGAAGAATTGATTAAATCACAGACAACATAAACAAAATAAAAGGAGGGAAAATAGAAGTATGTTTTCATTCCATTTCATCTTATTGTAAAAAACACCTTTGCTTCCTTCCTTAAATACCCAGGCCGGGTTAGTCTCGTTGTTTCTTTAAAAATTGTTCCCCAAGAGGTATGATTCTTTGCTTTGGTTTCCGCATATTCTAGCTGAAGTCCACTGCAACCTCAAATATGATCTTTCCATCGTTTCATGGGTGTTCCTCTTAGTCTCTGATTGTCAAATTTACTGTAAGCTGTAAGCACAAGACTGTTTTCGAAACTCTTTGCCTCACTGCAGGCTCAGAAGACACCTCTGTCCCTAATATGGGTGAAAATTGTTTTTTTGAGCATCAATCCTGGCACGAATGTCATCACTTCTGGTACGGTCTTTAACAAGCATGCCAATCAAAGATCTTAAGCACTACATTTCAACGACCAGAAATGGCTGCTTGTAAGATTTCCTGAAAGACAATGTCTCAAAGTATGTCACAAAATGAAAATTAAGTGACTTGTACAGCCTGTATTTTAGGTAGTGTTAAGGTCTTGATTAGCCTGGATTTTCATTTTCACGAGGTGAAAGCTGTCAGCTGCAAGACCCATTCGCCTTTGTATATCTTCAGTAGTACCAGGGACTGCATTCCTAAGAAAGATGAAGAATCCATTTTTTCAGCCTCTTTCAAGATAAATTATGATTCAATGGTCGGCCTCTGATAGATCTTTCATTAGGCAGTGTTGATCTTTATGCCCCATTTTAATTTGCTATTTTCAACTCATTAGTGTGGACTCCAAGTTCTTCAAAAACTGCAGCAACAAGTGTAGTATCGTCAACATATCTTAAGTTTGTTGATATTTCTTTTTGTAATACAAAAGTATATCAATCAATGCTAGCTCAACTACCAAAATTCTATTAAGATATTAAAGAGTACTGGATGAAGCAGACAACCTTGTCTTACACCGACCTCCACTTTGAACTAGTCTGTTAGCTGTCTATTGATACCAAGAGCACACGCAAAGTTATTGTACAGGCTTTCCAGAAAGGTGACAACAGCTGGGTCTATTCCAATTGCTATTAGCATTTTCCAAAGGGGTTTCCGCCAAATGGTGTCGAAAGCTGGCTTGAAACGAAAGTAGTGGAAAGTACCCTCGATGTTTGGATGCCTATTTCTGTTTTGTTTATAATGGAAAATATATTTAATCTTTTCTGTTTCCAAGTTTGCAAAAAAGTCAACGATACTCTGTGGAACAGATGTACCCTCACACTTTCGTCTATCTGTAATGTTTTCCTGGCCTAGTACAGAAATACCTACAAACGTCGATAAAGATAAAGGCAAAAAGAATTCAAATGCAGTAAGTCAATTCCACTTACTACAATAAAAAGTCTTGTAACATAAGAAAAAATTAAAAACCAGATTAGTCTGGCAGTTTCTTATGTCGCTTCAGAATCAATTATTGTTAACTTTTTATTAACGTGCTCTAGGGTTAAACAACAAACAACTTTGAATACGATGTGGTCATTTTACCATTTTGTTGATCCAGTGTATTACACTAATTCTAATATTTTCTTTTCAATTTAGTTCATGGGTTACGCACCAATATAATACCTTTCCGTCTCTAGGTTTCTCCTAGTGTTTAACACGGTGAAAACAGGGAAGTGATTAACAGAGAAAAAATGGTACGCTTTTGGTAGTGTACGTTTTCATTTGGAGCCTAATGAAGGAAGAAATTTCTTTTCAAACGTAGCTCATAAAAAGTTCAAAACAACATGGTAGAGCACCTACTATATCGCCTATTAAAAAAACAAACAGGTAAAAGATACATTGGAAATAACGGAATACTTTTGACACAGTACCTCTTTGTTGATCAAAGCACCATTCTGTTGCTCAATGATTTCACTATCTGACATGTCTTCATCACTTTCTTCGGAAGATGCATACGGATCACTGATAATTTAAAAATTAAGAAAAGAAAGAAAAAAAATAATAATTCGACTATCAAAACACCAAATTGAATTTAATTAATTTTTATAAAAAATGAACAGCAAACCAATAGGAACAGGGTCAACGATTTCCTAATGTTCTTTTGAGAATTAGTGTAAAGGCAACATTATACTTTCACAATGCAATCCACAAAAACTCACAATGTTCTAAAACAATTATTATGATTTAATTAAAAATAAAAATAACAATTAACCGATATGTAGTACCCAACTCAGTAACTCTGATTAAAATCAAAACTACACCTTATTTGACCTTGGCTTATCACTGTCAGTCATCAGGGCATAAAAACCTTGAAAAGAAAAAAATACCTGATACGCATTTTTCGATGCCAAAAAATAGGGCGGATCAAAGACACAATACGTAACTCAGTACGCTCTCTACTGGTAGTAATGTAGAAGTAGTAATGTCAGAGGAGATGCGAGAACGGAATGGAGTATTTCTTTTAATGGCAAACGTGCAGACTTTCACTCATTATCTAGGGGAAAATATCGTATTTCTAGCTTCTGCTTTCACCAAAATAGCACAGCAATCGAAATGGGCACTAAAAGTTTGGACGGAATGGAATATGACAGGCCTTACCCATCTCAAACAAATTATAGGCATTATTCGGTACATTGCCCATAAAAGCTTAATACGGTTGTCACTTTGCTGCTATTGATTGGTGTTGGCTTCGATAGTTGATAGGTACTTAAGCTAAGCCACCACACTTTTATCAATGAATCAATTAAAACGACTAAGAACAATTGGAAAGCTTTCTATGATCCTTTTTTTTTCCTATCAATTCAAAACTCATCTTCGTTATAACTACTACTTTGATTCACTTACGAAATCCCATCTAAACATCATAACAACAAAGGTTTGATTAAAACCCAGTGTATACATATCAGTACACTTCTTCAGTCCCAATTTCTTTACAATATATATAAAGCGTTCTGGTTTGGATTTCGGGGCAACGNAGTAGTAATGTCAGAGGAGATGCGAGAACGGAATGGAGTATTTCTTTTAATGGCAAACGTGCAGACTTTCACTCATTATCTAGGGGAAAATATCGTATTTCTAGCTTCGGCTTTCACCAAAATAGCACAGCAATCGAAATGGGCACTAAAAGTTTGGACGGAATGGAATATGACAGGCCTTACCCATCTCAAACAAATTATAGGCATTATTCGGTACATTGCCCATAAAAGCTTAATACGGTTGTCACTTTGCTGCTATTGATTGGTGTTGGCTTCGATAGTTGATAGGTACTTAAGCTAAGCCACCACACTTTTATCAATGAATCAATTAAAACGACTAAGAACAATTGGAAAGCTTTCTATGATCCTTTTTTTTTCCTATCAATTCAAAACTCATCTTCGTTATAACTACTACTTTGATTCACTTACGAAATCCCATCTAAACATCATAACAACAAAGGTTTGATTAAAACCCAGTGTATACATATCAGTACACTTCTTCAGTCCCAATTTCTTTACAATATATATAAAGCGTTCTGGTTTGGATTTCGGGGCAACGTAATTGCATGCAATAAGAGTAGTGGCTTTCTTGACATACCTGGTAAACAAAACTTAAAGTGACTAACAATTATAATGCCCTTTATACCGGGCGATTTAATAACCACTGCATGATGCGATTCGGCATTCTCTACCACTTCCTGGGTACTTTTTGATTTTGTTCTTCAATACACACTCCCTTGCTGGATAGAGTGGGATGATGCGGTTTGACCACTATGTTACCTGAAAAATTTGAAATAAACTGAGTATCATGCATCACATTGACTAAGCATGATCCTTGATTCTTCCACCAGCCTTTGTAGCTTTTCAACATCAGGTTTAACCCTAGTAAAATTTAGATTCAGACAAAAAAAAACCCTACCTACTAGGTATTAAAATTCAACCCTTCTTAAATATCCAAACAGTGACTAAGCACAAAGGAAGTCTAAATAAGAACAAAGCTTACCTCAGTCGAATAGTAAACTGATTTCTAGCTAGCTTAAGATCTTTGATTGCCAAAGCAACGGGATCATGCTGGGCTTGTGCATCACTTACGATCTTCTCGATTTCTTCCCAATCGATCTGATTAGCAATACAACTATTAAGCGTTTTTATAGCGTGATCAATCTTTAAGGCGAAAAACAAAGAAGCAAATGAAACACAGTCATGAAAATTCTGAAATTTATAGATTTAGAGGAAGCTTGACGATAGGAGAAGTATCTGTCAAAACGTAGCTCAGAAAAAAATTACGAGTCATGGTATAATAAAGCTCTTACATCTAAATCATAGTCAATTTCCAAAAGAATGCAGGATTCTTGCTTTAAAACTCCCCCCTCGCTATGTAAGACAATGTCTTTCAAATAAGTTCAAATCTGTCTGTGGTGCTTTTCTGACTTCCCAGCACATTCTTATGTGCTAAAGACAGTTGATATAAGGACTGTGGCCTCCAATCCTACACCTTGGCTCACGTGTATATATATATATATATATATATATATATATATATATCTATATATATATATATATCTATATATATATATATATATATCTATA
>RDPX01000320.1:110451-125511 GCA_003991215.1 Morbakka virulenta
ATTGGTGTTGGCTTCGATAGTTGATAGGTACTTAAGCTAAGCCACCACACTTTTATCAATGAATCAATTAAAACGACTAAGAACAATTGGAAAGCTTTCTATGATCCTTTTTTTTTCCTATCAATTCAAAACTCATCTTCGTTATAACTACTACTTTGATTCACTTACGAAATCCCATCTAAACATCATAACAACAAAGGTTTGATTAAAACCCAGTGTATACATATCAGTACACTTCTTCAGTCCCAATTTCTTTACAATATATATAAAGCGTTCTGGTTTGGATTTCGGGGCAACGTAATTGCATGCAATAAGAGTAGTGGCTTTCTTGACATACCTGGTAAACAAAACTTAAAGTGACTAACAATTATAATGCCCTTTATACCGGGCGATTTAATAACCACTGCATGATGCGATTCGGCATTCTCTACCACTTCCTGGGTACTTTTTGATTTTGTTCTTCAATACACACTCCCTTGCTGGATAGAGTGGGATGATGCGGTTTGACCACTATGTTACCTGAAAAATTTGAAATAAACTGAGTATCATGCATCACATTGACTAAGCATGATCCTTGATTCTTCCACCAGCCTTTGTAGCTTTTCAACATCAGGTTTAACCCTAGTAAAATTTAGATTCAGACAAAAAAAACCCCTACCTACTAGGTATTAAAATTCAACCCTTCTTAAATATCCAAACAGTGACTAAGCACAAAGGAAGTCTAAATAAGAACAAAGCTTACCTCAGTCGAATAGTAAACTGATTTCTAGCTAGCTTAAGATCTTTGATTGCCAAAGCAACGGGATCATGCTGGGCTTGTGCATCACTTACGATCTTCTCGATTTCTTCCCAATCGATCTGATTAGCAATACAACTATTAAGCGTTTTTATAGCGTGATCAATCTTTAAGGCGAAAAACAAAGAAGCAAATGAAACACAGTCATGAAAATTCTGAAATTTATAGATTTAGAGGAAGCTTGACGATAGGAGAAGTATCTGTCAAAACGTAGCTCAGAAAAAAATTACGAGTCATGGTATAATAAAGCTCTTACATCTAAATCATAGTCAATTTCCAAAGGAATGCAGGATTCTTGCTTTAAAACCCCCCCTCGCTATGTAAGACAATGTCTTTCAAATAAGTTCAAATCTGTCTGTGGTGCTTTTCTGACTTCCCAGCACATTCTTATGTGCTAAAGACAGTTGATATAAGGACTGTGGCCTCCAATCCTACACCTTGGCTCACGTGTGTATATATATATATATATATATATATATATATATATCTATATATATATATATATCTATATATATATATATATATATCTATATATATATATATATATATATATAAATCCTTTAGAAATTATTACCTTCTAAAGGAGTCGGTTAAAATTACATGATTACAACCAGCATATATCGGACTCACTAATACTTTGAGACAATCAAACAGAAACAACCCTCACTTTTGTAGTTTTGAGTAACGCTTAGTACATGATCTTGTTTACTGTCAGAACTCCAATGTAAATTTGCCAGAAAAAAAAATGAGGGAAAAGTTAACAATAACAAAAACAGAAAAATAGAGTGAAACAACAATAAACTTTGTTTAGGTAGAATGACGAAAGTGTCGAATTAAATAAATGTGCAAAAAACAAAACTGGAAAATAAAAATAGTCAAAAAATCAAAAGCCATAAATTCAAAATGTACAAATGATAATTTTCACATCTGTTGCATAAATATTCAAATGCGCTTTTGCAATGCCGTTCCCACGTATTCCAGAGTGTGCTTGGCTAGATATCTAGGGCTCTCTTGCTTTATTTTTGACCATGCGAGATCATCATCATCATTATTATTATCATTATGATTGTTATCATTATTATTTTGGTTTTACTTTTCTCTGCGGTTGTATACAATCCCACTCCGGGTCTCTCCCAGACACCTGAGGAAATGGAAAGGCTGACTTCAGACAAATATTTATATATCAGATAACATAATTGTATAGTAAAATAGTAAAAAGGTAGTTTTATAATGATAATGCTTTATTATTATTATTATTATTATTATTATTATTATTATTATTATTATTATTATTACTATTATTACTATTATTACTATTATTACTATCATTATTATCTGGTATCGTGTCCAGTCTTAATTCCAGCAATCATGAATTGCTCTCTCCAACTGCTCTAAGACTTCAGAGCAAGAGAGGGCATTGTGAAAATGCCTATATGCCATGTCGAACAATTTCAGAGGACCTGATGAGCTCTTAATCGGCTTAAGTAATTGTCAATCTCGGAACTAAATAAAACACCAATAACTTGGAAATTTATGTAGTTGTGTTGGTTATTAACAAGTTGACAGTCCTGAATTTGTCACAAAAACCAACTGAATGCCAGAAAAACGACATATCTGACTATCACGTCAAACTATTTTGTACACAAAATTACATAAATTTGCAAGAAAATCCTTGAGAAATAAGAACAAAAATAGTTCCAGAAAAAAACTTATGCCAAGATGGAAAGTCATACAAGAATGTAAGAGTATACATACATACACAGTTGAAAAAGGATGAGAAACAATAGACCAAAAGTAGATCTAAAAATCATGTTACCAATCCTAAATTCATTTCAATGAGCTCCGCTTTCTTCATGTCTTCATCCTGTAGACAAACAAATGTTTCAAACTCTTAACTAACAACAAATTAAAGATAATAAAAACTACGAAAAATCCACATGTCATAGCAATGAATAAAACCAAAAAGATTGATTCCTGGAAAACACAAAAAAAAAAACCAACATTTTTCAGCACAGCCCAAGGTGACTCTGTACCATTTTGATACCTCTGTCCAATCGACAATACTAAAATTCTAAAAGAGGGTTTCCTGACCTCGATATTTAAAGTTTTGATTTCAAACCTTGAAATTTCCTCGCCATCGCAATGATTTCCGTTTTCAATTCTGTCCAATGCGACTTTTGATGTGTTTTTGACACATAGCTTATCTACACTAAAAGCTAAACATGCAACATCCTCTCGGCCGAATCCAATGTGTCGAGACTCCATTTTAATTAGCCAAACAGTATAAACGGGCGAGATTTGAGTTTATATTCTATTCTATAAATGAGGTCATAAAGTGAGAAAAATAAGACAAAAAATGAGGTTTTTTCTTCTGGACACACTGTCAGCAGCATTGACACAAACAAGAAAAAACATACTCAGGTATTATATTGTTCCAAAAACGGAAGTAAACTCACGATTGTATTTCACTTCCAGTGAACATTCCATCTTAGACAACTAATGACTAAGCTATTGACTTGTGCATAAATGTTAAATCTTTTAAAAACATTTATATAGAAATGTAAGAAAGGGATGTGGTGTGACTCAGCAAAGGAGAAAGTCACTAACAAGGCCCTTCATCCATGATTAGCTTTTGTGTAATGTATAATCTATATTTCCTGAACTTTGTTTTGATAAAATGCATGCTTTTTGTAAAGCAATAAATCCAAGATTAAAGCTAACAAATAGCACTAAAGGGCGTTAATTACAATTCTTTTACAACCTCGTATCTCAAAAACATGACCTGTGTGGACAAAATGAGTATAATCTTTATATTTTGCATAGCAAACTACCCTAGAATCAGCTATCACATGCTTGACCCTTAAAACTTCGTAGGTCAGTGTAATCAGAGTCCAAATGGTATTTTGTTCTTACATACCTGAGCCTTTTGTAACAATTCTACTCTTTTCTCGTGATCTTTTTTGACATTTTCAAGCTTCTTCAGTGCGTCCTTCTCTTTTGCTAATGCTTTCACATCAAGTTTCTGACTTTCAAGTTTTGCAAAAAATTCATCAACGGCCTAAAACACATATTAGAGGGAAGCTTATTAAAAAAACAAATCAAAAAAACAAATAAAAAAAAACAATGTGGTTTTCCACTTCATAAGTCAAGTAAGCAGTAGTAAGCATAGAAACATGAAATTCACACGCTTCTTAATAACTGCAGTCACAATCTCATCCAAGGAACGCTCTAGCATCAATATCTAAAGACCTTGCAGTGTAACGGGTACCAGGAACAAATTTTCAAAATAAGCAAAACCGTTTTCACATCCTATCCTATTCTCTTTTGGAGGCACGTCTATGCTATTTTTGAGTTTATCCTATGCATCGACCCAACACGTCTTCTATGTCTGTGCCCTTCGAAATAACCATGACTAAGATATGTTTGCAACATCGAACAAAAAGGAAGTATAGATTAAACTCTATCAAAAAGTAAAAAAACCTCAAAGTAGGCAGCCATTCCCTCACTCCCCCCTTTCCACCCCCCACCCCCCCACATAAAACCACCCTTTGAACACAAACAACTTGAAATGCAAAAACCATTGCCTAAGGTGGCATCAAATTAAATACAAGTCTAGCAATACCTTATTAAATGAGTTAAACTCCTTGTATGGTCTATTTTGATGTTGCTTGAAGAGAAATGGATGGAATTCTGTATATCTGCAAAAAGGATAAAACCACATTTGTGTAATCAGTGATTTAACTGAAATACTACATTGATCAGCTCAGTGATAAACGATGAAAGAATAACGAATGAAAAATTATATACACTAATGTATGAATTGACGCATAAATAAAAGAAAAATAAATGCTAATATGTGAATGGATAAAGGAATGCAAACAATTAATAATAATAATGATAATAATATTAATAATAATGGAAACTTTTCATTTTTTATTCAAACACATACAGTTAGAAACCTCGCTAATCAGGATAGTTTGCATTGGCTTGATTATTTAACAAAATAAAATATTTTACTAACAAAATTAATAAATCGACAATAGTTCAGGCTTTGTCCACAGTTGGTGTTTATGACAGAATATGTAGGATGTGGAAAGAAAACGCTCGTGTTTGTTGTCGATGTTCAAAGAGTTGCACATTTCAGTGAAAGTATTACAAGATTGGCCAAAGAAAAAAAAACACCGGTGGTTGTGCAATAGACAATTACAAATGGTAAAGATTTCTCCTCCGACATGAATTCCCCCGGGCCAGCAGCGGATACCCAGTCATCATCAGGTTACTGCTAAGATGAATTCTAAAAAAAACGTGGGAAAGAAAAAAAACAAGGTTGTAACGGAATCTTTTGCAGCAGAGGTGACCATATATCTAGAGGCTACCGAAAAAGAATGAAAAAATATAGGATGAAAAAGAATTGTAAAGGCTGATGAACTGAAACTAGTGGACTTGGCAAGAATTATTCGGATAAATGTGTGGGTTATAGATCTAGAGATTTAAGAAATAAAACGTAGAACCATAGTCACCAAAGAGCAAAAACCTGGCAGAGAATGACGAACTTGTCAAGGTATACTATGCTGGTATACGAAAAACGTGCAACAGCATCGTATAATAAACGGGTGTGCCCAGTATATTTACATTACTTACGTATATGTATGCTAGAATACAGTACATACGCTTGACTTTAGTGCATGTACATATGACAAAAGTATATCTGTACATGTAACTCCGGTATGTGAAGTTCTGCCAAGTGTATGTATTTATAATGATTCGCCTGGGATTTCATGTGTGGCTAGTCATCAATTCAAGGTATGATTTGAAAATACTGCAAATAGTAAGAGCCCGTAAATAGTAAGTATTACTGCAAATAGTAAGATCTCCGCCGAAGCCTGTCCCAAGCCAGGTTGAAAAAGGAGGAGGGTTGGGCGTAGGGCCAGTAACCCCACCCTGTAAAAAAGGATACGTACTACAGAAACAGCAAGAAGAGGAAGCCATTCCGGTCAACAGCAATGGCGAAGAGTTAGATCTGGGACAGAAATAGAAGGATTACAGACGACAACTTCTGTTGTCCCTCTTGATGTATCCATGACGAGCTTGGATGAAAGCCGAGAGGAAGTTCATGCTCTGAAAACCCAGATCTTCTCCGCCAAACATCACACAAAGTTCGGTACATGGAATGTACGGACTATGTACGAAACAGGAAAATTAGCACAAGTTATAAAAGAAATGAAAAGATACCGGTTGGAAATATTAGGGGTTAGCGAAACTAGATGGACTGGGCAAGGTAGTTTATCAAGTGAAGGGATCACCATTTTATATTCTGGATGTGAAACAGACCACATGAGAGGAGTAGCGATACTGCTGAATAGGGAAGCCACAGATGCATTGATTAGCTGGGAGCCGGTCTCGGATAGAATTATCACTGCTAGATTACAAGGTCGACTACTAAAGACATCGATAGTACAAATATATGCACCAACTGAGAGTGCAGATCAAGAGGCAAAGGAGAGATTCTACACACAGCTGCAGGATACTATTGACAGCCTTCCTAGCCACGACTTGAAGATCATAATGGGAGATTGGAATGCAAAAATAGGATCAGATCGAACAGGATTCACAGATGTAATAGNAATACTTTGTCGAAATACCCTACAAAATACTTTGTCGAAATACCCTACAAAATACTTTGTCGAAATACCCTACAAAATACTTTGTCGAAATACCCTACAAAATACTTTGTCGAAATACCCTACAAAATACTTTGTCGAAATACCCTACAAAATACTTTGTCGAAATACCCTACAAAATACTTTGTCGAAATACCCTACAAAATACTTTGTCGAAATACCCTACAAAATACTTTGTCGAAATACCCTACAAAATACTTTGTCGAAATACCCTACAAAATACTTTGTCGAAATACCCTACAAAATACTTTGTCGAAATACCCTACAAAATACTTTGTCGAAATACCCTACAAAATACTTTGTCGAAATACCCTACAAAATACTTTGTCGAAATACCCTACAAAATACTTTGTCGAAATACCCTACAAAATACTTTGTCGAAATACCCTACAAAATACTTTGTCGAAATACCCTACAAAATACTTTGTCGAAATACCCTACAAAATACTTTGTCGAAATACCCTACAAAATACTTTGTCGAAATACCCTACAAAATACTTTGTCGAAATACCCTACAAAATACTTTGTCGAAATACCCTACAAAATACTTTGTCGAAATACCCTACAAAATACTTTGTCGAAATACCCTACAAAATACTTTGTCGAAATACCCTACAAAATACTTTGTCGAAATACCCTACAAAATACTTTGTCGAAATACCCTACAAAATACTTTGTCGAAATACCCTACAAAATACTTTGTCGAAATACCCTACAAAATACTTTGTCGAAATACCCTACAAAATACTTTGTCGAAATACCCTACAAAATACTTTGTCGAAATACCCTACAAAATACTTTGTCGAAATACCCTACAAAATACTTTGTCGAAATACCCTACAAAATACTTTGTCGAAATACCCTACAAAATACTTTGTCGAAATACCCTACAAAATACTTTGTCGAAATACCCTACAAAATACTTTGTCGAAATACCCTACAAAATACTTTGTCGAAATACCCTACAAAATACTTTGTCGAAATACCCTACAAAATACTTTGTCGAAATACCCTACAAAATACTTTGTCGAAATACCCTACAAAATACTTTGTCGAAATACCCTACAAAATACTTTGTCGAAATACCCTACAAAATACTTTGTCGAAATACCCTACAAAATACTTTGTCGAAATACCCTACAAAATACTTTGTCGAAATACCCTACAAAATACTTTGTCGAAATACCCTACAAAATACTTTGTCGAAATACCCTACAAAATACTTTGTCGAAATACCCTACAAAATACTTTGTCGAAATACCCTACAAAATACTTTGTCGAAATACCCTACAAAATACTTTGTCGAAATACCCTACAAAATACTTTGTCGAAATACCCTACAAAATACTTTGTCGAAATACCCTACAAAATACTTTGTCGAAATACCCTACAAAATACTTTGTCGAAATACCCTACAAAATACTTTGTCGAAATACCCTACAAAATACTTTGTCGAAATACCCTACAAAATACTTTGTCGAAATACCCTACAAAATACTTTGTCGAAATACCCTACAAAATACTTTGTCGAAATACCCTACAAAATACTTTGTCGAAATACCCTACAAAATACTTTGTCGAAATACCCTACAAAATACTTTGTCGAAATACCCTACAAAATACTTTGTCGAAATACCCTACAAAATACTTTGTCGAAATACCCTACAAAATACTTTGTCGAAATACCCTACAAAATACTTTGTCGAAATACCCTACAAAATACTTTGTCGAAATACCCTACAAAATACTTTGTCGAAATACCCTACAAAATACTTTGTCGAAATACCCTACAAAATACTTTGTCGAAATACCCTACAAAATACTTTGTCGAAATACCCTACAAAATACTTTGTCGAAATACCCTACAAAATACTTTGTCGAAATACCCTACAAAATACTTTGTCGAAATACCCTACAAAATACTTTGTCGAAATACCCTACAAAATACTTTGTCGAAATACCCTACAAAATACTTTGTCGAAATACCCTACAAAATACTTTGTCGAAATACCCTACAAAATACTTTGTCGAAATACCCTACAAAATACTTTGTCGAAATACCCTACAAAATACTTTGTCGAAATACCCTACAAAATACTTTGTCGAAATACCCTACAAAATACTTTGTCGAAATACCCTACAAAATACTTTGTCGAAATACCCTACAAAATACTTTGTCGAAATACCCTACAAAATACTTTGTCGAAATACCCTACAAAATACTTTGTCGAAATACCCTACAAAATACTTTGTCGAAATACCCTACAAAATACTTTGTCGAAATACCCTACAAAATACTTTGTCGAAATACCCTACAAAATACTTTGTCGAAATACCCTACAAAATACTTTGTCGAAATACCCTACAAAATACTTTGTCGAAATACCCTACAAAATACTTTGTCGAAATACCCTACAAAATACTTTGTCGAAATACCCTACAAAATACTTTGTCGAAATACCCTACAAAATACTTTGTCGAAATACCCTACAAAATACTTTGTCGAAATACCCTACAAAATACTTTGTCGAAATACCCTACAAAATACTTTGTCGAAATACCCTACAAAATACTTTGTCGAAATACCCTACAAAATACTTTGTCGAAATACCCTACAAAATACTTTGTCGAAATACCCTACAAAATACTTTGTCGAAATACCCTACAAAATACTTTGTCGAAATACCCTACAAAATACTTTGTCGAAATACCCTACAAAATACTTTGTCGAAATACCCTACAAAATACTTTGTCGAAATACCCTACAAAATACTTTGTCGAAATACCCTACAAAATACTTTGTCGAAATACCCTACAAAATACTTTGTCGAAATACCCTACAAAATACTTTGTCGAAATACCCTACAAAATACTTTGTCGAAATACCCTACAAAATACTTTGTCGAAATACCCTACAAAATACTTTGTCGAAATACCCTACAAAATACTTTGTCGAAATACCCTACAAAATACTTTGTCGAAATACCCTACAAAATACTTTGTCGAAATACCCTACAAAATACTTTGTCGAAATACCCTACAAAATACTTTGTCGAAATACCCTACAAAATACTTTGTCGAAATACCCTACAAAATACTTTGTCGAAATACCCTACAAAATACTTTGTCGAAATACCCTACAAAATACTTTGTCGAAATACCCTACAAAATACTTTGTCGAAATACCCTACAAAATACTTTGTCGAAATACCCTACAAAATACTTTGTCGAAATACCCTACAAAATACTTTGTCGAAATACCCTACAAAATACTTTGTCGAAATACCCTACAAAATACTTTGTCGAAATACCCTACAAAATACTTTGTCGAAATACCCTACAAAATACTTTGTCGAAATACCCTACAAAATACTTTGTCGAAATACCCTACAAAATACTTTGTCGAAATACCCTACAAAATACTTTGTCGAAATACCCTACAAAATACTTTGTCGAAATACCCTACAAAATACTTTGTCGAAATACCCTACAAAATACTTTGTCGAAATACCCTACAAAATACTTTGTCGAAATACCCTACAAAATACTTTGTCGAAATACCCTACAAAATACTTTGTCGAAATACCCTACAAAATACTTTGTCGAAATACCCTACAAAATACTTTGTCGAAATACCCTACAAAATACTTTGTCGAAATACCCTACAAAATACTTTGTCGAAATACCCTACAAAATACTTTGTCGAAATACCCTACAAAATACTTTGTCGAAATACCCTACAAAATACTTTGTCGAAATACCCTACAAAATACTTTGTCGAAATACCCTACAAAATACTTTGTCGAAATACCCTACAAAATACTTTGTCGAAATACCCTACAAAATACTTTGTCGAAATACCCTACAAAATACTTTGTCGAAATAAAACTCAATAATGTTGAACAGGCCATTGTGACACAATTTAAGAAGTTATGAATCGTGTGTTGGAAAACAAATACAATGTTTTATTTTACAAATAAAAATCATGTTACTTTCTGGAATATCTACAGCCACGAGTTTGCTTACAGTTGCCATCTTAAATGAAGTATTTGCTTTGTGATTTGCTTTAGTACAGCTAAATTTAGGGCCATGGCATCACCAACTGGCAAACGTGATTTGTAGAAAAGTGAAAAACATATCTGCACCGAACTGGGCTGGAACCAGTGCTATAAAATGTGAAAATAATATAATATTGATGGAGATGGGAAAAGTGAAAAATACCTTTGTACCGAACCGAATACGACTCTAATATTTGATTATTTCTAATTTCTGATTTTGGCGTTACAGTTGTATCACTTGTTTCTCTTGTTATCTTTCATAAGCTTCCTACACACCTCACACCACTTCATTTCAAACATTCCACGCAATCCCATTCCTTTATTCAAAAAAATGGAGTGGGAGATGGGCTAAATATGCTGTTCATGTACTACAAGTAAGCCACATTCTTATATCCAGAATACGTAAACTTACCTTCATTCCATATATATATATTAACAAATGAATATGAAATGTCATCAGCAACAGTGCTCTACCACATTAAAACGTAGGAGCTATCATATAATCAGATGAACGAGTATGAAAAACTAACTTTACAGTACTCAGAGTTTCAAGTCTTTCACAATCTTCAGCTGTATACAAATGATCACTTGAGTTTATATACATACATACATAAATACATACATACATACACACATACATGCATACATACACAAACATACATATATATATACATACATACACACATACATACAAAAATACATACACAAACATACATACAAACATATATACATACATACATACATACATACATACATACATACATATATACATACATACATACATACATACATACATACATACATACATACATACATACATACATACATACATACATACATACATACATACATATATGATGATTGCTCCCTCTTATCAGACGAGTGCCATTCTTTAATTTCTTTCTTCTACCTCCTCTTTCCGCCCATGTAGTCTTAAGTGGCTCTTGAGACATGCAAGCGTCTTGCACGGTTTGTGGCAGACGTGGCGTTTCAAGTGATCGCTTGGGGTGGCAACAGCAGGATATTCATCTCCATGAATCCTGAGGTGTCGCCTGAGTCCACCGGACGATTTGAAGATTTGGGGGCACGATGGACATGAGTAAATGGAAGATTCAGAAGTCGCATCAGTAAGGGGCAAAAAGAAATGATTCTGGGTCCAGTGGTCTGACAAGACTTCTGATGATTCACTAGTCCTGCATTTGAGAACAGAGACCGACCACACACTTTACAAGGCTAAAGAAGATTACAATCAACTGGTAAAGGCTCATGCTTCCTACAGATTCTCCTCAGTTTAGAACGAGAAACTCTGCTCTCCTAATACAACTTAGCACCTTGAAAGCCTAAAATTCTCCAGTGCTCACGATCAGAAGTTAATGCCTCCCAATTGTGTTCAGCAATCAAATACGCTTCAGGTTCTCCTTAACATTGTCCCTAAACCTTTTTCGTGGCTTACACTGAAGTCTTCTTCCAGATGCAATCACGTATTATCATTTTATTAATAAGCAAATGGTCTTTCATACCCCTGCTTTTTCGTCTACATCCTTTTTGCTCTGTGGGGAATTTATTATCCATCTCTAGGAAATCGTACAAAGAATTTGAGACAATATCTGTGAGGAGTTTTCACATTAGTGGTAGACACGTAATTGGCCGATAGTGTCCACTTCTATGCCTTTTGCACAATCTTTCTGGCACAAAACAGTTTTTCCTGTGGTCATCCACTTCGGGATTTCATTTACGTTAAGATTTCGTGTAAATCATTTTGTTTTACTTCATTTCTCCCTTCGTCCTTTAATTCTTTAAGCCATTCTGCATTTCCATTGTGAGTAACTTCTTTGTTCCAAATCCCACTCCAAAATGCCTTACTTTCCCCAGCGTCTGGCTTTTCATTATTAAATTTTTTGCCATTAAGCTCTGAATGCACCTTCCTTTGTTCATTCTGAAACAATTTGTTTATTCTGAATTGTTCAATTCGCTGTTCGTAACGTTTAATTTTGAGAGACTTGACCTGGAGGCGCTGCTTTAATTCCTCTATTACAGTATACAATCCTTTCTTCTTAATACGATAGTTTCTTTCTTATTCCTTCAATTTTCTTGTCCTTTTCAATTCATTTTTCCTAGCAGTGTCAAGAATACTAATGTGTCTTCGTATTTCACTAATGCAGGTTTAAATTTGGTTCATGACCGGGAGGGGGTCTCAAGCCTTAGTTGACAATTTCTTAGTGATCATGACACGAAAAGAAATATCAGGAAAGGAAAACCTTATACAAATTATTTCTTTTTTGTGATGAATCAAAGTACAAATAGAATAATGAACCGCGGGAGACCCGAACTACCTACGGAAAAGTATAACGGTGCTTGAGCGCCCTGGTGTAGAAGTTACTGACAACATTTTTACTAATGGGGTATCTAAGTGCCAACAAATATGAT
Organism: Morbakka virulenta; assembly: GCA_003991215.1. Taxonomy (NCBI): domain Eukaryota; kingdom Metazoa; phylum Cnidaria; class Cubozoa; order Carybdeida; family Carukiidae; genus Morbakka; species Morbakka virulenta. The sequence continues at coordinate 123,414 of RDPX01000320.1, forward strand.
ATGAACAGCGGTAGAACTATTTGGACGAAGAACTGAATATCATAGTATTGAAATGCTACTTGAAAAGTGGTCCCACAAAACGGGGCTACCGTAAACCAATGAATAAGATCTGGAATGAATTGCGTATATTTAAACTGAGTGAGAACAAAGTTAAAGGACAGGCCCCTTTCATCAAGACAAAAGGGTGGATTCCTCAGTTAGAAATGGAAGAAATGAATACAGAGGTAGAGTCACAAAAAAGCTGCCAGGATGATACAGACGGTGATCTTGAATTAGGTGAAAATGATAGAACCATGCAGAATGAGCCATCATCATCATGTACAAAAGGTTCATATTTGAGTCGCCGGGGCTTCCTTCGTCGTGGTTCTTCACTTGACCCGGTCCTGCCGCTCTGTATTCCTGTACTAAGGAGAATCCAGATTCTTCATTGATGTTGTCCATATGCCTTGTTCTCGGCCTTCCCCTTCTCCTAACTCCAGCAACCATTCACATAATCAGTTTTCTTTCCAGAGTATCGCTTCTTAATATGTGTCCTAAGTAACACAGTCTTCGGTTCATTACGGTCTGCAGTTGTCGCCTGTGGCACTGAATTTTGCGCAAGATCTCCTAGTTCGTTACCCTCTCCGTCTAACGTATTCTTAAAACTACCCCATAACACCACAACTCGAAGCTGCAGAGTTGTCTCCTATCACTATGTTGTAATAGGAAATACTAGTGTGTTTAGCAACCTCACTTTTGTTTTCCTTGATATTGATGTGTCTATCCAGACTGTTGTGAGCGCTGAAGTTGCGTTTTTCGCGACAGCAATCCGTTTATTTCAGGGGTATCGTCACAATCATCAGTAATGTGGACTCCCAAATTTTCCAATGCTTAACCACTTACAAATATACTGGGTTCATAATCGCTTTCTTCCCAAAGGATCTTCTACACTTTAGTTTTCTTTGCATTTAATGAGACTCCAGCGCTTTCCGAGCTTCCTTTCACTCTGTCAACAAGGTGTTGTAGGTACTCCAATGTATTCGCTATCAATACTCCATCGTCAGCATATCTTCCGCTACTTTCATGCTCCCTTCGAAGCCTTCCAGCGCTTCTCCCATTATGCATTCCGAGTAAATGTTGAATAAATGTGGAGCGATGTTACAGCTCTGTCTCACCTTTTTTTTCTAATTCTTGTATATTCCCATCAGGAAGTGTATGGTGTGTATAGGTGTTCCAATCCTCTTTATGTCTGCCCATGTCTATGATGCACCACCTTATCAAAAGCCGTTGAATAGTTATATAGCAAAAGTATACATTCTTGTTTCTTTCTCTGTCTTTTTCTAACACCTTATTATTAAATTAAGGATTTGATTCCTTGTTCCTCTGCCAAGTCGAAAGCCTGCTTGTTCTTCTGCGATCTCTTGGACCAACGTTGTTTTCAGCCTTTTGGCCATTATTTTCATTAGGATTCTTCTACTGTGGCTGGTCAGTGTAATTGTCCTGTCGTTACAAGAGTGTAATGTGTCTCCCTTTTCCACATTGGGATAAATACTGAATTCAGCCAGTCCTGGGGAAAATTGCTTCTCTTCAAAAATCTTGGTACAAAGTCTGTGATAGAAGATTATCTCTATTTCTCCAGAGAAAATAAAAAAGCTGGAGACATGACAAAGTAGCAGCTGTCTTGTATTGGTATATATCAAAGAAATTCGGATTCGGATGCAATGCTAAATACTACAACCATAGGGAAACGAATGATAATAAGGTACTTCAAAACAATTATGCTAAAATGTCAAGATCTTTACAGCAAAATGTTCTTAAAAAAACACCAAATCTATCGTTGCCTAACGAAAACCAATTCTGCACTGGCCGATTAGTCACTAAAGACATGGCTAACGTACAGAATTCGATTTCATGAAAAAAACATCCCACGCTAAAACACCAAATGGTCATACCTTATCAATTGGCAATTCATCCCCATTCATCATATCATCTGCTGTCTTTAAAACATCCATCAAAATATCCAAATCTAAAAAGAAATAATATAATATAATATAATATAATATAATATAATATAATATAATATAATATAATATAATATAATATAATATAATATAATATA
>RDPX01000320.1:136036-156994 GCA_003991215.1 Morbakka virulenta
GAGAGAGAGGGAGAGAGAGAGAGAGAGAGAGAGAGAGAGAGAGAGAGAGAGAGAGAGAGAGAGAGAGAGAGGGAGAGAGAGAGAGAGAGAGATGATAGAGACAACGCGAGAGGCAGAGTAAGACTCAGTTTTCTAAGCTACAAATTCTAAAATTTTGTCTGTATCATAGAAGAATATCAGCTTTATTCTCATAAAGTAGAGAACAGTAGTGGGAACACAGAGCTAGAGATCTACAGCACATAATAAGCTCCAGTTGCATAGCTGGCAGCGATTGTTACAGGTTATCTTGTCTATTGTACAGGAACTTAGTTAACGGAGGATGAAGGTAAACTAAGAGTAGCCATTGACCACTAAGAAATATGAACACCAAACATTGCCTCAACCATGAAAAACGTTATTATCATCTGCAATCCTTTCAATGGTACAGCACAATGTGAAATAAACCTACTTAATTCTGTAAGAAGTACAGTGAGCGGAAAATGACAGAAAGTATCTTAGGGGTTACCTTTTCCAATACCATCCAATACCACTACATAACAACAAAAACTATTTTGGGACTAATTTGGGATATTGCTATTATCTTTCTGCTGTCTGTAAATATATATGTATCTGGAGTATCTACACAATATACTAAAAAAGATAATGATAATGATGATAGGTGTTTATATATTTTATTCTATTTTACGACACATCTTGCAGTTTGAGCAATCATCTCTAAGGAGACCATTATGGAAGCAAGGTCAATCCGTGCTTTTAATGCTATCAATGCCACCAAAATTAGCAGTGTTTTGCAGAGGTAATCATTTATTTTGGATATAGTATATGCATTTGTATTTAATTAACACTGTAAAGTATGAAGTTTTAGCTTTTTACCAGATAGCAAATTTTCTTTTTGTGCCAAATTCATATATACATACGTCCCTTAAAGCAAAGATATTTTAACAGAAATAAACTCATCATACTTCTCCTTTGTTGGAAGAGGCTCTTCTTGTCTTGCTTTTTCCAGTGGATATCGTTCTCTGTGTGCAAACCTAACGTCATCATTATCAGTTCTTACTCGTAGAATTTGTAAAATAGTGTATTCATGGTCTGTTAATATAATGTTACCCTACCAAGAAAAATATTGTAGAAAATGCAATGCAAACAAAGCGAATTAAACGTAATGCATGTTTATCTGAACTATGAATCACGAAATATGAAGTAAGTAACTTTAAACACAAAATTTCACTCCCTTCACAACAAGAATGCAGAGGACCGCTTTATCTACATTTTAGCCAAACGTTTTGTACGTTTATCATATGAATTATCAAATCATAAATTTGAGCATAAAGATTTCGACTCTGGCTCTATTACTGTTCCTGAAAAAACCTTTGTTTGCCCATCATTCACACTTCACTGGCTGCTTTCATACTCATAATGAACAAAGATAATGGTTGCACAATTAACACTCTCAAGCTCAAAGCAAAAAAAACCAATAAAATAATTAAGTTTACCGAAGTTTGGTAAACATGAAAAAAGCTTTGAAAGCAAAATAAAACAAGTTGGATTAAGATAACAGCTAACAAGAGGCAAGTTTATTCAAATGGTACAAATAAACCTCTCATAATTCATTTTAAGTCAAAAGATCTGTTATTAAAACTTACTCTCTATATTTTTTGAAACAATTTAGCATAATAATGATGGAATACTTCAAGGAACATTTAAAAAAAAAAGAAAAGTAAAAGTGCTGGAAACCGGTTTCAAAATAGTACCTATGCTTAGCATGGCAACATGCTTTACTATCTGAGCTGCTCCATTCTCAACCAAATTATTTTGCAACCATATGTTTCACATGAGTTTGATAATCTTTCACTTCATCCCTGTCATTTGATATTGGTACCGAGACAAGGTAATGTTAATGCCAGTGGCTAATATGTTAATGTCAGTGGCTAATTCAACCAATTATGTTAACAATAACAAAAACAAAAATGATTATCAAGATCATCATCTTTACAGGAATGATTTCAAGCATATTGACCAAGAAATAGTAATTTTAAAATGAACACAACTGAAAATTTTCATAGATCATTGCCCTTACTCTGTCATACAATTCGATTATGAGGTGATAAGCAGCTTCATCATAACCAAAGCAGAAGTCCACAATTCTGTCAATTCCAAGCTGATTGGCACTAGAAAGCCTCCTTCCATTGATATGCTTTCTACACTATAAAGAACAAATGAAATGTGGTTATTGATAATGGAAATAAGATATAAAAGGGAAAAACCACTCAAGCAAGTTTGTATGTATTTATGTAGGCATACTTGTATATATTTATATGTATGTATGTATGTATGTATGTATGCATGTATGTACATGTACATGTATGTAGTTAGGTACTAGGTATGTATGCATTTACTATGAATATATATATATATATATACAGAACTCAAAGATTGGTGTGAGCATCTGTTAAAAACACACCTGGCATCATATATAGCTTTTCCCAGACAAATCATCCCCAGTTGCCTGTGGTTTAATGTCAGTTCTGCAAGCTTTCGGGCCTTTAGTGAATGGTGAGTGACCAGTGCCAAATAACTGGACCCCCACTGCCTTGTGGATTAAGGTTTTTGAACCAAAGCCTAAGTGTTACAAAACCTTTATAGAAGCTTCTGGATGACCTTAGGCCCTGCTTACTCTAGCATTCATGACCCACCAGCATGTAAACTATGCTCTGGTGCCCAGTAACTCAAGTCAAGGGCAAATGGCATCAGGGAGCAGAAGGAAATCCTATAAGCTTAGTGAAGCTAATCCTTCAAAGAGAGGAAAACTCTTATGAAAAAGCTGCATCCAAAGCAACTACCGGTCATCTTACATCTGCTTGTTATTGGAATATTGTTCTGGAAGCTTAGTGAGTGGCAATCGTGTTGTACAAACCCTTGTCAATGGTGTACAAATGTTACTTTAGGTCTTTTTTTATTTTTATTTTATTTTGATTGAGAACCCTGGTGATGGAGTAATGGCAACATGTATAGACATGAGTAGTTGGAGGTACACAGTCACAATTTTGTACATAGGCAATAGCAACCCTATCTTAATATTGTTGATGTGTCTTCACATGACAGAGCCCAATTCTGGTGGGGTACCTATGAATGAGCAGTCCTGATTAGGGACAGAACTCCACTTAGAGTCTTGAAAAAGTGCTAAAAAAGGTGCACTAAAAATTGTCTGTCAAAGTGTCATTGGTTAGTTTCCTGTGGGTAACGGTGTTTCAGTTAAGCATGAAGAAAACTAAAATTTATTAACAAAAAGGAATAAAACTCAATCTATGCTGTTGGAATGTATGTACCCTTCCTGACAAAACAACATTTAACAGTCCAGAGTGCAGGACAGAGCCTGTCACTGCAGAACTATATAGTCTTGATATAGATTTTCCTGCTCTGTCAGAAATCCATCTCTCTGAAGAAGATCACATGACAGAGGTATCATTAGGCTGCACTTTCTTTTGGGTTGGTCAACCCAAGGGTGTATGTAAAGGTGGTGGATTTGGTTTTACAATTAAAACACCTTGGGTGATTTTGTAGTGTTTTCTTCCAGTATCTGATTCCATCTTAAAACTCTGTGTTACTCTTCAACACGTACACACCAACCCTTAAAATGAATCAAAATCATGTATCTGACAATGAGGGGAAATGGCATCCTATTACTTATGCATCCAGAGACATTACAGCCTTTCGAGCAAAGATATGCGCAAATTGAGAAGGAAGTGTTATCAGTTGTATTTGAATTGATTTCTGATAATGGCCCAGAGTACTCATCAACAAAATTTGCATGTTTTTCAAAGGAATGGGATTTTGCACACTTGACATCTAGCCCACATTATCCTCAATCAAATGGTTAGGAGATAGATCTATCCAAACAGTTAAACAAGCATTAAAGAAAGCAAAAGATGCCAAAGAAGCTCCTTATCTTAGACTTTTAATTTTGAACTCTGTACCTGGATCAGATGGCCAATCACCAGCTATGCACCTTTTAAACCTTAATGTGATAACAACTTTACCATCTCCACCAGCATCTATTGTAAAGGGTTTTCATCATGTTATCAGTGCAAAAGGTAAAGAGTTTCCATCCACTGACCCTGATATGGTAGTTCAAATGCATGTTGATAACTATAAGAATTGGGAAAAGAAAGGTCCAGTTTTTGGAAAATGTCTTGAACCATGTTCACATAAGATCGTAAATGAAAAGGGCAATATAGTTTGATGTAATTGATGCCATCTCATTCCTTCCCATTAAAAATTCAAGGTACAACTGGATTATGATCTACCACAACAAGATCAATTGCAACATTCTTCCGACTCATATTCAAATGTTGTATCAGTTCCTACAACAGCAACAATGACAGAATCACATCAAGCTCAGCCACTTTCTTCAACTCCAATTCCAGAATCTCCATATGAATCAATGTCTTCTGCAATTCCAACATTCAGGTCAAAATACAGAACAACTTCCAGTCATTATTCGCAAGCCATTAAGATATCCTTGAACATTTATGAAGAATATTAAACATTTATGAAGATCATTGGACTTTATTTTTGGGGGAAATCTTAAAGCAGAGTTGTTGTGTTGTCATTCCATTGTTATTGCTGTTGTATTCATTCTATTGTTTATAGACACTTGTGCTCAACATGCTATATTGCATGTGCTGCTTTTCTATTCACATGCTACGTTCGGAGCTAACTGTACGATTTCGGATTTTTTTTTTCGTTCTCTCTCACACTGTAACAGCACCTGGCACTGAAGTTTTTGTAAAAGCATGCTGTTCTAGTGTTGAGACTTTTCCAATCAAGACTGAAATGCATTTAGTGAGCAACATGGTTAAATGAAAGATTGTACGCTGCCAAAACAACCTTTTTTATGGGGGGCTGGAAAATGTAAAGTGCCCTTTACATAAGCCTAGTATGAGGTGCAAGGCTGTACAAAGACCTATATGAAAAACTTGAAAATCAACATTGACAAGTGGGAAGAACNCAACCCTTAAAATGAATCAAAATCATGTATCTGACAATGAGGGGAAATGGCATCCTATTACTTATGCATCCAGAGACATTACAGCCTTTCGAGCAAAGATATGCGCAAATTGAGAAGGAAGTGTTATCAGTTGTATTTGAATTGATTTCTGATAATGGCCCAGAGTACTCATCAACAAAATTTGCATGTTTTTCAAAGGAATGGGATTTTGCACACTTGACATCTAGCCCACATTATCCTCAATCAAATGGTTAGGAGATAGATCTATCCAAACAGTTAAACAAGCATTAAAGAAAGCAAAAGATGCCAAAGAAGCTCCTTATCTTAGACTTTTAATTTTGAACTCTGTACCTGGATCAGATGGCCAATCACCAGCTATGCACCTTTTAAACCTTAATGTGATAACAACTTTACCATCTCCACCAGCATCTATTGTAAAGGGTTTTCATCATGTTATCAGTGCAAAAGGTAAAGAGTTTCCATCCACTGACCCTGATATGGTAGTTCAAATGCATGTTGATAACTATAAGAATTGGGAAAAGAAAGGTCCAGTTTTTGGAAAATGTCTTGAACCATGTTCACATAAGATCGTAAGTGAAAAGGGCAATATAGTTTGATGTAATTGATGCCATCTCATTCCTTCCCATTAAAAATTCAAGGTACAACTGGATTATGATCTACCACAACAAGATCAATTGCAACATTCTTCCGACTCATATTCAAATGTTGTATCAGTTCCTACAACAGCAACAATGACAGAATCACATCAAGCTCAGCCACTTTCTTCAACTCCAATTCCAGAATCTCCATATGAATCAATGTCTTCTGCAATTCCAACATTCAGGTCAAAATACAGAACAACTTCCAGTCATTATTCGCAAGCCATTAAGATATCCTTGAACATTTATGAAGAATATTAAACATTTATGAAGATCATTGGACTTTATTTTTGGGGGAAATCTTAAAGCAGAGTTGTTGTGTTGTCATTCCATTGTTATTGCTGTTGTATTCATTCTATTGTTTATAGACACTTGTGCTCAACATGCTATATTGCATGTGCTGCTTTTCTATTCACATGCTACGTTCGGAGCTAACTGTACGATTTCGGATTTTTTTTTTCGTTCTCTCTCACACTGTAACAGCACCTGGCACTGAAGTTTTTGTAAAAGCATGCTGTTCTAGTGTTGAGACTTTTCCAATCAAGACTGAAATGCATTTAGTGAGCAACATGGTTAAATGAAAGATTGTACGCTGCCAAAACAACCTTTTTTATGGGGGGCTGGAAAATGTAAAGTGCCCTTTACATAAGCCTAGTATGAGGTGCAAGGCTGTACAAAGACCTATATGAAAAACTTGAAAATCAACATTGACAAGTGGGAAGAACCTACACTGCAAAGGCTGGAGTGGCAGAACTTGCCCATGAAAGCTGTGATGTCCTTGAGGAAAGAGACATGGCTGTTCATAAGACTAATCTTCAGCCTCCAGAAAAAGTCAACCCAGTGAAAATCACTCAATTCATATCACATCACATCTGCTTCATAGTGTGAAAATCATTAGCAGGACTGCAAAGCCATCTCAGATAGCATGGAGGATGAGATGGAGAGAACTCAAGATGACAACAATCACACACACACGTACATATATATATNAAGAACCTACACTGCAAAGGCTGGAGTGGCAGAACTTGCCCATGAAAGCTGTGATGTCCTTGAGGAAAGAGACATGGCTGTTCATAAGACTAATCTTCAGCCTCCAGAAAAAGTCAACCCAGTGAAAATCACTCAATTCATATCACATCACATCTGCTTCATAGTGTGAAAATCATTAGCAGGACTGCAAAGCCATCTCAGATAGCATGGAGGATGAGATGGAGAGAACTCAAGATGACAACAATCACACACACACGTACATATATATATATATATATATGCCAGTATCAAAGTAATTACTAGCTATTGACAGAGCTCAATAATGTAAGGATATTAGAGCAATCATATGGTTAATGACAAAAAAACAAAAAAAGTGTAAGCTAAATGTTTAGCTGAAGATTGTGAAAACATGAAGCTGACAGTTCTAAACCAAGTTTTGTTGATTTTTTTGTTTTACACTATATATATATGTAACTATATATATGTCATAACTATAACTATATATATAACTATATCTATATAACTATAACTATATATATATATCACTATATATAAACATCAAATCAAAATATAACTCCTGGTTGTGTAGTTTACAAAATCCTTAATGCCGGGGATGGTACCTGCATTAGCTCCTATCACCTACAGAAATCTCCAATGGCATGCATCTCAAATAGCTTTTTATGACCAAGCCCAGCTCCTGACCTGCACGTGGCACAACTGATGCTACTGACAGTAGGATCAGTTGATCAATGCCCCGTTAAAACCAGTTGCTTTGAGGGGATGGACCTCATCAGTCTAGCAAGGCAGTTCATCTAGGGGAAGGAAAACCCTTATTCCAAACCTCTGCTGCCTTGCAGCTGTATCCAACCTTGGGAAAGGCTTCAGAATTAAACCTTGAGGAAGAAATCTGCTGTTGCCTTACAGTACATACCCACTAGGTAATGGCTAGGTCCACAGCTTAAAACTGTGGCTACTGTCAGCAAGGGCATGCAGCTAGAAAACCACGACACCAAACAAATAAGATGTGGATTAACTGTAAAATGAACATGTTGGATCAGTCAAAGCCTGGGTTACCAACAACTGCCATACCTAGTGCTCAGCAGGTCGATATCGAAAACAGACTACTGCTGTAAGAAAGCGGAAGAAAAAAGGAGGGGGTAAAATAAGGAAGAAAGGGGAGCAGAGAAAGCCGCTTGAGAAAATATCACTGTGGCACTGTGACACTTAATGTAGGAACCCTCACCGGAAGGGAATTGGTTGACTTGATGGAGAGAAGGAACAAAGTGGAAAGGAAGTAAAGCAAGAGCATAAGGCAAAGAGTACAAGCTGTACTACCATGGGGCTGATAAGAACAAGAAAGAAGAAATATTGTTAGTGCATATGGGCCACAGTGTGGGAGTGAAGTAGAAGAAAAAGTTCTGAAGGGAGTTGGAATGAGTATATAAACATAGTACACAGAGGGAAAATTATCATTGGTGCTGATCTGAAAGACCATGTGGGAGCAAGAAATGTAGGAGATGAACAACTGGCTGGAAGATAAGGATACGGAAAGAGGAATGAGAGTGGGCAAAAAATCATTGACTTTGCAAAGAGGAAGTCTTTGGAAGTCTTAAACACATACTTTAGAAAGCGACTGGAGCAGAGAGTAACATACAGGGGTGGTGGAAGAGCCACACAGATTGACTACACTTTATATGGAAGAGATTTGAAAGAAGTAGTTGATTGCAAAGTTCTTGGAGGAAAATGTGTTGCTCCTCAACACAAAGTTGAAATTTGGAAACTCAATTTCAAAGTAAAGAAGCATAAGAAGGTGATGAGAGCACAAAAAAAAAATAGTGGAGATTAAAGAATGCAGAGTGTTGGAGAGTCCTAGATTGAGAACTATAGGAAATTACTTACTTACTTACTCTTACTCTTCGGTTTAACGTCCGTGGTTCCCTCTGTTTGGGGGTTGGACAATGCCAAATTGAGGCTTGATTCGAGTGCACCACACTGAGCGATCTTCAGCAAGATTAGCAGGAAGACGAAGATAAGCAAGATCTTTTTTCACGCAGTGAATCCACTTTTTCTTTTGTCCGCCTGCAGCAACATTTCCTTCAACTTCGAAAGTTCGAATCGTGTTGGGCCATTTGTCGCCCATTCTCTCAAGATGCCCAAACCATCTTAAGCGATTGTATCTCAGTTGACTATTGATATCACAGATGCCGAGCATCTCTCTCAAATTGGCAGTTGATTTGCGATCGCTTAACTTTACAGAAGACATCCAGCGGATCATAGAGTTTTCATTCCTTTCTAAGTGATATTGGTCATCGACTTTCAAAGCCCAGGTCTCAGACGCATATAGAAGAATGCTTCTAACACAGGTCCTGTAGACATAACCTCGCTGCCTCAGCAAAATCGATTTGTTTGTTAAGATCGTTAGAAGCTGTCTAAAACTTCGCCAAGCTTTACAAACTCGATCCGTAGTTGCATCAAAACATGTGCCTGACTGGTTGATGGTATCGCCAAGATAACAAAACGATTTGACGACTTCAAATCAACTTTAAATTAAAAACTTAAAATGGAATATCTTGAAGCACTGGCAAGTGATAACAGACAGAATAAGACAGTCAGCACAAAGGGTTCTGGGTATGACATCAGGACATCACCAGATAAGCAAATAGACCTGGTAGTGGAATAAACCCATTCAACCCAGTATAAAATGAAATATGTCAAACTGTAGATGAACAAGGCAAGCTAAAATACATTGATGCTAGAAGGGGGACAAAATGTACAGTAGCTGAAGCAAGAGATCAGGTTTATGATAGACTATGCCACTGACCAAACTCAAAAGAAGGCAAGAAAGAGCTATTCAAAATTGTCAAATGAAAGAACTATTCAGGAAAAGATATCCAGTATGTAAATGTTATACAAGATGAAAATGGACAATTGCTAACAATTGAGGAAGATGTTTTGAAGAGGTGGAAGGAATATTTTTAATAATTTTTAAATTCAGAAAACCCAAGAGAACATAAAATGGTCAAAACAGACCAGAGGCAGGAGGTTATAAAAAAGAAAATTGAAAATAAAGAAATAAAAGAAACCATGAAGAAAATGAAGAGTGGAAAAGCAGTGGGAGCAGATAATATCCAAATAGCAGCTTGGCATCACTTGGGCAAACCAAGTTTGAAGCTACTAAGACAGCTATTAAATTAAATACGTGATCTGGAAGAGATGCCAGTGGTGTGGCAGGGGAGTGTGTTGGTACCAGTATATATATGGGAAAGGTGATGCATGAGAATATGGGAACTACAGGGGAATCAAACTCAAATGCCACACTCTGATGCGGGAGAAAGTGATAGACAAATGACTAAGGTCAGAAATCAAAATCAGCAAACAACAGTTTGTTTTTATGCCAGGTTGCAGTACCACAGATGCACTGTTTGTATTATGAATCCTGCACAAAAAACATCAAGATCACCAACAATTATACAACAAATTTTTTGATCTAGAGAAAGCAAATATCTGAGTACCAAGAGAGGAGATATGGTATTGTATGAGGCTGTCAGGAATCACAGAGAAGTATATCAGTGCTACTGGCAGGATGGATTACTACAAAGTGAAGGTGGACCTGCACCAGGGCTTGGCTTTAAGCCCTTTCCTATTCACAGTGGTAATGGACAGACTCACTGATGATGTACAAAAAGACTCTCCTCAAAATATGATGTTTGCAGACAATATTGTACTGTGTAATGAGAGAAGCAAAAAAAGTTGAATTAAAGCTGGAGAGGTATTGTTATGCCTTGGAGAGGCAAGGAATGAAAATGAGCCAAACAAAAACAGAGTACCATGCTTTCAACGGAAGCCAGAATGATAGAATACAGTTGCGAGGGGTGGAAATCCCTAATGTGTGCAAATTTAAGTACCTGGGGTCTACTCTAAAAGCAAATAGAAACTGCGATAGAGAAGTAAAGGGATAGTGCAGGAAGGTAACTGGGGTACTTTGAGATAGGAAAATATCACCACAGATAAAGGGAAAAGTTTACAAGATGGCAGTCCAACCAGCTCTACTATATGGTCTGGAAATTGTTGCTACCACCCTGCAGCATGAAGCAGAGCTAGAAGTGGCTGAAATGCACATAAAGTGGTGGTTGTTAAATGTGAAGTAACTAGACAGAATTCCAAATGGCCACATGTGAGAAACATCCCATATCAGGAGACTGAGAAACAAGATGAGGAAGTCAAGGCTTTCCTGGTATGGGCACATAGCAAGGCAATATGCAGATTGTGTAGGAAGGAGGGTACTGAGTTTTGAAGTCCCCAGCTGGAGGCAAAGAGGGAGGCCAAAGAAAAGGTGGAACAATGTGATTGGCAGAGAAATGGAGGTTGTTGGTGGGAGGGATGCTGATGTGACAAAAAAGAACAGGCTGGAGACAGCTGATCTGTTGTGGTGACCCCTAATGGGATATAGCCAAAAGACAAAGAAGAATAAGTTGTTTAATTAATTGCAATATTACTAAAACAATTATCCAATGAGATTTAAATATTATTAATGCTGTAGTGAATCTGATATGGCACCAACAAAAAAACTCACAATGAAGAGGTAAAAGATCAAAGTTTTGCACATAAACTCAACCTCACCCAACCAGAGAGCACTCAAGTAAAGTATGTCTCAAAACTAAAAATCGTCAAAAACTCCTCTTTAAATACTGTTTCATCATCATCATCATCATCATCATCATCATCATATTTGGTTTAACGTCCATTTTACATGCTAGCATGTGTTGGATGCATTTGGTTGATGAAAGTTGCATCATATACTTACAACAGCAGTCTTTGATGTAATATCAGAGTATTGATCCAGTAACTTGTGGCAAGATATTTACATTCCTTTAGCCAATTACTAGATCAGCCAAATAAAATAACACACATAAATGATGAAAAGATCACTGCTGATTGCATCTTGGATCAGTTGGTATGTCCAATTAAAATTATCTCAAGTTCACAAAATGTCTAATGTTCATGTAACTTCCAGCATTTCTACTAAGGTAAACGGCATAACTAATGTGATTCCATCATATTTCACAAAGCAAAAACTGCATACTATTTTGGGATTAATGTGAGGTTTGGTGGTGGATGCTAACTGAATTAAATGTTTGTATAGAATTGTTTGTGTAACAAGTGATTGATTACCATATTATGCTGACCAATTGCTGGGCAAATATTTTTCTTACTACTGCATTGGTTTATAAGCCTCACATGTATATTTAAATAGTAAAAATTAAAAGATTTACCTATATAAATTCAAAAACAGACTTACTTTCATAGAAAATCCTGATGGAAATGAATTCTTGGGCCAGTCAAAGTCAGTGAGATGTATACGGTTACCAGATTCAATGAAAAGTGTAAATTTCTTTTCTGTCCTGCACAAACAAGACAAATCACACCCATAGAAAATATCTAAATTTACAATCAAACACAGTTTCTAACACATCTATGAAAATAATAAAAAACAACACTCTTGTTGTAAAGTCACAAATCTCAAGCCTGGAAAGGAAAGAAGGTTGGACTTGGGACCAGCTACAGCTACAAAACTTCCATTACATAAACATTGACAAGGGAGAGTTAATAATCCAATCTGAGAAAGTATGGACCTTTAATTGGAGCTCAAATGGTAAATGCTGTAGATATCTTTAAGTTTCCCAATCTACTGTCATTCTCATGTGCACAACAACCGCTAATGTCTAGACACATCATAAGTATAAAAGCACAAGAAATATAGCTATCATTTAATAATAATAATTCTAACACCAACATGGCAAAAACCTACTTCCTGGTCATACTATTAAACATTGATGCAAAAACCTACAACCCCACAAAAAACCAACTAATTCCCCCACTACTACTTCTGACCTGCCCATTTAGACCTCCATCCAACAATGCCTCCTCCCCATCTGGTATCTCATTTATCTCACTGTCCTGCTGGTTCCAGAACATATCCTTCTCCTCCTGTTCTCCTTTCTGTTGTAGAGCATAAGTTGATAAAATGCTGATGCAAATTCCTGATGTAATTAATTTCATAACTATAAATTACCTGACTCCCTCTCCACTGAGATTTTTTGTCCTGCAAATAGTTGAAAAGGCACATCTCTACTACATTTTGGGGTTTCCTCCCTTTCCTGTAGTACAGCTTGCATTCATCTTCAAAGCTTCTGGTCTCTCTCCCAGGCTTCTCTCAAGTTCATCAACCTTCCTGTAAGCAAAGGATCTCAAGCTCAACCTTGCTTCCATGACTGACAATCCCTTTGTTCCTTTGCCATTCAGTGCCTCTAAATCTGACTTGGCTGTACTGCTCCTCACATCTTTTTATGTCAGGATTGTGGTTCTACTATAGATCAATTAATGTGGGGCAGCCCCTAGCATTGTCTGACTGATTTCAACTACTCTGGGTTTTTTGCCATTGCAATTCTTTGTTTATCTCCTTGATCCACCTACCATCTGATGTAATCAGGCTACTCAAATATCCAACTTGATTTTCTTGCTTCATTTTTGTGTTGTGAACCCAGATGTTACATGTTGAAATATGTTTCTCTTTTGTTAGTACTACACTCTGTGTATTGACACATAATTTTATTTTATTTTTGTACTCTCTTAAACTATCCTATCTACCAAACTTTCACTTGTTCCAATGACATTGCTAAAAGAACTGTATCATCTGCATAGTTTAAGGTATTGATACTGTTCTATCACTGTAAAGGTTAAGTGCCAGGTGACAAAAGCCAGCCCTGTATCACCCCCTTTTTTATTTTTACATATTCTACCACTTGTTTATTGTTCCTTATAGCTGCTTTTTGTTTTCAGTACAGGACCCTTATAACTCATATCTTTACTATTTATCTTTACTATCTATCATCATATTCGTTAAACCGAATATGATGATGATGATGATGATGATGATGATCTATCTTGAATCCTATAGCAATTCTAAGAGCTGTTTATGTTTGACATTATTGAAAGCTTTGCTGTCGTTTATAAATAGTCTATAACTTATAGCCTTGTATCTCATGTTTTGATAACATTTTGATCATAAATATTACATTTTGTGTACCATTGCCCACTCCAAACCACACCCTGGTTTTTATATCTCTGGTCTAGTTTTGTCTCTGGCTCTGATCAACAGTAACCTTAATAATATTTTCACCATATGACTCATGATGTTAATCATCCTGTGCAGGCCACATTCTGTCAGAGCTGGCTTTTTTGGCAATGAAGTTAAGATGGAATTACAAAGTTCCGCAGGGAGATTTCAAGATTCATAAACCTTGTTAAGCACTTTCATCAGTTTATCAATGCCAAAATACTTCATGTTTTTGCTCAGTTCTACAAACATTTCATCTGGACCAATCACTTTGTTATTTTTCATTTCATTAACTGCTACTTAAATTTCAAATTATAAAATCTTTTCATCTGTCATTTCACCTCTTTCATCATGAAATAAGTCTAAATTGCATTCTATCCACCTTTCCACTATTGCCACTTTATCTATATTGATGCTTCTATTGTTTACCTTCAGACATCCACTTGCTGCACAGTACTTTTTGGTGAGATCATTGATATTTCTATAAATTTCATTGGGGTTACTTGTCTTACATGTCTCAATTTCTACACACTTGCTGTTTCTTCCTCTGCTTTCAAATATTTTTTCTTTACCACTTTGTTCATCTTAATATATTTCTTTTCCACTTTGCCTTTGTACATTCTTCTTTCTTCCATTAATTAATGAATCTGCCCTTTCATTCATTTTTGGTGTTTATTTCATCTTCTTGGTGGAATTACTTCCTTCACAGTTTTTACCAATTCCTTCTTTAGATATTAAAATAAGAGGACGAGAAAACCAAATAGGATTTCTCACCCTCTTCTTCAAGAATCTTAATTCCATTTTTCACTTCAACCATACAATATGAAAAGAAGTCACTGCCAGACTGTTGTAAAAATATAACAACTAAACTGAATAAAGTCAAAAACAAGAATAAAAACCTGATTGAGGTTTTTATTACGACTCAAAACTACCACAGAAGTCAAAACACCAAATAAATATGGTGGGAATATTAAAACACAAACAATGTTAGATCAGCAATGCAGAATCCAATCCAAGAGCAGGGTTCTAAAATAGGCAAATCACAACACAGGATTTCAAAAATAGGTGAATCACAACATAGACATCAATGAAAGATCACAAACTTGTCTGAAGAACAGCAGCATCCATTGCTCAAGGTCCACAACATGGTCAGATTACATAACTTGGATATGCCACCTCCATGTCATGTCTTGGACACACTCACTTTCAAACTGAGCAATGCTGTGATAGATCCATTCAACCATCATGTTTTGTTAGCAGAACTTGATGTTTTACTCGATCAATGTGAGCAAGATAATGTTGATAATGATACAATCAATGAGATCAACATGATTAGGTACATCAAGATCTGTAAGAACCAATGCCCAGCTCATAACTTACAAGCTCACCAAGCAGTTCTTCCAAAAACCCGACCTTCAACACTGTCCCTTTTGACAAGGGAATTGTTTTTTGTGTGATAAAGACTGCCAATTATGAGAAAAAGATAATGACTATCTTGGAGCTGCTGCAATTTAAGGAGGTGAACACCACAAGAAGAAATGCAAAGGATATCACCTTGAAAGAAGAAGAACAAATCCATGCTAAGCTGACTTCTCTGAAGAATGCTGGCAAGATTGGTGATGAGCTGTTCAACAAGATCAAGCCTCAGGGAAGCCAATCTCCCAGATGGTATGGTTTGGCAAAGGTGCACAAGGCAGACCACCTCATGGTGCCCAGTGCTCTCTATGCCAGGACTGGCCTTCCACAATGTGGCATTACAAGTTGCAGAATGGTTGGCTTGAAGATATCAGAAGCCCAAATCAACTCATCCACAAAACAAGTTGCAGATCAAATCAAATCACTGGAGCTGGCCAAGGATGAAGAATTGGTATCATTCAATGTTAGTGCACTCTACACAAATGTTCCCTTGAAGGAGGTACTCGAGCTTGCAGCTGATATTCTTTATGATGGTGAGCATGAACAACCACCTGTCGATAAACAAACTTTCATTGAGCTACTGGAGCTGTTGTCATTGGATGTTATCATGGTGCCACGTCATGGCTACTACAAGTAGGTTGATGGCCTGGCTATGGGTTCTCCACCCACTCCTTACCTTGCTAACATCTGGTTCAGCAAGAGTGACCCTGAGATTCAAGATGAAGCATGAGTATATAAATGATACATGGACAACATCCTGCCCATCATCATGAGCAACAGGATTACAATGCAACCAGAACACATCAACTCACTACACCCACAGCTGAAATTCAACATTGAGTGTGAATCCAATGGCTGATGGCCTTTCTTGGACCTGTGAATCGTACATACTGGATGTAGAGCATGCATCACATGGTACAAGCAAAAATCTAACACAGGCCTGGTGATGAACTTTCAAGCAAACTCACCTTAATAATACAAGGGAGCAGTAGTACAAGGCATGGTACACAGGATCTACCAAGCATGTAGTACATGGGAAACATTCACTGAAAGTATCCAGCAAGCAAAGGACATCCTCAAGTTGAATTAATACCTACCTGAATTTTATGACAGTATCATCTCTACAAACCTTGAGAAGATTATCAGGGGCAGTAAAACACCACTACCATCACCACCACCACTTTTTTACTTTTTTCTTTCAGTGTTAAAAGTCAATTGAAACTGGAGTATTCTAAAGTCATTCAATTTCTTGTCTATTTATTTTGAATAACTAATTTACAACAATTTAGTTAAACAATACTTACCCAGTTAGCTTTATAAGATATGTCTTGTTGTCTATATCATATACACTTGCCACTCTTAATCCAATAGCACCACTACAATAAAAGTAAAATACAACTTACAAACAAGTTTGAATATACATAAACTAAAGCATATATCTCTTGATTTTAACTTTCATCCAAAATTCCTCTTTTATCTCCACCATAAATATTGAACACTCACCTTGGATAAAATATTTCTTCTTTTTGTCTCAAAATTCAAATATATCAATGGAATATTTAAAAGAAATGAAAGTAAAATAAATGGTGATTTATTGAACTATGATTTTTATACTTTCTAAATAAGGTTCTTTCGGTTTTACCAATATAATTAGTACCATACCCAGAGCAACTAAACTTATAGACTACAATGCTCTAATGCAACACTGGTAATGGGGTAGGATATTTTATGTTGCAAAAAAGCTCCAACTTTTTCATGTCATAGATGGGCTTACTGAAAGTGACTGTTCTGCCATTTCATATATGTTTTTTAAGCATATCAATTTCACATTTATGTTTCTTCAAAATAAATTAATAATTTAATTGATGTCTTTCAGGCTACTCTTAACTCAAGAATAATCAGAAAGGGTGTATTATGGTGCTTTTCGTTGACTAAGCCACTTTGACGCCAACGATGGAATTGTTTATTCAAAATCATTGTTTAAAAGACAGATTGAACATTTTTAGTACATGATAGTCTATGTCCAGTGTATTCTCATTTGAAAACTCAAGGGATAAAAGCATCAAATATCATTTTGTACATACAATTATTCCAGTAACTATTTGTGACTGACTCACCAACTTATACAGGAGAAATAAATAAGCATACCTTTGGTTTAACTCTCTTAAAAGTACTTTAATATCAAGTGTAGTAAATCGGGATTTCATGCTGTCTTTTCTTTGTCGTACTCTACATTAACATGCCCAAAAATTCTCAAATTAAAACCTGCATAATCGAGCAAGTCAGGGAAATACAATTATACGTTCTTCCTTGGATTTACAAGGACGCTCCTTCTGAGGCTATAACCTATTTTTACATGCAAACAGTGGTTCCTGATAGCGTCACGATCATTCTCAACTCAATATAGTAAAGCAAAAAAAAATAATTTCAAATTCTGTTCCAAATTATTTCCTGTGCCTTGTGATTTAGACATTATGAATTAACCTCATTTGAAGTCCGAGGTTGAAATCTCAACAGCAACAACAAGAA
The DNA here is from genome assembly GCA_003991215.1 of Morbakka virulenta. Taxonomy (NCBI): domain Eukaryota; kingdom Metazoa; phylum Cnidaria; class Cubozoa; order Carybdeida; family Carukiidae; genus Morbakka; species Morbakka virulenta. The sequence continues at coordinate 153,756 of RDPX01000320.1, forward strand.
AAACGTATCATTTGTAAATCTTCTTCTTCATACTTTCTTCACAGCATGATCATCTCCTCTACGCTTTATGTGGCCCAGCCATCTTAGCCTTGCTTCACGTGCTTTGTCCTTGATGTTTACTACTTTTGCAAATTTCCTGATGTCCTCATTTGTCCTATGCTCAAGTAATGATACTCCACATATCCAGAGTAACATTCTCATTTCAGTTGACTCCAATTTGCAAATGAATGCATCAAATCAGAAGGAGCTGTATTTTTATAATATATTATTATATATACATTTATGACACATACTTTTAAAATTTTTGAATTTGAATTCATCATCTTCATAAATAATTTTACATACAATATGTTTTAATATTTCATTTACATGATAAACATTACAATATTTTAATATAATCTTTCTTAACTGTGCATATGTTATATAATTATCACCATCATAACCTTTGTGACAAAATTCATCCAATATTACATAGAAACAAAATTTAATTTGAAATCTAATTAATTAAAAAAAATAAGTATCAAAACATAATTTAAACAAAGAAAATGATATTATTAAAAACATTAATGACAATAAAATATTTCAAGCTGAATTAATAGCAGATAAACAACTGATACCAAAAGGAACACAAATTATGTAAATTTATAGAGAAAGATTAAATATAAATAATCCATCCTATGAAATAGAAAAAGAACAATTATAGACATTAAAGGAATTATTAAATATACCTAAGGTTATATAAATTAAGTCAATCATTTGTAAATGCTATTTAAAATATAGAATAACAAAAACAAGCTATTAAAGGAAATTACAAAGGAAATTACAAAACCAATAATTGAAACTTTAATATTTCAAAGAGATGGTGATATAGATTATAGTTTAATTGAATATCATGTTGAAAGAATACCTGATAAAATTAAAGATATAGATAGATTAAAAGTAGCTGATGAAATTTCAACAAAACAAATCAAAGAAATTGGAAATAAAATAGCTGTGTTTTCAAGGGAAAATATTAAAAATACAACTTTCGAAGAAGATGAGAAAAGGAATTTTTAATAACCCAAAGTAATTAATTTAAGAAATAGAGAGATCTTGTTAGAAATATGATTGGTCCGCATAATTGAATTGGCTAACTTTTGATGGCCGGATGCCCTTCCTGACGCCAACCACAGATTTTGGCGGTGGGCCTAGCCTTTGATATGAAAATCTCTCACAAGACAGGGTGTGGCTGTCCCTAACCGGTGACCTTAGAGTATAAGGTTCCTACGCCCAGGAGACGCACCGCCCCTACTCGGGCAGGACAGGCTAACAGGAAGAAGGCCTCCATAACCCAGGAAGGGGTGGCTAACCGGGTTGTACGACTTGGCAAAGGCCGTCCCGGGGACTATGCAAGGCAGGGTTGTCCCTTTTCCTGAGGTTCGAAGATGAATCCGCATATCCGCAAGGTGTGCAAGGTATCCAAGTAAAGAGGGTGGAGTAATTCAAGTATCGTAGGTCTGCTGTACAGAGTAACGGAGACGGTGACAGTGAGGTGAAAAGGCGTGTGCAGGCAGGATAGAATGGATGGCGGAAGGTTAGAGGAGTCATATGTGACGGGAAGATATCGGCTGAAGTGAAGGGAAAGGTGTACAAGACAGTGGTTAGGCCAGCTCTCCTATTCGGACTTGAAACGGTTGCAACTTCAAAGAAGCATGAGCAGAAACTAGAAGTCGCTGAGCTAAAAATGCTCCGATGGTCACTTGGTGTCACTCGGCTGGACCGATGTGGAATGAGAGAATAAGAGGCACCGCACTCGTACGGAAGCTGGGAGAGAAGCAAAGAGAGCAGAGACTCCAGTGGTTCGGGCATGTCATGAGGAGAGAAGAAAATTACGTCGTAACGAAAATGCTGGATATGAATGTCCCAGGAAGAAGGAAGAGAGGCAGACCGAAAAGGAGATACATGGATGCAATCAATGAGGATTTGAAAGAAATAGGATTAAGAGTGGAGGATGTGGTGGACCATGTAAGGTGGAGGAGATTGATCCACTGTGGTGACCCCTAAAAGGGAGCAGCCGAAAGTAAAAGAAGAAAAAGAAGAAGAAGAAGAAAAAGAGGAGATCTTGTTAGAAATATAATTAGTAAATAAGATAATTCTAATTTTAATCGAGAAAACGATTCAGAAGATGAACAAGACGTTCAATCAATATTAACAAACATTACAATGGTTATCTTTTACCATCTCCATGACGATTTATAATAATTTCCATTTTAAAAATATATATTCTCTTTTTAATTATTTGATTAACTTTTGTTTTAATTTTCGTCATAGTTATCAAACAGATTACTATAATCGTTAATAAATTTAATGAAATTAATTCCAGGTTGGCGTCTGGCGGCGGTTAGGGGTTTTTTTTGCCTCGTGGGTAGGAGGCGACTCTTTAGCCTTGGTTGGCAACGCTTCTATTGATGGTACTCTCAGCCTTCTGAACCTTGTCGTGGTAGAGTAGCTTGTGTGCCTTGTTTGATCCTGAGTACTATGCTGGCTGGAGCTTATGCTCCTGGTAGGGCCACCCATGCCAGACAGGATTAAGAGTAGAGGCCAGACAAATGCAGGAGGAAAAATCCAAAACGTGTCTGCACGGTATCTGTCGGCTGTTTGGTCGGAGTAGCGTCTGTGGGTAGTCTGCGGCAAAGCTGTCATCTGTTTATCTCTGTCAGAATACCTTTAGAAAGTACCTGAATAAACTTAATCTTAAAACAAACATTCCTTATGATAAATACAAACTCAAATCGACCCCTATTCCGGGTGAATCAGGGTTGTGCGTCAGTAATCTGCCCGAAGGTTGCTCTGCAACGAACATTGGAACTTGGAATGTTAAAACACTAAATATCGATGAAAATTTTGATGGAAAACTACAAAACATTTTTATAGAGATGGCACGTCTAAAAGTTGATATTCTTGGTCTAGCAGAAACCCATTCGGAATAGAAACCCCAGAATCCCTCGAAACCGAATCCTTCATTGTAATCCACTCTTCCAGAAAGGATAATATCCACCGACAAGGAGTAGCATTTGTAATATCGAAGTCAATCTCTCAAAGCTTGATAAACTACCAACTTGTCTCTGAGAGAATTATTAGTATTGATATCGAAACCGCTGATGGTATTCTTACACTATTTCAAATCTATGCTCCTGACTCCTCTTACTCTGATTCAGATAGTGACTTTTTCTACCATAAATTACAACGGGAAATAAATT
>RDPX01000320.1:179852-202005 GCA_003991215.1 Morbakka virulenta
ACAGATCGTAGCCATTGAATGCAGTTCTCATGGATGTGAAGAAAGAACTCAGGCTATAGGTTCTCTGCGCCTAGGGCTTTACCGGCTTTTAGTGATTTGCTGGCAGATGTTATTTCATCATCTAAAAACTCATCGCAAAGGTTTTGATCTACTGATGGGGAATTTCATTCTTCTTTCATTTGTCGATTTACTTCTCTTGTAAATTGGCGATTGGGGTTTTTGTATTTCCCCTTGTTTAGAAGACATTAAGCAACTGCGTTTGGACTAATCAAATTCGGATTTGGGGTGACGTTTTTTCGACCATTGATTTTGTTAATAGTTGACCATGCTTTTTGATTAGACCGTTTCATATTGATGCCTTCAACAGTGGTAGTTCATTGTTCTTTCCATTTAGTATTAAAATGATCAATAAGACGGTTTGCTGAAGACAACTTTTTCTCAAGAGACTGAGCTTTTTCATGATGAGAAGCAAGTTCATTGCATTTGGTATCCCATTTAGGAATGTAGTTCTTTCGAAAACCTCTTGTAATTGTATCTTTAGCTATTTTCAAGAGTTTCTTCTGGAATGCTGTGTGACACAAATTTTAATCAGATTCTAAAGATGGAAGATCGTCACACATATTTCTAGCTGCATTCTCAAATCTATCCCAGTCGGCTTTGTTGAAATTCCATCTTGGTCGTGGCGATGTCAACGTGTATTCAATCAAAGTCGGGCGATGGATGATTGTAGGTCCATGCTGAGATTTTGGAAAGTTCTTTAAACTGTGTGTACAGGATGAGGCAGAGAGCTGTTGACATCATGTGTAAAGAAAGTAATATCTGGATTCGTGCAGGTGTCGCATGCACTAAAATGAAACGTCTTTGGTTGATTATGATCGAAAAGGAATTTAATATCGAATGTCCTGCACCAATCATAAAGAGCATCCCCATCCGGGTTATTTCCAGAATAGCCCCAAGTTGTATGATGACTGCTGAATTCACCGGAGTATATTTCTGGGTGATCGTAATGGAGTGGTGGTTCAAACGGAGGATTAGGTGGTTGGTAATAGCTTGTTATTGTAATTTCTTCATTGATCGAGATGGTTAGCCATTCAACTGCACTATCAACATTACGGCGGCCAGTTTCAACAGAAGGAGGGTCATTACGTACAAGAGTGCCAATAATATGCTTAGAGTGTTTGATTAATCCAATGAGAGAGAAACCATATATCTTGATTGTATTGCCATTGGTGGCATATGTCTCTTGTAGTAGAACAACGGAAATTGAGTTGCCCATGGTTACTTTTTGAATGACTTCACATTTTGGTTGTGTAAGGACTTCTACAGTTAATTGAAGGAGAGCTGGACCAGATGGTTCTTGTATCTTTGACATGTCGTTAGATTGTCAAGTTTGTCTCTGTTGTTCACGTATTGGCATAAGTTTTCCCCAAGTTAGATTGGTATTTGCAGGCAAGACCACGAGGAAGTTGCCAATATTCAGCCCATTGTCAGATATCCGACCGAGTAATATTGGTGATATTGTAACGAAAGTCATCCAATATACCTATGATTGTTGTTTATGCACCAGAGAGTGAAGAAGATGAAATTGTTAAGTTTTATGAAACAGTTGGACAGGGTCGACGCCAATGCAAAAGTGGGATGTAAACAGGATAGTGATGTGCTAGGGAAACATGGACTAGAAAAAGAGAATGAAAGAGGAGAAACATTTGTTCAGTGGTGTGCGTCGTATTAGCAGGTTACAACAAATACATGGTTTGAAGAACATCCAAGGAGACTATGGACATGGAGAGGTCCAAGAGGTTATATAAAGAACCAGATTGACTATATCACAATAAATAAAATATTTTGGAATGCAATCCAACACAGCAAAACATACCCTATTTCTGACCATGGGAGTCACCATATAGCAGTGATATGTAAGATGATGGTAAAGCTAAGAAATGAAGGAGGCCAACTACGGCACCAAAACTATGCTTTCCAGCATTAATGTAAGATATCAACATCAGGCAAGAGTTTAATGTGGCTGTCAAAAGCCGGTTAAAGGCTCTGGAAGATGAAGGTGAAGGTCAGGGGTCAAGCTGGAATAATTTCAAAGAGTCTGTGGTTACTGCTGCAGCAGCAGACTCCTAATAGAGAAAGTTCAAAATATAAAGCAATTGATCAGGGAATCAGGGTCAAATGTAATCTGGCATAGAAGAAATGCTTAAATGTAAAATGTGAGGAAATTGAGCAGTGTAGACATAGAGATAAAGCAGGGATGTCTAAGAAGATTAACGAGATCAGTNTAATGTGGCTGTCAAAAGCCGGTTAAAGGCTCTGGAAGATGAAGGTGAAGGTCAGGGGTCAAGCTGGAATAATTTCAAAGAGTCTGTGGTAACTGCTGCAGCAGCAGACTCCTAATAGAGAAAGTTCAAAATATAAAGCAATTGATCAGGGAATCAGGGTCAAATGTAATCTGGCAAAGGAAGAATGGTTAAATGTAAAATGTGAGGAAATTGAGCAGTGTAGACATAGAGATAAAGCAGGGATGTCTAAGAAGATTAACGAGATCAGTGATCACAAATTTTGTACGTCAGCTGGGTTTATAAAATTTAATGATGGGAGTTTTATAATGGAAAAGGAAAAAGTTCTAGAACAATGGAGTGAATATATCAGTATCATGTTCCAAGATGACAAAGGAGAGAAACCATTAATACAAATGAATAGGGATGGACCTACTATTCTAAGATCAGAAGTGGATGCAGCACTTAGCAAAATGAAGAGAAACAAAGCTGAAGGATCTGATGAGATTGTTATATTAATGTTAACATCATTAGAAGCTGTATGATAGTGCTGAAATACCAGAAGATATCCTCCATCAGTTGCCCAAGAAATCTGCTGCAATAGAATGTGAGTTGCATTGAACCATCAGCCTTATGATTCATGTAGTCAAACTGATTTTGAAGATTATTATGCAGAGGGCCTGCCGAAAAATCAGACAAATGGTAAGTAAAGAACAATGTGGATTCATGGAGGATACTGGTAATATAAATGCAATCTTTATGGTCCCGAGAGCAATAGAAATGCAAAGAGATCTGTGCCTTATTTTATTGATTACACCAAAGCATTTGATAAATTAACGCATGAAAAGCTATTCAATGATCTTAAGGGTGGATAATGAGATGAGTGATTACATCAAAATTAAGAGAGGAGTAAGACAGGGTTGTGTGTTTTCACTTGATTTATTAAGCCTTTATGAATTTTGAGGCATGGAAGATTTGGAAGGTTATTCTGTAGGAGGTCATAATTTCAACAATATATCATTTGCAGATGACTCAACACTGGTTGCAGGCTTAGAACAAAGTTTACAAAGGCTACCAGATGAAATAATTGAGCAAAGTAGAAGGAAAGGGGTGGTAATTAATAGCAAGAAAACAGTATGCATAGTAATTGGTAAGAACCAAAGTCCCAGGTTGTATATTTGACTCCATACAGCAAGTTGACAAGTTCAATTACTTAGATAACTATGTAAAAGAGAATGGAAAGTGTGATCTGGAAATCAAGAGAAGGATAAGGATAACAACAAATACATTTGAAAGATTACAGAAGATCTTAAAACATCACAAAATGTCAATGGCTTCAAAGAAGAGGGTACTGGAAGATTTTGTAACCTCTGCTCTGGTATATGGTTGTGAGTGCTGGACAATATCACCAACAATGCAAAAGAGATTAAAATCTGTTGAAATGTGGCTTTACAGGAGAATGATGAGACTATCATGGGTAGACTATCAAACAAATGAGGCAATTTGGGGGAAAGTTGGAGCAGAAAGGTGTCTGATAGAACCAATCTGTGAAAGGCAAATAAGGTTTATCGGACATATCACGAGAAAGGAAGGACTAGAAAATCTTACTTTTACAGGTCGTATTGAAGGCAATAGAAGCAGAGAAAGACAAAGATTCACACACTAGGGAAGTCTCAAGTGTGTACATTAAAAACTGTATATCAGCAAGTGAGCAGGAAAAGGTAAAAGCTGGAGATCTGCTACATATGATGAAAGATATAAATCTGTGGAGAACCATGATTGGCAACATCTGGAATGGATATGGCACCTAGAGCGAGAGGATCCAATAATGCCAAAATAATACTTGAAGAAAGGAAGCTATGAATGAGAAAAAGTAGTCTTGAAATAAATAAAGAATTCGATCTGAAATTTTAATAAAATATTAAGAATGGTAACATTACACATGCATATATGTATATGCCAGTACTTCATATATATATATATATATATATATATATATATATATACAATAAGAAGAAAAGAGTAAGAAGGCTTGGAAGCTGTAGTCTTTTTGACTCATTTTCCCCTACTATAGTATTTATCAAAATCTCCATTCATGTATTGAGCATTCCACAATGTTAAACCAGTAATAAAATTGATTTAAAAACATTCACCCGAGATACTTTTGAGGGGGGAGGGGGAGAACGAATTAAAAAATGATGAGTATGTTTAACAAACAAAACTATCAAGCAAAATGCCCAAATCAAGAACTCGTCACAATTCTCGAGAAATTGGTCAGGATAAAAATAACATTAATTCCTTTGCTAACCTAACATATATACAGAGTCGACGTTAGCATGCCCAATAATCATTGACTCAATTTCTATCTTTGGGGTTTATTGGCAACATTGGAAGAAGGCTTTCAAAAACATTCTAGACAGGGGGCAGAAACAGATGAAACATTGTAATAATATGTTTTATAATAGCAAGTTAAAAAAACTGGAGCATTTAGCATAGACCAGAGAAATATACATCGCCTTCTTTGAGTTGAGGTTTGGGTTCCCTTATCCAAGTTATGACATCAAACCTTCAGGCAAAAATTGTTATATTCTGACCGAGGGCAAACATTACAATGCGACAGATGCTGACAACACAGTAAACTTTAACTTACCATGATAAATAATACAATACGTCCACCTGTACTTGTTCCTTGTTTTTGTATGAAAAATAAAAAACACCATATCCACATTTGTTATCTTCAGTCAAAAGCTGAACAAAATATTTGTATCTATCTGGAGATCCAGGACCACAAGCATCATTCACCTCTGGTGAGAAACTTTTTACGGTCTTATAAGTGCCAGCTTCTGGAGCATGAGCAGTTACAAAGGTTTTGAAATCATCACTTAATCGATAAATGATAAAATCATACACATTATTGTATTTGTATTTTTCAAATGCCTCCATACATTCTCCAGACACCGTGGCTCCACCATGCATCTGGAAATAAACATAGAAAAATGATCAGCCATAATCATCATCATTACTACAAGAACACATTAACATATTTCATCTTAAAACATTGTAATTTATTAAGCTTTATGAAACAAAATGTTGTCATGCTACAAAATAGAACATCAAGTAAAAACTAAAAAAAGATCAACTTGGTAAAAATTAGAAGATCAGATAATTATCCGATGTTTCCATGTTTCCATTGATGTTTCATCTACTGATTGGAAAAGCCGATGAGACATTTACACCTGAATCAGCAGATATCGAACCGTTTAATCTGAAAAAGAGATGGTGTTGTGTACTTTCCATCCTGCAGTTCAAGAGCTGAACTTGCCTTTAAATCAACAAAATGACTTCTCATGGAAAATGTTGGACTAGAAGGCAACCTGAACACCGATAAAGTTCTCAGAGCCCTGCGTACACAGAGAAACATCCGGGATCCTGCCTTTTTGAATTACCTTGATTTAACATAGGATTATAATGAGGCAATGCTCTGGGTGCACTGAAAAGAATTTTGACTCAGGAATACCAATAAAAGAAGAAAAAGATTTTTCACAATGTTTCAGGAATTTGGGTTAAAAAATGGCTGAACAAGCCAAGCATATGATCATTAACTTATTGGATATAATTCTAGATGAATTCTTCTTCTGTCATCCAATTTCATAGTGAAATATTGACAAAATTAGTTTGCAACACAACTCGATCTTTCACTAAAGCCAGAAGATCAACACCATTAAGGCCAGTGTCTTTCTCCAGAAGTGTTTTCACTGTTATACGAGGTCTACCGCGACGCTACTTCTTTTCGGGACACCAGAGTAGAACCTTTCCTGCAGGATCATCATGTCAAACTGTGTAACCAGCGACTAACAATTGACGGCGACTAACCACACAGGATACGCGGGGGAGAGAACCGTATAACTCTGCGTTTTTGATACGGTCCTGCCATGATACGCTAAAAATGGTATGGAACGTTTTTGTGTATGACCCATCTTGATTTGACAGGTGTTGACAGCTGGCGGTTCAGGTTCTGGAGCACACTGGATGAAAGCTTAAGTTTTTTTCCAAAAAACATGTCTGGCATTGCAGGGTAGGACTCAGTTTGACAAAGTTAATCCAATTCAATGAGGAACAATCGATGAATTTAATTACCTGGAACTACGAATGTTGAGTATACACAAGAATTACGCATTTGCTTTCGCATGGAAGTCCTTTGTTAATAAAGCTGGAGGAGTGGTATGGTGGACGAAGGAATAGCACGTCAAGACTTTGTAAAATATCGCAGGTTTTGTTTTCTTAAAGGATAGATTACTTATTATGACACTTAAGTGATACGTATAGAACGTGTGTATATTAGTGTACTATAGTTGGCGAGTTCCAGAGCTCGGGTAACGCGTTCAAGCTGTCATTAATCGTATATTTGCAGGAGAACATCAAAATAGTTAATATCTAACATAATATGGAGTATGAAAAAGAGTTGAACGAAACCATTTCAGAAACTATTAAAAGGAGAAATGGAAAAACTAAGAAAAAATTTGAAGGACCAAAGCAGCTCAGAAGCTGCTAGGGCAGGGAGGGGAGGCACCAAAACAAACTCAAATAATAACATTGCCAACATTGACATCCTCCTCGACATGATGGAACTAATTCCACCAATTATTATCACAACCATGTCTGAAGCAATGCAGAAGATGCTTAAGAGGATTGGAGGTTGGGTTAGTAATGAAACTGTATGTACCAAGCTGCAAATCCACTCCATGTTGCACAAGTACAATGACAACAAATTAGAACAATATAAAAGGAGGGAAAATCTCCGTATCTTTGGGATAGAGCAAGAGGAAGAAGAAGAAACAAGAGCAAAATTAGAAGAGAAGATCATCAATATCGCATCGGATATTGGAGTTGACCTGAAAGAAGAGGAAATCTCAGTGGCCCACCGCACTGGGCGGAAATCAGAGGGCAAGGAAAGACCTGCCATCATTAGGTTCACCAGAAGAAAGAAAAGGTTGGACATTCTGAAAAACAAAAGGCAACGAATGAGCAAAGAAGAAAAAATCTGTCAATGAGGATCTCACACCCCTGAGAATTGTAATTTTTAAGATGATCAAGGGAATGTTAAGGTGAGAAGTGTCTATACCAGGGAAGGAGTGGTTTCTGTCAAAATGAAGGACAAACCTGAGGAGTTTATTAAAGTAGAGACCCTCAATGACCTGTTCAAGGTAGGGATGACCTCAGATTGGAAGAGATTGCACCTAGATAACTTGATTGTCAGTGGGGCTGATGCATAGGACAGGCCTGGAGCACGCTTATTTCAATCCCAGAATCAACCTGTTGATAATTCCTTCTTAGGGCATAGTTACTATTTACCAACGAACAAAAACATTGACTTTATTTGTTTAAATGTTTGTGGATTAAAAAGTAAATTTATATTCTGAGGAGTTTAAATATATGTGCCAAAATGCAGACATTTTATGTATGTGTGAAACTAAGTAGGATGACGTAGACAAGGAGAATATAGAGCAATATTTCAACGATATTGGCTTTACAGTTTACTTTAGAAATAGAAATAAATCACTGTGTGTTAATAAGTCTAGCGGTGTCTTAATTGCTATTAAACAGGAATTGGAGGACTTTTGAAAATTTGTTTAATCAGACTCTGTATGTACACTGTCTACTTAAATAGACAAGGATTATCTTGGATTAGGCAAAGATATTATTCTTTCTAATGTTTATATACCTTCCCATGGATCTAAATATTCAAATGTCGGTCTGTTTAAAGACATAAGTAGTATCTTGTTGCAACGTGACTCATATGAATATGTGCACTTTTTGTGTGGTGACTTTAATTCACACACAGGAACTCTTTCGGATATTGTGTCTACAGATGATCGTGTATGCGATGACTTGGGCATCGACGATAATACCAGATCTTTGCTTGATATATTTACAAATATGTCAGATCTTGATATACCTACAGTGAGATACCATTGTGATATTTCAAGGGACAATGGTAAATATGGTAAAGAACTGATTAATGTATGTAAAAATAATATGGTGTGTATTTTCAATGGAAGATGTGGTAAAGACAAAGGAATTGGGAAACCTACCACCACTCACAACACTGTTGTAGATTATGTAATTGGATCTCCAATGTTGCTTAGTAGAACTAAACATTTTGAAGTACAGAATTTTGATCCACTTTCTGACATTCACAAGAGATTAGAGTTCAGTGCATATGGATGTGTCCCAGTGGAACTGCAGCATAACGATAATATTAGAGCTGACTATTGTCATGTAAATGAAAAATGTGCTAAAAACGTTGTCCGTAAATGAAACGATGAGAAAAAAGATATTTACATTGGGAAATTTGATGTAGATGCTATAAATAACTTAATTAAAGACGCAAACAGTGGTGATGTGCAAGAAGTAGTAACTAAAATAAACAACATGTTCATTCCAGCAAAGAGAAGGTCAGGATATAAAAAAACTGATAAAAAGAAAATCGAAGGCTACACTAAAGAGTGTTGGATGGCCTGGCAGGAGTACCACAGAGCCAGAGAAAAATACAACAGGAAGAAAGCTGTTGAAACTCACCAAGATATAATAAAGAAAAGCAAAAAGTATAAGCAAGAGTAAAAAAACAGAAAAAGAGTGAAAAGCAGTTCATTTAAAAGCTACGATTACTTAAGTCAGACAGTTCCAAGAAATATTGGAAATTGCTGCAGGGAAGGCGGAAAAAAAGACTCAAATCTCATCGAACTAGCTGATCTCTATCAGCATTTTAAAGAGTTTAATGAGGAAGCTAGTGATACTGAGGATGCAAATACAGAGCCTAATGAGGACTCTGTTAACTTTGATACAAATGCATTGAATAATGATTTAACAGAGGACGACATACACAAAATTATTGAAAGAATGAAGAATGGAAAAGCAGCAGGAAATGATAGGATCCTTAATGAATATAATAAGATTACTGCATGAATCTTTATAAAACATTATGTGTCATTTTTTAACTATATATTGAGATGGGAAATTATACCAGAAAAATGGAGTTTTGGCATGATAATTACTATTTACAAGAAAAAGGGTGGCTGGATGGACCCCGGAATTTACTATGGTATAACCTGGCTCACTTGTATAGGGTTAATGTTCACTGCTGTTTTTAACAAGAGAATCTACGAATTTTGTGAAACAAATGGTATTTTACATGGGAATGAGACTGGTTTCAGTCAGGCCTACTCAACTCAATGATCATGTTTTTCTGCTTAAGTTAATAATAGCCTGGTTTAATGAAATAAAAGGCAGACTCTTCTATGAATTTATTGACTATCACAAGGCTTTTGACTGTGTGTGGAGGAGTGGCTTATGGTACAAAATGTTCAAAAGTGGTATACAGGGTAACATTTTACAAGTTATCAAGTATCTCTACCGAAAAGTAAAATCCTATGTATTTAAGGATGGAGAAATCTCCGAGGTCTTTTTGAGCACTAAAGGTGTTAGACAAGGAGAGAATCTCTAACAATGATTGTTCTCCCTTTATGTTAATGATGTAGAAGAATTTATGTTGAAACAAGGATCCCATTTTATCGATTTTCACAATGAAAATGTTAATCAATGGCTAAAACATTTTGTGCTAATATATGCAGATGACACTCAAGTAATGACTAATTCTGCACCACAGGTGCAGCATGCACTGGACAGCATGTATTTATATTGTAAAAAACGGAAACTTGATATAAATTAGACTAAGACAAAAATCACAATGAAAAGCGTGACCAGCAGGAGATCAGATCCATTGGCCATCTGATGGGAAGAAACTTATGCGAACAAGTCTACAAATGTCTACATGGGATGTCTGTGTGTATTTCAAGAACTAGTTTGAAGTGATGAATAACAATACAAGAAATGATAATATTTTGTTGAGAGTATCTAAGATTAAATTAGAGAGCGCAAAAGAAGTTTTTATTTTTCCTGGAACTAATTTTTTTCATGAGTTATCTGCCACTACTAGGGAGGACAGAATCGCTCTCCAAGGTTTTAACATATTTTAATTGAATAAAGATCAATATAATTTTAACTATTTTTAAACGCCTGGTGCAAATTTTCTCTATCTATCTTATTTTCTTTCTTGAATTTTAAAAGCTCAGTGTCTCTCTTTAGCTAATTTAAACAATTCCATCCTCATTTTAATTTGCTCAAAGTTGTTTTTCTATCAAGAGGAACGAATGGTAGAGCAGAATTTACTTTTTTGCAAATACTTTATTTGTAAATATGTAAATTTTGGATTGGCTTATTTTATAAAAACATTCATACCTAATACTAAAAACAAAGTTCATGTCCAGCATGACAGCCCGCACAGGGAGATGGTATTCATCTGCCAGACGAGAAAACTTAACCCCGGCTACCGACCAGTAGCTTTAGAGGTTAAGCACCTTCCTCAATATGTTGATAGTTCCAATGATGGTAGATGTTTGGAGTCCATCCAAGACATCAGGAATTCCTAACTCTTTCAAACTGCGCTCCAATCGCTTTGTCGCCAATCCTAAGCTTCCCACGACGATTGGAACAACGCTGGTAGATACGCTGTGTAACTTCCAGATTTGTTGGGCCAAGGGAGAATACTTAGTGACCTTTTCTTCTTCTTTAGCTGTCACATTTCGATCGGAAGTCACAGCAAAATCTACAATCAGCCATCTCTTCTTAGTGCGGTCAACAACAACAACATCCGGACTCCACTGATCTACCCCACCAAACTTCAAACCTACCATCTTCACTCTTCCTAACGTTGTCAGGCACCGCCTCAAACCATTTCTCCGCACATTTCAACCCATACGTCTTGCACAGCTCCCAATATATTCTCAATCCCATCCTATCATGTCGCCTCTTGTACTCCTTCTGAGCCAGTACCTTACACCCACACGCAACATTCCAAACTGACTCAGATTCCATTCCGCAGATGCGACACATAGGACTAACACCACCATCCCACTTCACCTACGCCAACCTTGTCCTCAATGCTTGCTCTTGAGCAGCAAGCACAAACGTCTCTGTGCTTTTTGCAAGGAAACCACCCATAATCCACTGCACTGATCTCTCTGTTGCATTTTCATCCATCTCCCGAAAGAACCTAACATGCAGAGCCTTCTCCATCAATCTCTCCTTTCTCTCCTCAACCACTCTCGTCTTGTAATGCTTCTTTGTCTCCCTTCCATGCATAATCATTCCAGCCACCTGTTCCAAAATCGTCTCCTCAGTAGCATGTACATACTCTTCTAACCCTAACTCTTCCTGCCTCACACAATCTTCAACGCTGATCAGGCCACGACCCCCATCCTTTCTTCCGATGTACAGACGATCTACACTACTATTCCTATGGAAAGCACCATTCATCGTTAAAATCTTCCTTGTCTTGGTATCAAGTTTACGTAGCTCAGCATCAGACCAATCCAGTATTCCAGAGCTGTATCGGACAACACTAACTGCCCACGCATTGATGCCGCGAACCAAGTTCCCAGCATACAACCTCGACTTTGCCAGCAATTTCACACGTCGTAGGTACTCATTCCCAATTTTCTCCTTCATCTTCTTCTGCATTACTTTCGCCCCTTCTAGCACTCCCAGGTACTTGTACCCATCTTCATCAACCTCCTTCATCAACTCCCCACTCGGTAGCTCGATTCCCTCACATTCAGCCCTTTCACCTCGTCTAATTTCCAAAACAGCACACTTATCTAACCCAAACTCCATCCCAATGTCCCTAGAGTAAACCCTCACCACCTCGACCAATGCCTCCAACTCACGTTTACTCCGTCCAAATAGCTTCAAGTCGTCCATAAACAATAAATGATTGACCAACACCCTACCGTGACCGAAGAAATATCCAAGCTTCTCTCTGTTGAGTAAAATACTCAGCGGGATCATTGCAATAACAAAGATCAAAGGGGAAAGGGAGTCACCTTGGAATATTCCCCGATTGATGTTAACTTCACCAAGCACCTCGTTATTAGCCGTCAGTACTGTCTTCCATTCAGCCATACTTCCTTTCAGCAAACTCCGCACATTCTCTGCAACTCCAACCATGTCCAGCATCTCCAAAATCCAACTGTGAGGGACCATATCATATGCCTTCTTGTAATTAATCCAACACATGCTAAGGTTTCTCTTCATAGCCTTGACCTCGTGCAAAATTGCCTTATCGATCAACAATTTATCATTCGTGCCACGTGACGTCTTCCTGCATCCCTTCTGTTCCTCAGGAAGTAGAATGTTATTTAGAAGATGACCGTACATCTTTTCAGAAAAGATTCCAGAGAGCAGCTTCCACATCAATGGTAGACAAGCTATTGGTCTATAAGTACCAGCTACTGTCCCCTTTACAGAATCCTTCTGGATTAAACTGTCCTCCCCTTGACCATCCAGTCGGGTACCACGCCTGACGTCAGACACTCCTGCAGAGCTGTTGCAATAGACGAGTGTAGCGAGGGGAACTTTTTGAACCAGTAACCTCTGACCCAGTCAGGTCCAGGGGCTTTCCAGTTCGCCATCTTCCTTATCCCTGCCTTAACATCTTGCAGAGACACCATAACCTCCTCTTGTTTCTCTACGTCTGCATACTTTTCCCTTACATCACCCAACCAACTTGCTTCCTTGTCGTGTTCCTTTACCTCGGACCAGATACTATTCCAGAACTCTCTTGCCTTATCTGCATTAGGAACAGTGGATTCCATCTTACGTCCATTGCCATTAAGCTTCTTGTAGAGTTGAGATTGATTGTTCTTGAAAAGGTTGTTCTGTCCCCTGGCAAGGCTTTTCCCAACAAACTCTCTAATCTTAGCACTAGCGGAAGAAATTTTGTTCTTCAACATTGTGCTGACTCTCATCGTTCCCTTCACTACAAGCTCATACACGAACAACCTGACGAACCTTATTCTCTTGCTTGATCTCCTCAATTCGTCCAAAATCTTTCCTCCACTCGCCAATGCTCTTTTCCAGCATCCTCTGCCACCATGACTTCTTCTCTCTAACTGCTTTGTTTTTTCCTATCACACCTAACCGGGATGCAACCACATGTGATACAGCATAAAGTAGCCGATTTATCTCAGTCACAGCCATACCGTCTCTTACCAGATTGTGCATCAATCCGTCAACACGCTTCACCTCCTCCCCTATTTTCCTACCATCCTGAGCCTTCAAACTTGGTACTTAAACAACATCCTCGCTATGGTACACCTCTCTTAGCAATGCCAGGGGTCCACTTTCGTCGTTACGCAACGCTCTCACATCGTCACCCCTTCTCCATACATCTACTCTCTCTATATATATATAACTATTCTTAAATCCCTCTCCTCAGCATCATTAGCTACCACGGCATTCTCCATATCCATTTCACCTAAACCACTCTCCGGCCTGATACAAAAGTCAACTTCTCCTTTGCTAGACTCTTCCTCAACTAAAGCTTCCTCTCTGACCATTCTTTCAATCTTGCCGCGCTCTACGACTGACAACAACCCATTGGCTTCAATTTGCTTTAGCTGCGAAAGAAGACTAGCAACACTCCTCACACTGACACCCCTCCCATCCCACATCACCTTAACTTTCCCAATGTGACCATCTGACCTTCCACCACCACTCCTCACGAAACATTCCCAAACTACTTTCCTTTCAAAATGGCTCCATTTGCTTTTGAACAAACCAGTCCGTCCTATCTTGCCTCTTTTCTCTCCTTTCCACCCCCTCCTACCCATCGGTTCCTCCGTGCGACTGCCATCCTTGGAACTTTCAACATTTTCACTTGCCTCGGGCCTAGAAACTTCCCCAGTTCTAATAAGAACTCTTTCCTGCAGGTCGTCAGAAACCCTCCAACTTTCAGGTTCCCATTAAGTCGGTTTTGTCTTCAGAAAACTTATTGAAACAACACGAGAATTCGCAAAAAATAACTCAGAAATACTTCCGTACTGTCTATATTCGGTTCACCTCTCAACAAAGAGAGGTTATCCAGGGGCACGAACTTGGACGCATAGATTTTACCCACATAATAAATAATCATAGTAATAATAACAATAATAATAATAATAGGTTCTGAAGGACTACTATTGCCGGGGTGATATTGGAAAGTGAGGGTCCAATGTCTATAAAATGCCCCAGACGGCATGCGTAATATACAGCCTCTGGTAGTCAAGTCCAACTCCTGGCCTTCACGTGGCAGAACTGTTTCAAACTGAGAGGAGAAGGGGCAAAAAGCGGGTCTTAGGCGCCTTTAAATAACCTATCCTCTGGGCAGGATGAGCTCATTAACGTTGCCAGCAGTCATCCCAGGAGAAGGAAAATCTTTGACTTCAAAACCCGGGTAGGACAAGCCCGTTAGCGTTTCAAGCAGTTGTCCTAGGAGAAGGGAACACTCTGATTTCAAAACCAGGGCAGATGGGGCTCTTTAGTCTTGGCTGACAGCCTGTCTAGTGGAGGTTACACGATCAATTATACCCGCAACCCGAAGGTACCGTGCCGATATGGGTGAATGGCTGCAGCGTTATGAGGTCACTGATCGCGGAATCTGGTAGAAGTGGCGTCCCTATCAAAATTATAAGCCTTATCCAGAGAACCGGGCAACTCTGGATGGACTGATTAATCCCCGTGTGTAAATCAAACATTTTATGGAGGACTTAGATAATAATCAATTTCAACTAATACATGATATTGCTAATAATACAGTGGCACAAATGGATGCTGAAAATGAAGCAATTCATAAAAATCAAAACATTGTTCAAATATTGAACAACCGTGAGTGGACCGAAGAACAGAAACACAGAATAGTTGAATTAGATTCACAAGAAAGGAAAAGAGGAAAAAACTTTATGAAACGAGTAAAAGACAGATGGGATGCAGAGTATCCAGAGAGTAGAAGAACAGCACAGAATTTGACTGATAATGCAAGAAGATTTAAAAAAGAAGGGTGGGGAAGGCAGAATGAACCTAGCAACCAAAACCAAATATTAGAACAAGTAGAAGACCATGTAGTGGAAAACGCACAGCGCAAATCATTAGAATGGACAACGGAAATGAAGGTCAAGCTTCTCAACATAGACAAAGAGGAACGGGCGAATGGTAGAGGTTTCATGAAACGTGTTAAAGCGAGATGGGATGTAATATACCCAGAGTACCAATCAGTAAGTTGGCAAAAATTGAGAGATAATGCAGCTAGATTTAAAAAAGATCCTGAAATCAAAAACTTGATTTTGGTGAGACAGAGGGAGGTATTACAGGTACCAGAAACAAGAGTAGCAGAAAACCAAGAGGAAAACTACAACAGTGAGTTAAATAGTGAAGGCAATGAACAAAACGAAGAAGGGGATGACCAAGTGAATGAAACGATTGTGATTGAAGACGAAGACCTTACGGAAGCAGATAAAGAACTAGAGCGATATTTTCAAACAGAATTGAACAACATGGAGCATTGCACACTGATCCATATGGAACCGCGAGAGAAACTTCCAAAACTCAAAATTAGCAAGGAAGTCGAAAAGAGAGCCAATAAAATTCTCAGGAAATACCTACCAAACGCTGCCACTATTCCAGAAATTACAGATATTGTATATGCGATGGGAAAAGCAGTAGCTTATGCAAGTGGGATTAAGCCAAAAGAAATAAACCAGAATGGCAAAAGGAAAGCAAAGGGAGGAAATAGAAGAGAGCGTAAACTCAGAACTGAGATGAAAGAGCTGAGACAGAATATTGCACGGACAGCCAATGAATTGCATCGGAGAAGACAACAAAGAAAAGCAACGAAAAGAGAAAAAGGTATTTTAAAGAAACTAGCCCTGAGTATGAATGAAAGAGAGACAACGACCCTCAATCTGCAAAATGCGAAAGAAGAGTGGCTTGATAAACTGCGTTACAAGAAAGTAAAATTACAAAAGTATATTGAAAAGGGACAAAGGAAGAAGGATAATATCATGTTTCAGAGAGATCAGAGAAGCTATTTTCGGAAACTTGAAGGAGCAGATAAACACGAAGGTGAAATGCCAGAAATGGAAAAGTTTTTACAATTCTGGAGTGGAGTTTGGGAGCAGAACGAGCCAACACCAAATATGCCATGGATGGAGGAAGTGAAATCTGAGTTGAATGAAAAGGTAAATGTTGTTGCTGAATTTGAAATCACCGAGGAAAAATTGAAGAAGGAAATAGTAAAGAGAAAAAATTGGACAGCTCCAGGAGTAGATGGTATACAAAACTTTTGGTGGAAGAAGTTCGAACCTGCACAAAAAGCACTGGGAAGAGCGTTTATGGATACTTATAGGAACACAAGGATGATACCAGAGTGGTGGCCCTCAGGAAGAACGGTGTTAATACCAAAGACAAGAAACCTGAGTGATGAAAAGAACTATCGCCCAATAACATGTCTTAATACATCGTACAAAATTCTTACAGGATTAGTAGCAAAGTACATGAGAGAACACACAATGATCAATGAGATTTGGGACAAAGGACAGCTTGGAGCAGTGGAAGGGGTGCTAGGAACAGTGGACCAATTGATAATTGATCGATGCATAATGGAAGAAGTAAAGCAGTATCATCGGAATTTGGCAGTAGCATTTTATGATTACAAAAAAGCCTATGACAGAGTACATCATGACTGGATGATAAGGGTGTATGAATGGATTGGAATACCGAAAGCTGTTATCAGATTGCTTAAAGAGTTAATGAATAAATGGAGGACGAGATTAGAGATCTGGGACGGGAATAAAAAGATGATAAGCAGATGGATCCAAATTATGTCTGGATTCTTACAAGGAGATAGTTATTCCCCAGTAGGATTCTGTATAAGCGAGATTCCTGTTTGTGTATTACTCCAGCACACTAGAGGGTACCGAATGGGAGAACCAGGAAATCGATTAGTGAAGAGAACACATAGTTTGTTTGTGGATGATTTAAAGGTATACCAAGAAAGTCATAATGCCCTTAAAATCGTAAACGAGATGATAGTTCAAGCTAGCCATGACACCGGAGCTGCTTATGGAGTATCTAAATGTGCAGAGATAGTCTTCGAGAAGGGAAAGATGGTAAGAGGAGAAGGACTCGAAGTACTGGAAGAGAGAATGAAGACCATGGATCCGGATGAAAATGAAATTTACAAGTTCCTGGGAATTGAGCAGGCTGATGGTATAAAGACAAAGAGTGTATTCATCAGAGTAAAGAAAGAGATTTTGAAGAGACTAAAAATGCTTGTAAATACTGAATTAAATGATTCAAATTTAATCAAGGCAATCAACATGAAGGTGATACCAGTGGCAGGGTATGCAATGAATATATGTAAATTCAGCACTGGTGAACTAAAAGAATTGGATCAGGTAATTAAAAGACAGCTAAGAGAAAAGAACATGTTAGGGAGACTAGCAAGTGATGAACGTCTATATTTAAAGAGAGAAAAAGGTGGAAGAGGGTTGAAATCAATGAGAGATGTGTACAAAGAAACAAGATTACGAGTTGCATGTTATATGGCGAAGTCAAATAACCAATGGATTGAAGCAGCATGGATAAGAGAGATGAAAAAGGAGGAGAACGCGATAGTAACAGAATCAGTCATGACCATGGCAGAAGCAGGAGTCAGATTGCAGTTTGAAGGAAGATCAATTAGGATTGATGATAGAGTGATAGAGGAAGATAGAGAATGGAAACCTACATGGCAAAATGTCAAGACTAGCTTACAAAAAGGTACGGAAACAAAAAGGATTGAAGACTACAAGATCAAAGAACAGCAAAGCCAATTTTATCAGGAACAAGAAGAAGAGTGTCATATTTGGCTCAAGCAGAACCTACACAGCAGAAAAACTGCAGCAATCATGATGATGTTAGAGCAGATGGTGGAGACGAGAGCTTGGAAGGTAGCGCGAGGGTTGATGGATGATCGACGATGTAGATTGTGTACAGAGAAAGAAGAAACTGTTGAACATCTTGTTGCTGGATGCAAAGTACTAGCAAATAGTGAATACCTGGCGAGACATAACAGAGCATTGATGATCATGACAACAGCTTGGGCTAAAGAGTATGACCTTATCGACCAAGGTACAGTTTGGTATAAAGAGAAATGGGAGAGAGGAACGACTATCGAAAACCACAAAGCAAAAGTAGTATGGGATTTTGAATTTAACTTACGAAAAACAAGTACAGCAAGACGGCCGGATTTGACCATAGAGGACAAAGAGAAGAAAAAGATCTGGATATGTGACATGGCGTGCCCTAAGCAACGGAACATTGTAAACACGCGTCTGGAAAAGATGGCTAAGTATAGACAGTTGGCGTTTGAAATGAGAGAAAGACGACCTGACTACGATATTAAGGTTGTACCTGTGATAATTGGTGCCCTTGGAGGTGGTATAAAACAGGTGACGAAAGACATTAAAAACATTTTGGAAAACGAAGAACTTTTGCTTAGGACAGTTGCGGAAATGCAAAAAACAATATTAATAGATAGCGAAACAATAATTCGAAAGGTGTTTTCAGGACTAATACAAGATATTGATTGATATAAATAAGCACGTTATGAATAGAGTTTTGTTTATTTAGTTTTAGATTTTGTTGTTGTTGTTGTTGTTACATAATCAGATTCGAAATTTCCCTTGCGCTGAGTAAGGTTGTCTCTTAGGTTTGAGAATGGTTGTTTCATGTATCAGAACATGTTTTGTACTTTTAACTGGCAATATTTGGTAGTTATGTATTATGGCTTGTACCAAAGCTTTATTCATTGAAAATAATCACCAGATTGTGTGTACCCACTCGATAATAATAATGATAATAATAATAATAATAATAATAATAGTAATAATAAGCGAAATGGTGGACGTTGTGACAATTTATTTACCACTGAGCAAAGGTGGGTAAGGCCTGTCACCTTGGAAACAAGTATTGAAGACATACCTCTCATAGGTGGTATTCTTTTAGGGTTGAAATAGGCATCAAATTTTCAGGAGAGGAGGTTCAATCTTGTTTGCTTTATCAGTTTTAAAAAGAAATCTCTCAAAAACTCACAGGGCTTCCTCCCCTATCTCATGCAGGAAGATAGTACATTGCATATCTTCTGATTTGAACGTGGCAACCGGGACTTTGCAGAAAAAGTTCCAGTGTAGTTTGCATTTCCTTCAGTATTCAGATACGGTCGTTACTGTGGCATCCAGAGGCTTGAAATGATCCATGATAACAAGCTTCTTTTACTTATGGTACCGTATATATGCGATTAGTCTACTATAACAATATTTCATCTGAAATGAACCTGATCGAACTTTTCCTTGGTAAATTGTGTGGGAAATTTCGTCATCGTGTTTTACTTAATCTCTTCTTTAACAAGGTGTAAGCCATTGTTTTTTGAAGTCAAGGCTCAATGCTCAGAATGGATTTTTACGGCAGTTAACTCTTTTGACAATCGGCATACCAGAGGATATAAAACGACACAATCATCAAGTGTTTTCAACCAAAGACAATTCTCGCAAACAATTTTTCAAAAGAAAAAAATTAAAACCATCAAAAGGTTCTTGAGGGCTTTCTCAACATGTACATTTATTATGGATTATGATTTTTTTATCTTGAGAACAACTGTGCTGATTTTAGTATTGTGGCGTTGAAATCTTCCCCACTGCGGCCATGATTTCAAAATGGTTGCATGACATTTGGGTCATGCACCTTAAAATGAACGAATAAAATAGCACTAAATAATTAGGAGAATGGCCTAAAACTACAGTAAAGTGATAGACATACCAATTTCAAGAAAAAGACATTGAATTTCGTTAGTAAGAACATAATAAAAGTGAATATTTTATTCGAATTTCTTCTTCGACCAAAGTATTGTTGCTTTTATGACGATCAAGTTCAGTTACCTCCTCTTAACGAAAAATACCCAACACAAAGCAACAGCTAATTAATAGGTAGATTTAAGATACTGTATTTATCCAAAGCAGCACAGCACCATTGCAGGAATAGTTCTGCTATATTGTCACATTAACCGGAATTAGATTAGTTTAGACGTCTACAAATGTGCTCGTAGCTGTATTTGCTGTTCAGCTACGTTCTTCCATATTTCTTCGTGGTAATGGTACACGCCCTAAATGAAATTATACACTTAATAATACATAACACTCGATGATCAAAGCATTGATCCATCCTTATAAACAAAGCACATTAAATAAGAAATATATAGCAACTCACCATTTTGCCGGTTTAGTTGATGAAAAAAAAGCTGGAAGTATCTCTGAGTACAGTAAGTGTTAATTTCTGTCTGTCTGCTTCGCTTGATGCAATGAAAAAGGAAGTAGCTGCTCCGATGAGCAACGAAACCACGACATTCAACCAGTCAGTCATAAAACACCATATATGGGCATGAAGCTTGTCCTTAGAGCTTTTATCTGGCAGTCAAGAACTATTCCATGGCAGGACGAGAAAAGGGGAATCCTCCTCATAGAGAGAAAATATCAACTGGAGAAAAGGCTGCTGTCAGCTTCTAGAACTAGTAGTAAGGCCGTTCAGTAGCTTCTTACGCCATTGACGACACACAACTCATTTTCTCTGACGATGGGAGAAGTATCTGTCAAAACGTTGCTTAGAAAATGCTTAGGTCTCACAACATAATAAGTATTCGACTTTAAAAATTGTATCTCATGCGGCGTCAATCCTAAACAACAATTTCCTTGGCTTGGCATTTGCAAACAAATATATGGGAATATCAAATTTTGAGGGCCATATCCTGAGGTCGTTTACCTGATTTCCTAGGCCTGAGTTCATAGTCATCTTCATTAACATGAGCACTACTTTAATAATCTTGAAAATTCTGAACTTTATGGACTCAGAGGATACCATAGATGTAAAAGCTTTATCATGTTTCGAGTCGTAAACTTTTTCTGAGCTACATTTCCAGAGATACTTCTCCCATCGTCAGGCCGACGATGGGAGAAGTATCTCTCAATGTGGAGAGGGCGCACCATGAAGAAGTTATTACAATTTTAACGAAGCTCCATGTCAAAACACCAAATAAAATCTTTGCACATCATCAACTAGCTTCTCGTGAACAAAAACCAGGACAATCTCTCGACGAATACGTAAACTAAGTAAAGATTGTAAATTTGAAGCCGTTACTGTTGAAACCTATCAGTCTGAGATGTTAGGGGGCCCCTTTATCGAATTATTATTATTATTATTATTATTATTATTATTATTATTATTGTTACTATTTTTATTATTGAATGAATAAAGCTTTGGTACAAGGCATCAGCTATTTTTATTATTATTATTATTGTCTTTTTTGCTAAATGTCACAGTTCATACTGGCTGCTTTTACTTTGGCCGGGTGTAAACAATACACCTAAGGCATATCATGTCCTGAAGTTCAGATGCTAAATACTTTACGAAGAATCCTTGCAGTTCCAAGTATGCAGGTCTTTTGGACTATTTGAAGATTCATATTTTCTGAGACACTTCTGATGTTATCTTCCATTCCTTTTCTGATGGTACCGAGTGCTCCTATCACAACAGGTATTACTTCCGTTTTCATTTTCCACATCCTTTGTATCTCAATTTCAAGATCTTGATATTTGCTTTTCTTTTCCATTTCTTTGATTGAAATATTTTTATCACATGGAACACTCATGTCTATCAGCTTGCAAGTTGAATTCACTTTGTCCTTGATTATGATGTCAGGTCTGTTCGCACCTATATGTCTGTCTGTATGTACTGCCATGTCCCATAATACTGTATGTGTTTCAGTGTTACTTACTGTGTCCGGTTGGTGCTCATACCACTTGTCTGAGGTCTTGATTCCTAGATCATTACAAATATTCCAATGTACATATGTTGCAGCTTTGTTGTGTCTTTCGATGTAATCTGACTTTGCTAATACTTCACATCCT
>RDPX01000320.1:222101-247415 GCA_003991215.1 Morbakka virulenta
GCGTAGTTTGAGCACTCTGACAGGATCCCACAGTAACTCTTTAGGCTGTGTTTGCTCCGGCAATATGGCCAGAGAGTTATGTCTCAGAAGCTCTATGCTGCACTGATGAGTCCAAAAAGGGCGAAACGGCACTGTCTGCAGATTGAGTACATAGTAAATATATGTATTATATATATAAATATAAAATGCCGATTCCTTGGATGAAATAATCTTAGTTATGTCCCTCTCCTACCTTTTTTCGCACGTGCCTCATTTGGGTTATCAGTTCCGTTACGAGACAATATTTCGAAAAGAGGTTAGAAAAATAGTATTCCAATTCTAATTTTTTGGCAGGAAACAATGAATTTCGGGCTATTTGTAGCGAATGCAGATCTCACTTATACCACATATCTCCAACTTCGCTACCCTATATCATTTACGTGTCATAGGGCCTGAAAATAAATGAAATCATTTGGACTCCTAAATATCAGTGGTTTTGGTTTTTTGTTTCTGTTTCTCTACTGAATTCAACTCACATAACAGAAAACTATATGAATTCCTGAACAACAACAATGATGTGTTTTTTCTACCTTGTTGGTACAAAAAGCCGATTTTTCAAGAACATGTTAAAAAAACCCACAAGAGATTACAATTTATGATAAAATGACAAAATTAAATTTAGATAACAAAAGAGTGAAATGTAGAATGCCAAATGATGGCAATCACACAAGCAAAAACAGTCAGTAATTTCTACTCTGTGTCCAGCTGCATTCATTGAAAATGCATTGGTGTTGAACAGCAATTGTTTTCTCTAGAAATAATAGGAATAAAACTGATGTCATAATACTTTCTTTATTTAAGACAAAGAAATGCAAGGTGTCTACAAATTAACTTTGTCCTTCTCCAAACAATGTAGTCTTGCACTACAAATGCTTTACTTTTGATTTTCAAAACTTATAGCTCTGCTGTACCAGATGAGATTTCTTGGATCAAACTTCTATAATCAAAATCTTTAAGTTCTGTAAAATGTTTGCTTTTTTCACCCACTTCAAGCTTCTTTTTAAGTTCGTCCTTGCTTGTGGAATAAACCATTTTACTTCTTATACCAGTGGACTCTGGAATCCTAAAATACAACAACAACAAAATTCAGAATGTATTTTTTGTAAACACAACACCTACTCAAACCCGACATTTAATATTACTCATAGAAAAACAAGAAAATAGGCCTCCATACTAAGATACATAACATTTGCAAACAAAACACAATGACAATATAAAACAAACGAGTTTAAAATATGAATAAACTCAAAACTCACAGTCACATTTAAACCATGAAGAACATCCTGTTATCTAATGTTAAATCTATTCTTTTAAAAAAGTTTATGCAACAGTCCAAGTGTTACAAAGCTAATCGCATATGCAAGTTTTCCAAAATGTCTTTTCATGTAAGTCCTACAGTTTTGAAATAGTGGTGCTTGTTACCTTGCTCAATCTATTTAATATTTTTAAACAAAAAAACCCAACCCAGCAGGCTTTTTTCAAGGCGTGCGAGTTTACTCTCTAAAACATGTCATATACACTGTAATCTGCCACAGGAAAAAATGTTAAATGCAAAATATATGGAAATTGAACAGTGTAGACAGATAAAACAGTTGCATTGAACCATTAGCCTGATGATTTATGTAGTAAAACTGATTTTGAAGAGCATTATACAGAGTTATGAAAAAATCAGACCAAAAGTCAGGTAAAGAACAGTGTGGATTCAGGGAGGATACTGGTACTAGAAATGCTATCTTTATGGTACAAAGAGCAATAGAAACGGAAAGAGATCTGTATCTTATTTTGTTGATTACACCAAAGCATTCAATAGGGTAAAGCATGAAAAGCTATTCAATGATATTAAGGGTGAATAACGAGAAGAGTGATTATATCAAAATTAAGAGGAGTAAGCCAGGGATGTGTATTTTCACCGATTTATTAAACCTTTATGAATTTTCGAGGCATGGAAAATTTAAGTTATTCTGTAGGTCATAATTTCAACAATATATCATTTGAAGATGACTCAATGACTCAAAACTAGTTGCAGGCTCAGAACAAGGTTTACAACATAGTGATTGGTAAGAACCAAAGTTGCAGGTGCAAGTTGACAAGTTCAAAAACTGAGGTAGCTATATAACAGAGAATAGAAAGTGTGGTCTGTGTTATGATAGTTATTTTCAGTATTATGCCAATTGTATTAACCTTTTCTTTTTCCCAAGAGGTGTTTTCTTTTCTTTATAGGTGTATCATGTCTTATCAAGATTAAAGCCAAAAGTCAAGGCCAGACTACTTGTGTTCTTTGTTTACTACAATTTAATCTTCATAAAGAAAATTGATTGTCTCTTGCAACCTCCAGTGTTCAACATTGACCTCACTCACAGTGATGCTTTTAAGTACTGGATTCACTTTCACAAAACATTCAAGAACTTTGTTGGGGTAAAAGAACCAGAAGCGGGAACTGATCTGGATGTGCTCAAAGTCAAAAACACTGATAAAGTATATCTCAGATGAGGTGCATATTCTAATTGCTGAAGCAGCTACCACATGACAAAGCCATGAAAACTCTAGCTACCTCTCATGTCCAACCAAAATACAAGGTATTTGCTTGTCATTTCTTCATAACTAGGCATCAGGAATCGAGTGAAAGTCTTGACAGCTACATCCAAGTGCTGTAATTTCAAGGTTGTAGGTGCAGAACAAAACCATAATGACTATGTCCATGATGCCTCATTAAAGGACTACAGTCAAACCACATTTGCCACCAGCTGCTTCAAAATGCTCAGAAACAGAGCACAGCATATCAAACACCTCCTTTCACAATGAATGCAGCTGCCATCTTATCATAAAATAAAGTTTAAGTGATTTCCATGTCTGTTGTTAACTCTTTGCTCCACAGACTGGCAGTGGATGTTAAGCCCTTACATTGGAATCTACAGGTCTGCATTAGTTGCTTGAAACATGGCATAATGAGAACAGAGCTTGGTAATATCATCTTTCAGCATATCAGCAATCTTTATTACTTTATATCGGGCATCCAGTTTCCTAGTTGGGCCAGCACATGAGAGGTATGCCTTCAGCTCCTCCCAGTTAATCTTGTCAACAACACCTTCCAAAAAGGATTTGGTATTCCTGTTCTTTTGCAGTTGGGATCCATCACTGGAAAAGTTCCTTGTGCACATCTCACCTCAAAGCACTTTTCAAAAACCATTTTAATATTTCTCAGAAAATATAGCCCAGGTGGGATTTTAACTTGTCAAAGCCTTTTCGAATACAAAGTGTGACCAATACAATGCACCTGTAAACAGTTTGGTGACTTGTTGCATATTCTGGACCACAAAGAGTTGTTTTCACCAACCACATTACTTGCCCAATTACTTCCAAATCCAATGCAATTTGAAAGGCCAAGGCCATTTCTTTCTAAAACCAACTTCACAGGTTTGAAAAATGCTTCTGTTGGTTCCATCACAAGCAAGTACAACCTCAAAAAAGCTGGTCACAATTCTCTTCTTTTTCGCTAATGAAACAGCTGTTGTTTCATCCAACAGAACTTCTTATTGTGAATATCACCCTGAAGATTCTCTTTCAACACAAAACCAATGATATTTGAAATTATCTTCGAGCATTTCGTACAGTGAAGCTTTAAACTCTCTAGAGGGCTACCAATTACATTTCATGAAAAGATTTGACCAAAGTGATCAATTGTCAGGACTAAACGATGACAACCTGCAGCAACAGCTAACTCTATCTCTGCCTTATTTGTAGCCTCACTCTTCTTCATAATAGCTGCAGCAGGAAAGGTAATTTTTTTTATGTGCTTGCACCCCAAACTCTGTTATTATGGTCAGCTGACCTTGCGAGGTACTGAAAGGTCTTTTTCCTTGGCCGAAGAGACTTTCTACAGAGCTTGCAGAATCCATTTTCAGTTCCATCAGTTGTTTTTGTTAACTATGGAAATTCTTTCTCACATTTTGTACGGTATTTGCAGCCTGATTTGTAGGATTGTTTGACTCTTGGCATGACTATGATCTCAAAAGTTGAAAAGGACCCTATGCATCCACGAACTGCTATTTAAAGATTTATCAAGATTGATTAAATAACCAAGAGGACCAGCTTATATGTAAGGATTGGTGGGCTTTGTAGCCAGACTGCCAAATCAAACTATGACAGAGAGGGTGTTTTTTTCCGGCACATAAGAACTTCACATGATCACTTAAGAAACATAGGCAATCACATGAACATATCCAAAGTTCTTACAAATTATGATTTCTAAATAAAAAAACCTTTTAGAAATGAATTAGGTGTTTTTCTGCAAGGAAACATGTTGAAATCAAAGACATGTCAACAACTGACTAATGTTAACAAATCAGGAAGTCTCAGTACAATGGAAGTTTCCGGTGATGGCTTCACACCCACAGGAAATTGAAATCGAAAAACTTTCTCCTTAAAAATCGTTTTTTAATTTATATTTTGTAAATAATCCCAGATGGCAACCCTGCAATGGTGTTGCTGTGTTCCAAAGTATGATCGATTAGGTCATCTCTGAAAACAAATTAAAGGGTACCCATGCCTATCTTGATGTCACCATTTGCAGAATGAATCAAGTAGACCACAATGAGAATGTGCAGAAAATCCTCAAAAGTGACAAAGAAACTCAACCTAGAATTGAATGAAACAAGAAGTGTGTACTCCACAGACAGTCTAAATCTACTGGGCTACCACTGTGTCCCATGGCTGCATCAAACCAGACCCTTAAAAGACTCTTAGCCATTACTTGAAATGCCTCTGCCACAAACACAAAAAAGAGCTTGAAAGGGTGTTGGGACTAATTTCATATTATACACAATGAATACAAAGCTACTCTTCAAAGGTAACCCACTTGTTTCTGCCACTGGATTAAGACATTGATATTGAGAAAGCAATATAAACTCTGAAATCTGACATTTCTTTGACTGTGATTGTAACAAAAGAAAATAAGAGTCTCACTAGTGGTAGAGACAGGCACTTTTGAATATGACATTGCCAACTTAAATCAAAATGGCAGACCAATAGCCTTCTTCCTCAGTACCCTCAATGCCCCTGAGAGAAAGCATCCTGCAGATGAGAAAAAAGTGTATGTTGTATAGTTGAAGTTCAAAGGAAGTGGAAACGTTTTTTGTAGGGAACAATCTGCAAGTTTGACAAACAGAACAGGGGGAAAATCAAAAACGAAAAAATCCAGCACTGCTACATTGAACTTTTAAACTACTTCTAGGATATAATCTGCAGATCTGAGGAAAAGATTGCAGCTCCTGATGCTCTCACATCTACAGTGCTCTGCAATTCAAGGTGATGGAAAGGCTCTAAAAAAACTGCAAGACTCTATGCCACCCTGGAGTCACCTGGATGACTCACTTTGTAAAATGTCATAACCTGCTGTTTTCTATCAAAGAAATTTTGTGTGGGTTGTGCCCAGTATGTGCTAGACTGAACCCGAGTTCTAAAAATTTGAAGACTCAATATGGACTTTAAAGGTTCTCTGCACTTAAGTACCAAAACCCAATATCAGCCAATGATAATTGAAGAGTTTTCCCAGCTCCCATGGGCTTATCCCTGTCAAAACATAGACATAGAGACGGCCATTAAATGTCTAATGTCTCTCTTCTAGCCTGTGTCCACTCTGACTGAAGAGCAGCATTCGTGTCTTTGGCACTGAGACTTTCTCCAGTCAGGGAATACCAACAAGCCATACTACTGCATACAACCCCCAAAGAAATGGACAGAATGAACATTATAATGGCACATTATGGAAAACTATTAGCCTGTCACTAAAGTCTCAGTCTTCCTATATCTGTCTGAGAACTTATGCTGCCAGATGCCATTCACTCTTGTGTACAGCAAGAAATGCCATTCCACATGGAGAATGTTCCTACATCAGTGAAGATCAGCCCTGTGTTCCATACCAACTTCACGAAGCACACCAGGAAAAGTCTTCATATGACAAAATGTGATGGCCAACAAGCATAAACCTCTCATTGAAGAAGTAGATCTTCTTGAACTGGCTAATCCTGCCTTTGTTCATGTAAGACTATCTGATGGTCAAGAGACAACAGCTTCTGTGAGAGACCTAGCTCCAAAGTGAACATCAAAGTTGAATCCTCCATGGTGGATTCACCTTTGAAGCTGGGAATGCTGACTGATGTTACAAATACCCCCCATTACTGAAACTGATAAACAGACAGAGCTACCAATGGATGCCAAACTAAATGAAACACCTCCACCAGTCTTTCTCCCACCTCGGCCAACTAGCTCAGGCAAAGAATACTAAAAGTCCTCCTGTTCAGAGACATATATAAACATATACTCCAGCTCTAAATCCAGAGACAAAAAATGTTATAAACTTTTCCGTAAGACAGTAAAGTTATCCTTTTATATGTACATGCTACTTTTAAAAATTCCAAGGAAAATTGCTATGACAGTTACTTTCAGTATTATGTCAATTGTATTGATCTTTTTTTTTCTCTTTAAGGGCATCTTCTTTTCTTTATAGGTGCATCAAGCCTTAAGTCGTGGCCAGACTACTCGTGTTTTACCTTTACAACAATCCTAGGAATCAAAAAGATGGATAGGGATACCAAAGATACTTTTGAAAGACTAGAAGATCCTGAAACGCCACAAAACGTCAATGACTACAAAAAAAGAGGGCACTGGAAGGTTATGTATCATCTACTATGTTACATGGTTGAGTGCTAAACAGTATCACCAACAATGCAAAGAGACTGGAGGCTGTTAAAATGTGATTTAACAGGAGAATGATAAGAATACCATGGGTAGGCTATCAAACAAATGAGGCAGTTTTTGGGAAAGCTGGGGTAGAAAAGCATCTGAAAAACAATTTGGGAGACGAGGTTTATTGGGCATATCATGAGAAAGGGCAGGCTGAAAACGTTACAGATTGTCAACATCTGGAATGGATATGGCACCTGAAGGGAGAGGATGCAAAATAATATCTGTAAAAATGCAAAATAATACCTGTAAAAATTAAGCTGACAGAGAAAAAGTAATCATGAAACAAAGAAGAAAGTTCATCTGAATTTGCATAAAATATTAAGAATGGTAACATTACACATGCATAAATGTATATGCCAGTACTTCATACACATATATAATACAATAAGAAGAAAAGAGTCAGAAGGCTTAGAAGCTATAGTCTTTTTGACTCATTTTTCCCTACTGTAGTATTTAGCACAATCTGCATTCATGTATTGAGCATTCCACAATGTTAAACCAGTAATAAAAGTGATTTAAAAACATTCACCCAAGATACTTTTGAGGGGGGAGAACGAATTAAAAAATGATGAGTATGTTTAACAAACAAAACTATCAAGCAAAATGCCCAAATCAAGAACTCGTCACAATTGGTCAGGATAAAAATAACATCAATTCCTTTGCTAACCTAACATGTAGACAGAGTCGACGTTAGCATGCCCAATAAGCATTGGCTCAACTTCCATCTTTGAGTTTATTGGCAACATTGGAAGAAGGCTTACAAAAACATTCTAGACAGAGGGCAGAAACAGATGAAGCATTGTAATATGTTTTATAATAGCAAGTTAAAAAAACTAGAGCAAGAGAGACTTGGAAGAAGGGTTTGGAAGGTAAAGGTTTGAGAGTGAACATGGGCAAGACAAAAGTGATGGTCAGTGGTTGCAATTTAGGAAAGCCATTGGAGAAAGGAAAGTTTCCCTGTTCAGTCTGTGGAAAGGGAGTTGGGAGCAACTCAATCTATTGTGGTACTTGCAAGCACTGGGTACATAAACGGTGCAGTGGAATAAAGGGCAAACTGACAGAAACTNATCAAGAACTCGTCACAATTGGTCAGGATAAAAATAACATCAATTCCTTTGCTAACCTAAGATGTAGACAGAGTCGACGTTAGCATGCCCAATAAGCATTGGCTCAACTTCCATCTTTGAGTTTATTGGCAACATTGGAAGAAGGCTTACAAAAACATTCTAGACAGGGGGCAGAAACAGATGAAACATTGTAATAATATGTTTTATAATAGCAAGTTAAAAAAACTGGAGCATTTAGCATAGACCAGAGAAATATACATTGCCTTTTTTGAGTTGAGGTTTGGGCTCCCTTATCCAAGTTATGACATCAAACCTTCAGGCAAAAATTGTTATATTCTGACCGAGGGCAAACATTACAATGCGACAGATGCTGATAACACAGTAAATTTTAACTTACCACGATAAATGATACAATGGGTTCACAAGTCCCTGTTCCTTTTTCTTGTATTCAAATATATAAATACCGAAGCCACATTTGTTATCTTCAGTCAAAAGCTGAACAAAATATTTGTATCTATCTGGAGATCCAGGGCCACAAGCATCATTCACTTCCGGTGAGAAACTTTTTACGGTCTTATAAGTGCCAGCTTCTGGAGCATGAGCAGTTACAAAGGTTTTGAAATCATCACTTAATCGATAAATGATAAAATCATACACATTATTGTATTTGTGTTTGTTAAATAAATCTGTACATTGTTGCGGCATAGTCACCCCTGATGCCACCTGGAAATAAACATAGAAAAATGATCAGTCATAATCATCATCATTACTACAAGAACACATTAACATATTTCATCTTAAAACAGGGAAATTTATTAAGCTTTATGAAACAGAATGCTGTTATGCTACAAAACAAAACAAGTAAAAACTAAAAAAAGATCAACTTGGTAAAAATTAGTAGACCAGTCAATCTCTTTTGCAGACATATTTCAATCACATAGATGTGACTTGTCTACGTTTTGCCATGCTTTGTCAAAAAGCTGAACCACGACAGCTGCTCTTGCATGTAAAAATCAAATCAAACAAGGCAGGAGATGCAATAAATTATAGCATAATAACAGAGTACCCTACCCTACTTTGCCCAAATATTCCCTCGTGTTTGTTTTTGTACTAACTTTTGGATACCCTTTTTTGGTTCTCGTACAGTCTTCTCATTGTGTTCATTAGGCATCCTCTACTTAATTTTTGTTGAAATAAGAGCTTGGCAATGTTAAAACAGCCCACCTTCCAGCTTTACAAGGTCACTTCATTTTGGCTGAGCTATAGCATCCCACAAATTACCTCTCCATTCTGAGGTCTCTGGGGGCAGGAAACAGCTCTACTTCTTGTTCAGAAAGGCCACTTCCTGTACACCCATTTACCCCTGCATTCCCATACAGGTTTCATTCCAAGTTTAGTGTTGATCAGACATATACTGTCTCTCTTATGGTCAGCTCTAAGTGTCTTCAAAATGCATATTTGACCCGACGTTACTTCAGATGTTCCTCCATGTTTGTGCCAAGTTTGGCTGTGATGAAGTCTACATTTGGACACCAACCCTGAACACACAGACAAACAGTGCTTTATATATGAAGATGGTGAAGATCTGATTTCAATGGAGTTTGCTGTCATAGAGTTTTCAAAGAATAATGCTGTTTAGTTCTTTGGAGTTAATACACATATAAAGTGACCCATTCTGTTAGGTTTCGTTACTTTAAGAGACAATGTTGGTAGATTCGAGTAACTTAGTGTAGCATCTAGTTTAGACCTGATGCAAAATGGAACTTTCAGGAGCAAGGATTTCCACTGTACTCTTGGATGCCTACTAGAAGGGGGGTTGGAAAATGACAAAAACTGTAATCAGTCATTCAAACTCATGGCAGTCTCCTTCATGCCTTCCAAGATTTTGAAAAATGTCCCCCTTGTCCTCCTGCTGAAAGATGTCAGTGTTGTTGATAAAATCTGTAATGCACTTCTCAACACTTCTTCAAGCTTCGTAAAACCACCCTGAACAGATCAATATATATGTAATCAGCTATTTCTCATATTTTGATAAAGATCTTTTCTTGTGGGAAATTACTTTAACATTAATAGTCAAGGGGCTGGAATAAGGATCTCTGGGTGGAAAGTTATTGACAAATAAATTAGCAAGGGGGGGGG
This sequence comes from Morbakka virulenta, assembly GCA_003991215.1. Classification (NCBI taxonomy): domain Eukaryota; kingdom Metazoa; phylum Cnidaria; class Cubozoa; order Carybdeida; family Carukiidae; genus Morbakka; species Morbakka virulenta. Next base: position 232,091 of record RDPX01000320.1, read on the forward strand.
GGCGTCTATTAGGCACCAAAGAGTAACATATCTGGCAATGTTGCAGTGGAATACAATACTCTAGAACACTTCTTGATACTTTCTCTTCATCTATATTTCTCGTCTACTTTTTTAGACCTTTTTAATTTCCGTCTTGCAAGCAAATTTGTCCCTACAAAAACTAGTTCAAGTTCTCAAACTTCCTGAAATATTGCTCAGTCACTCATAACAGATCATGAATGAGTCAAAATAACAATGACTATTATCCGAATAACAAAGGCAAGTCTCGAATGTCCCTGAAAGAATCGTGCCTGATCCGGGCCGTGGAACTGCTCAGATCGTGAATGTGTGTAAGGATAACACTGTACACAGGCAACAGAGATGTGACAAGTGACAGCCCATCAACATAACCTAGACTTATAAACACGTAGACAGTCGGCAGCAAGTAACTTCAGGCCTTTTTAGATGGTCATGCTACAAATTCCTTCCACTGGGAGACAATTTCCACTACACGAACAAAGTTAGAGGGGAATGGTCGAAGGGGGAAGGGGCGATTAGTGATGTAGTGATAAATCTGATGGCAACACATTACTCTGTCCCTGTGTTTTCTTTAAATTTAATGGTGGGGTGGTTGACTTCAAGTTGGTGGTCAGTTCTTTGTTTATGCCATCAGTCTTTTTACATTTACAGACACGTGGGAAATGATGGACTTTGTGACAATATATTCACCATTGAGCAAAGGTGGGTCAGGCCTGCCACCTTGAAAACGAGTGTTAAGGTTGAAATAGGCATCGAATTTCTGGATGAGGTTCAAATCTTGTTTTATCAGTTTTAAAAAGAAATGTCTCGAAAACCCACAGGGCTTCCTCCCCTATCACATGCAGGAAGATAGCACATTGCATACCTTCTGATTTGAACCCGGCAACCGGGTCATTGCAGAAAAGGTTCCAGTGTAGTTTGCATTTCCTTCAGTATTCAGATGCTGTCGTTACTGTGGCATCCAGAGGCTTTTTTAAATGGTCCATGATAATAAGCTTCTTTTACTTATGGTACCATATATATGCGATTAGTCTACCATAACAATATCTTATCTGAAATGAGCCGGGTCAAACTTTTCCTTGGTAAATTGTGTGAGAAGGTTCGTCATCGTGTTCACCTTAATCTCTTCATTAACAAGGTGTAAGCCATTGTTTTTTGAAGTCAAGGCTCAATGCTCAGAATGGATTTTTAAGGCAGTTAACTCTTTTGACAATCGGCATACCAGAGGATATAAAACGACACAATCATCAAGTGTTTTCAACCAAAGACAATTCTCGTAAACAATTTTTCAAAAGAAAAAAATTAAAACCATCAAAAGGTTCTCGAGGGCTTTCTCAACATGTACATTTATTATGGATTATGATTTTTTTATCTTGAGAACAACTGTGCCGATTTGAGTATTGTGGCGTTGAAATCTTCCCCACTGCGGCCATGATTTCAAAATGGTTGCATGACATTTGGGTCACGCACCTTAAAATAACGAATAAAATAGCACTAAATAATTAGGAGAATGGCCTAAAACTACAGTTAAGTGATAGACATACCAATTTTATGAAAGACATTGAATTTCGTTAGAAGAACATAATAAAAGTGAATATTTTATTATGGTTGCTTTTATGACGATCAAGTTTAGTTACCTCCTCTCTTAACGAAAAATACCCAACACAAAACAACAGCTAATTAATAGGTAGTTTCAAAATACTGTGTTTATCCAAAGCAGCAAAGCAGCATAGCAGGAATAGTTCTGCTATAGTGTCACATTAAACGGAATTAGATTAGTTTAGACGTCTGCAAATGTGCTCGTAGCTGTATTTGCTGTTCAGCTACGTTCTTCCATATTTCTTCGAGGTAATGGTACACGCCCTAAATGAAATGATACACTTAATAATACATAACACTCGATGATCAAAGCATTGATCCATCCTTATAAACAAAGCACATTAAATAAGAAATATATAACAACTCACCATTTTGCCGGTTTAGTTGATGAAAAAAAAGCTGGAAGTATCTTTGAGTACAGTAACTGTTAATTTCTGTCTGTCTGCTTCGCTTGATGCAATGAAAAAGGAAGTAGCTGCTCCGATGAGCAACCAAACCACGACATTCAACCACGGCCAGATACAATACCATATATGGGCATGAAGCACACCAAAGCGTGAGGGTCTGGGAATTGGATACCAATCCACATGTCAAGAACGATGAGACATAAAACACAATGACCGGAATTGATGAAGTAACGCCCCTTGTCCTCTTCACTCCCCCGCCGCACAAGTACACTCACGTGCTCATCAACTCTTTGTTGTTAAACTAATAATTAATGGTCATAGGATATCCTTTCAATTTGCTATTGATTCAACTTTTCCCTTCGTAATCACCTTTTCTTTTCCTAAAACCTCCTATTTTGCTCTCTGTAATTTTGGCTTGTACAAACTTCATATTTCCTCTCCATTCAAAACCAGTTATTTAATAGTTGAGTGAAATGGTGTTTGGGACTGGTGAAATGAGAGAACCCTTTTCTCTCCATCCTGGGTTGTATTGTTTTTCAAATAGGTTCATTTTCTTGACAATTCTTACTTCATCACGAACAAATAATGTTGCTTAAACTTTCTTGCATAAAGACCGGGAGGATGTTCCTCCACATTCTGTTTTCATTTACCTTTCTGCTTGCTTCTGCTGGTGTCATTTAACAATTTGAATTTCTTGTGTTTTACTGATTAACCAAAACACCAAGAATGAGGAAAACTCCAAGAACATTAATTTGGACTCTACTTGACCTTGGACAGAATCCTGTGCAGGAAATCGGGTAACAAGACAGCACCGTCGGACTCGATCCTGGGCCAGTGCTTGACCATTCTAGAGGGGCAATCCTGGAGCCTTTAGACCATCTCCGAGGATTGCCTGCTACTTCCGCGCTTCCTTCTTCCAGCTACAGGTTTCCAGCATACAGCGTGTCCAGCAAGTCGGCCAGCTGGTAGCCCCAACATATGTCCTGCCAGTTTCCATCTCCTATCTTCAATGATCTTGTGCAATTCTCTCTGTCATCTACTATACCGAGCAAGAAAAGTGTTCAAACCCATTCTCTTCTGTGGTTCAATGTTCATTGTGCTCACCCCCCTTCCCCATAAGCCATCGCCACCAATTCTACGTTCAATTTCAACGCAGCAACAGTGATGAATCTCGGCAGTTTTTTCAGATGGGGATACACTTCTTGTGAAAAGGTAATTTGTGAGGCTAAATCTTGCCATGCTGAGGAAATTTGTAAATCTATTTCTTCTGAACAACTTGGAAGTCGAATATTCTAAAATAATTATAATAATGATGTGAGTTCTGGCAAGTCGGTTAATCCTGTAGTAAATTGTTGCTTGGGGAATAACTCGGAGAAGTGATTAATGAGGTGTAAACATTGATCATGTCCAGACCTAGAGCATGTGCAAGCGTAAGGATGTACGGACTAGAAAATGAGTGGAAAGCTGCAAAATCATGTTGTCTTTAGGTGAATATCCCTTAGATCTTTTCAATGACCTCTTGCTATAAGGCTGGTCTTTTTGCAATATTGTTTCCGTCGAATTCTTCAAATGATACAGGTGTTTCTTTTCAGAGTTCCTTTTGGAAATTGATCAGATTTTGAAGTCTGTTACCATAAATCTAACCTTAGTTTCCAAGGTTATTCATGGACTGTATCTATCTAAATCTTCTGGTCTAGATTTTATTTCTTTAATTGTTTTGAACATTTGTTTTTCTGAGCTATCTTCCTTTTTATCCAAACTTCAAAATGATTGTCTATCGGAAACTTGTTTTTCATTTCTCAAAAACTTTTTTGATGTTATTCCTGTCTTAAAGAGTCCAGGTAGGTAATCCTCATGAAAGCAAATATCAGCCTCTTAGTATTCTTTTGGTCATCAGTAAGCTTTTCAAACGACTTACGAACAATTCACTGGTAAAATTCTTGTAAAACGTGGTTATTTTTAAAATTTTAGTATGGATTTAGTCGATCTCACTGCACTGGTGATAATTTGACTGCAAACACGGAACGTGTCCAAAGACTTGTGGAAAAATCTAGTAAAGGATGAGTCATAGGTCTGGATATTTCCAATGCATTTGGTGAAGTCTGACATCTTTGCTTGCTTCATAAGCTTTCCGGTTAAAAGGGTATGCGGTAGGTTATTTTGTGTTCCATTAAAGCTGGCTCTTCTTAAGACCCTTTTTTTAGTCAAGTCAATTCCTTCTTTAAATAAAATTTAAACACGACAGAGAGAGCTGACAAGAATCACAAACCCAAGGTCAAACAATGAACCCAGGTAAATCTAAACAAATTTTGGGACAGACAAAAAAGCAGAAACTTTATTCGTGGAGTTGTAGAACTCATAATTACGAAAAGTATTGCATACTGTGGTTAGCAACAGTTGGATTTTAAGAAGGGATGGGAGGGAAATCTTTCCTTTTGAAGTGTGTATACTGGTCACAGGCCATCAGCGATTAAGGGAGGCTTATATCCATGTCGGTGTTTCTTTGCAGGTGGGCATGTTCAGAAAACGAGAGTGGAAGCTTACCAAGTATTGAAAAAACAGAGGGCTCGGAGATAAACATCCGAAAAGAAGAAGTGGTAGCAGCTGTGAAGTGTGTTAAGCAGGGGAAAGCGCCGGTACCAACTGGATTGCAGATAGAAAGCGTAATGGCATTGGGTGACGAGGAAATAAACTGGTTATTTGAACTTTTCAACAAAATATGGGAGGCAGAGGAAATACCCAAAGATTGGGAACTCAGTTCTTTGATTCCCATTTTAAAAAGTAAAGGCAGTGCTGCAGAGTGTCAAAATTTTGGGGGAATTAAATTGTAAGAATATGTGATAAAAGTCTATGAAGAAATAATCGACAAGAGGCTTCGAAACCAAATAGAAATTGATGATACGCAATTCCCATTTATGCCTGGGAAATGAACCACCGACCCGATGTTCATTATGAGACAGAGGCAAGAAAAATTCCTCGAACGTAACGAACCGCTGTATATGGCATTCGTTGATTTGGAAAAAGCATATGACCCCGTCCCACATGATGTAGTACTTTTTTGCTTGAGAAAAAGAGGGATTACGGAAAAAATGGCAAAAGTAGTAGCCAGCCTCTGCAGCAACAGCCAGACGAAAGTAATTTGCGCAGCCGGAGAATCGGAAAACTTTGAGATCAGAGTCGGATTACATCAGGGTTCTTCATTTAGGCCCTTCCTGTTTGCTTTTGTAGTCGGCACCATAACAAAGAACATAAGCAGAGGACTACCAGAGGAGTTGTTGTATGCAGACGACCTTGCCATAACAGCAGATAATAGAGAAGATTGGAATCTAAGCTTCATGGGCGGAAGGAAGCGATGGAATTGAGAGGTTTAATATTGAATACCAAGAAGATAAAATCAATTGTATCTTCAAAGAGTGATCAAATAATTATTAACATTAGAGATAGACATGGGGAAGTGGTTAAGCAAGTGGAAGTGTCTGCTATTTAGGAACAACTATTGAACGACAAGGGGGTGTGAAGAATAAGTTAAGACAAGAGTTAGAAGAGGTTGTGCGAAGTGGCGAGAAGTGAGTGGTATAGTATGCGACACGAGAATGCCAATAAAACTCAAGACGAAGATCTATTCATCAGTGCTACAACCAGTATTACTATATTGTCTAGAAGTCGTACTTTTAAAAAGGGCAGAGGAGAGAATGCTAGAAGCGACGGAGATAAGAATGCTAAGGTGGCTAGCCGGAATACCCTTGCTCGAACACAGGATGAATGATGACATAAGAAGATTTTTAAAGGTGAGGAAAATAACAGACTACAAAACTATATCTAATCCCATCAAATATTTGGTGTCCGTTTGTTTCAGAACGAATTCGAGCACTTGTAAATAATAATTATACTAATACAATTCACCAGTAACTTAAAGTGTTATCTGTCTCAAACTCCTCATATATATAATACTGGTATTTTAATTACCTTTTCCAATTAAAAGTATACAACTTACAGGAAGACCATTTAAATCAGCAGGTGGTTGTTATTATCAGTGAGATGTATTCTGAGGTTACGAATACAGTTAATATTCAGTTTGCTGAATAAAAGATGTCTGGAGTCTTTATGGAATTGATATATTGGAGGTAAATTAGATACTCTTTTTAAACACATCTAATAAGTTTCCAGAAACAGATGATTCCCTGATTGTAGACATATGAACCATTATACCATCTACATCTCTTGTAATATTTAGTAAATTATGTCAATACCCAAATGTTGTTATAAAACCTTTATTAAAACCTATGAGACTCGCAAAATCTCCACTAGTCAGATCAAGTTGGTAACCAGTTTCAAGAGTTATATACACTTTGAGATGAGTATGGACAAATGATAGTGCAATTCGCTAACGCTGATCGAATGGCATTGATTAAATCATTGTAACTGTAGTAAGCATTAGAAAGAGTAATAGTTTTCCAATTATTACCATTATCATGACTACATTTAAGGAATTATTGTCAAACATTTTTGAAACATTGTACCAACTTTTGTCGGGAACCAGTTCTGAATTATGTCATAGTAAAATCGTAAGATTTACTATCTTTTTGACTTGTTGAGGTTTAAAATAATGGAATATCCATCTATAATAATAGGTTATGTTTAAAACCGTTTAACATACAAAGCAGGTTAGTCCTTTGATATCTCATTCTGTTCTAGTAATTTTTCAGTGATCATCGATGATTCATTAACAAGTGATGTGTTAGTATTTCCAGGGGGTTGGAAGCACTGATAAGATTTAGACCTTGTAATAACTACAATTCATACTGATTTATTACTAGTCTTATCTGGCTGCATATTCATTAACATCTATCTATCTACGTGTCCAGTTTCTCGACGTTGACGATCATGGCCCCCCAAATGTCTCTATCCTTTGTATGTTGGATGATTTCACTTCCTGACCAAGATTGACCCATTCTTCTTCTCATGCTAGCCATATAGCCTTGTTGCTGTCTGCCACGAGCTCTCTTTCCCTCAATCTTTCCTGTGCTAACTAAATTTTCAAGCTTTTCGTTTCTTCATATATGACCAAAAAGACATTTGCCGCTTTGTAATCAGGTTGATTAGACTTCTATGTGCTCCAACCCTGTCTAAAACAATTTCATTGCTTTTCCTATCTAACCATGATACTCTTAGCATATGCCTGAAAAATCATAATTCTATAGATATTTTTTCTCCTTCATATTCCTGCATACTGTCCATGTTTCATAACCATATAAAAGAACTGACCCTACATAACATTTAAATATTCTTTTTTTTTGTATCCAACTGATATTTCTGTTTGTCAAAATATTTGCTAGATCTTTGAAAGCTTTCTTTGTTATTCCGATCCTTCTTTTTATTTCGGTGTCACATCTACCATCGCTTATAAGAATACTATCTAAGTAACTAAACTGTTTTACTTATTTTATCGCTTGCCCACTTACTATTAACAGGACTAAGGAGACTCTTTCTTCTTCGATTTAATCATGCAAAACGTTTTCTTAACATTCAATGATAATCCCAGCTTCTCACTTTCAGTCAATTTTATCCACAATATCCTGTAGTTTACTTTCTGAATCCGCTATGAGCGCTGCATCATCCGCATACCTAATGTTATTCATGTTCCCCCCATTTACTTTAATACCTATATATGTATGTATAAATCTTTCTTCATTTCAATTGCCCTTGCAGCCATTAATCTCAAAACAAAAATAGCATTTCGAGTCCCCCTATCATCCATCAAGCCATACTGTTCCTCTAAAATATCCTGTCTAACTTTACTCCTTGTTCTTAGTAAAATGACTTGAAGTAAAATTTTTGTGACATGACTCATTAAACTATTAGCTAACATATTCAAATTATTGAACACTCTAAGACCTTGACTTGGATATTTTCTTCTAGGATTGTANCGCTATGAGCGCTGCATCATCCGCATACCTAATGTTATTCATGTTCCCCCCATTTACTTTAATACCTATATATGTATGTATAAATCTTTCTTCATTTCAATTGCCCTTGCAGCCATTAATCTCAAAACAAAAATAGCATTTCGAGTCCCCCTATCATCCATCAAGCCATACTGTTCCTCTAAAATATCCTGTCTAACTTTACTCCTTGTTCTTAGTAAAATAACTTGAAGTAAAATTTTTGTGACATGACTCATTAAACTATTAGCTAACATATTCAAATTATTGAACACTCTAAGACCTTGACTTGGATATTTTCTTCTAGGATTGTATCTTTTTGTTAGATGATCAACAAGACTACGATCTCCTTTGTCTTTGTAAATGATTTTGTTATCCCTATAAGTCTCAACCAAATAATCATTTTATTAATTTTGGATGAATTTTGGAACTTTATAAGCTCATCTGGGCTTTTGTTTGTATTTTCTAACACTTCCACAAGCAATAGAAGAATCATAATCTTTAGCCGATTCTTTTCTAAGGTCTTTATTTACCCTTTTAAATTTTAAATCAAACATTTTCAAACATTTCTGTAGAATAACAACATCATTTTTAGCTGCTAAAGGGACATCCTTATCACTATTAGTCTGTTTTCCTCCAAGATGTTTGAATAATTTAACAATATTATTTCTCTTTAGGCTCCTAGCAAATGTTTGATCGACCCCATATTCTTTAATAAAAATAAATCTTTCAATACTATTTAAAATATATTCTGGATCTTGTTTTGGTTCTTGCTTATCCACGTTTTTTTGTTTTTGTATTGGTTTGAGTAGCTCAATTAATTTCCTTTTGATTATCCTATAACTGATTAATTAGTTGATTGTGTTTTCAACAATTGTGTTTTTTACCTCTTGGTGTGAATTAATAACAGGTGCAAAAAATATCCTAATTTCATATCTTTGATCTTCAGCCACATCTTCATAATTTCTAACTTCATTTCTGATCCTACGTTTCATGTCGTCAATTTGAAGGTTTTTTCTATTCTGTGTTTATAACTACTTTTTTCCATATAATAGGAGGTAAGATAAATAAGTGTTAAACAACATTTGTCTTAATAGACAAGTGATGATTTAATACTTATCTTGATATTATCATATATGTTTGTAATACTGATATATATAGATATATATATATATATATATCAGATACACACACACATATATATATATATAAATCCAGTATAGCATACAAAATAACTACACAAATTTAGCAGTTACTACTAGTTTCATGTTTTCTTAACAATCTTCAAACTGCAGTTTGAAGATTGTTAAGAAAACATGAAACTAGTAGTAACTGCTGAATTTGTCTAGTTATTTTGTATACTATACTGAATTTATAAACGCTCTGGAAACATTGAGCACTCTTAGTGAACATTGGTATACTTTACTAATATTACTACTATATATATATATATCTTAGGTGTGATAAGTAAGTGCTGATAAATGTTATTTAATACTTACGTAATAAATCAGTGTATTGTAAGCATGACGTTTAATAACTATGAAGATATTGTGAATGAAAGAAAGAACAATTTCAAGTGTATGGATTACAGTATGCCGAATGAGTATTATGATATTATGATGATGATATGATTTTGATTATAAGTATGCCGAATGCTTACAGCTGGCCCAAGCGGTAGTGGAAAGACTAACTTGCTACTGAATTGTATATTAAAGCCTAGTTGGTATTTTGACAAGGTTTATTTGTATGCTAAAAACCTAAAACAAGAAAAGTTTAAATATTTGCTACGTAGATTTAAAGCTACCTTACCTTGCTACCTTGATCCTCCAGCCGCATCGCAGCAACGGGCCACAGTTCTCCTCCACTTATCACGGTCTTCAGCAGATTTTTAGGCTTGGAACCAATTCGTACCACCAGCACGTAGGTCNCCCATATTCTTTAATAAAAATAAATCTTTCAATATTATTTAAAATATATTCTGGATCTTGTTTTGGTTCTTGCTTATCCACGTTTTTGGATTTTGTATTGGTTTGAGTAGCTCAATTAATTTCCTTTTGATTATCCTATAACTGATTAATTAGTTGATTGTGTTTTCAACAATTGTGTTTTTTACCTCTTGGTGTGAACTAATAACAGGTGCAAAAAATATCCTAATTTCATATCTTTGATCTTCAGCCACATCTTCATAATTTCTAACTTCATTTCTGTGTATGGATTACAGTATGCCGAATGAGTATTATGATATTATGATGATGATATGATTTTGATTATAAGTATGCCGAATGCTTACAGCTGGCCCAAGCGGTAGTGGAAAGACTAACTTGCTACTGAATTGTATATTAAAGCCTAGTTGGTATTTTGACAAGGTTTATTTGTATGCTAAAAACCTAAAACAAGAAAAGTTTAAATATTTGCTACGTAGATTTAAAGCTACCTTACCTTGCTACCTTGATCCTCCAGCCGCATCGCAGCAACGGGCCACAGTTCTCCTCCACTTATCACGGTCTTCAGCAGATTTTTAGGCTTGGAACCAATTCGTACCACCAGCACGTAGGTCTTCAGTGGCAGTTGATCTCCAGGTCTTTTGGGGGCGTCCTCTTCGTCGTTTACCAACCGGTCTCCAATTCAAAGCCACTTTTGTTGGGCAAGAATCAGGAAGACAGACGATATGGCCAATTAGTTGCAATCTTGTTACTACCGAAACCACAGATTTAAAGCAATCTTTGCAAAAGTTAGTTATAATGTTTTCGAATGTAGTAATGATAAAATTATTCCGGTTGACGGAATAAAAAAAAGATGCTCAAAAGATAATAATGTTTCATTATTTCATTTTTGAGAAAAGTAAAAAACCAATTATCGACTATTTCAGAAAATAATCGATAGTTGGTTCTTACAAAAAAAACTTATCATACTGATAAGGATATTAGGTTTAATTGTTCTAATTTTTGTTAAAATGATTTTTCATCTCAACATGAAAGAAATATGATTTGTAGAGAACCTAACATTAATAAAAACCAATTTGTTAAAGATGTTGTGTGACCATATTCATTCATCTCTGTTGACAAACCTAAGAAAAAGTGATGAAGAATTTTGATGAAACAATTCAACTTTATTATATAAGACATATTGTGTTAAGTGTAAAAGCAAACAAAGGATTTAAATAAAAATTACAATACTGCAAAAATTTGAAATAAAATGCAGAAATCTAATTGTGCTGTTTGCGGATGTATGAAACTCTCTTTAAAAAGCATATTCTTGTGTAAAGTTCTCTACTTCAATACCCCTTAATATACCTAAATAAACATTATTAGTCAATATCTCATGAATAAACGAACCAATAAAAAAATATGTAAACAGGAAAGGTGTATCTACGTACTAAATCCTCTAACAATAAATTTGGGTAAACGAAATATATTTTAATCATTAACTTTATTCTCCTGTGGCGATGAAAAGGAAAAACAACTTGAGTCGTGTTACCAAATTACTTGAGACTAAGTAATTGCGACGCAAAGGAGCTTTCTCAACAGAAGACATGTTTTGAGTGGAAGACATGTTGTGAGTGGTAGACATGTTGTGAGTGGTAGACATGATTTGAATGGAAGAAGCCTTTTGAGTGGAAGACATTTTTTGAGTGTAACACATGTTTTTTAATAGAAGACTTGTTTTGAGTGGAAGACATATTTACAGTGGAGGACATGTTTACAATGGAAGGCATGTGAGGAAAGTTTGTTACCGGCCTCGTTTTCGTGTTCATATCATGTTTTTGAACTGGGAATGTTATGGCTGTTTTTATATTTTGCCGGTCAGTCCAGATTTGCCTCACTTTGAAGACAATACTTGAAGATCTAGCTTTGAACGTGCACCTCATTGATGAGCCTGATGTTATGAATGAAAAGAACATCAGGCAAAATTCATGTTCTTCGAAGAATACTTGTATTTTCAAAGGTTGTGTTGCTTAACTATAACCAAAGAAAGAGGAATTTCAAATATTATTGAGAAATGGGAGGGTCTTGAAATGGGTCTTCTATGAACCGTTAAATTCTGCATCAACACACGCGGAGACAAGGAGAAATTAGGGTGCAATGAATCCGGTCAGGCGAAGATTAGGGCAAGTGAGTACTTGGCTTAAAAAGTCATTACAAGGGTTTACAGCGCCGTTTGACACAAACCCCATGGTTCAAACCCTTTTTGACTTCCGCAATAAAGATGACTTGGCAGAATTTTCTTGTATTTCAGATGAAGAATTTGGGGGGAAATCGCATGGGGTATTTGAACCCAGTAAGCATGGTCGAGCTATTTTCCATGGCACTGTTTCAACCCATCAAGTCAATTACAAAGATGTAAAACACACTGGATTTTGTGCTATTCGTTCACAACCGTTTCGGGTAAGCAAAATCTATTATATTGGACTTTTGTGTGATGAGCTGTTTTGTAATTGGTCTTTGGTTCCAGTAGAATTGAAAAGTGATGGTAAATACACTGTTCTTCACACTAACACCTACTTGTAGATACTTGTGAAGATTTCAAGACGATTGTCTTGACCAGTGATGGGGCATCACTCCACCAATAGGCAGATTCCAACAGTCTAGTGCACCATATACACTAAACTGCTGGGTTCTGCCCTTTTACATGCTGTCAGTTGTTGTGGATATCATCGGAGACTGTCCACAGAAACTTATCCAGCTGCTTTTCGAAGACCGTTATATTTACGGCTGTAATATTTCGAATTTCTTTCGGTAGACAGTTGAGTAGTCTTACACCACTATATGCCATTGATGAACATTGTGCTGCCTTAAGATAAGGTGGCATGTTTGACTTCAGAGGTTGAATGACACACTACATTTCTCTGGGAGCTCTCCATAAGTATCTAAGTGTATTTTTGATAGTGTTTGTTATTAGTACTTCTAGAATTTACCGTAAATATTTTGTAATGTATCTCACCTTTCAAGAACGTACAGACTGTGGTGCAGTTGACCGCCGTACACTAATTTAGATCGTTCCAAGGAATTCATCATATTTGGTTTTACGTATGTTTTACATGCTGGCATGTCTGGATGGTTCAATAAAATGAGCTTCCAGGCCAGTCTGTCCTTTGCTAGATCTTTGGCAACACCTTTTTGCACTTTCATTGATATGCACTAATTCACCCAATCATTGTCATCTTTCCTCACCACTTGACCAAACCAATGAAGCGATCTTTTCTGCATGGACTCATTGATGCTATCCAACTTTAATCTTTTCCTGAGATGCATGGAGCTTAGCCTGTCCTGCAGGATTACATTACATATCTACTGAATCATTCTCATGTTATTTCCTTCAATGCAGCTCAGATCTTCAGCTTTCACTGGCCATGTTTCACTGCCATATATCATAACACACTGTACACATGCCTGGTAGACTCTGTCTTTTGTTGGAAAAGATAGAACTCTACTGGTTAGCAGTGGCAATAGTTCACAGTACTTACTTTATCCACTCCTTACCCTTGCAGTCATACTTGCATCTGCCCCTCCACTGGCATTTATGGTGTCACCAAGGTAATAGAATGTCTCCACCACTTCAGTTTCTTCACCATCAAGATGCACATTTGGAATCTCAAGATTGGCACTTAGATTTCCACTCACACACTTTTTGCAGTTAAAAGGGAAGTTTTTTGTATAAAATAACCCATCCTTTATCCTGCTGCACTTTTTATGCACCCAGTCCTTGCATGTAACACAAAAAATTGAGTTGCCCCCAACTTCCTTCCCAAAAACTGAGCACATAAATCTTTCCTTTGTTTTAGGCTTCCCAAAATCAGAGCAGCTGACCATCATTTTAGTTTTTCCCAAGTTAACTCTCAAGCCTTTGCTTTACCATACCCTTTTTCCACATTTTCAGCTTTTTAATAAGCCCCTCAACAGTATTACTTGCCAAAACTAAGTCATCAGCATAAAGCATTTCCTCTGGACACCCACTGCAGAACGCTCTTGACAATGCCTTCAGGACACAGATAAAAAGTAATGAGCTCAGTACAGATCCCTGATGTACACCAACTCCCACACTGAAACTGTTGGTAAAAGAGCCATTGATTCTCACTAGACTCCTTGGATTCTTGTACATTGCCTGGACCACTTTTTCCAACCACTTGCATGCTCCTAATTTCCCCAAAGTCTACCAGACCACATCTCTTGGAACTCTGTCAAATGCCTTTTTTAAGTCAACAAAAGCAAAGAGAATGTTCTTTATCTTGGCCAGATACTTTTGCTGCAACTGTCTCAGAATGAAAATAGTATCAGTTGTTCCTCATCCAGGTGTGAAACCAAATTGCATGTTGTCAATATCTATTTCATTCTGGATTTGTTTTTCATTGACCCTCACAATAAGTATCAAAACTTGACTCATTAACTTTAATCCCCTATAATTTCCTCTGTCCAACGCTTCTCCTTTTCGTTTGTTACAATTTACAATGGTGTTAAGTTCCCACTCCTTTGGTATTGTGCCCTCCTTACTAATCTGATATGCCAAACAGTTACCATCTGCATTCCTCTTTCACCTGAAGCTTTCAACATCTCAGCCACTATTCCTGAAGGTCCTCCTGCCTAACCATTTTTTTATTTTCCTTGACAGCCTTTTTCACCATTTCTTTTGTGACAAAAATTGGTGGTCCTAACACTGTTTCAGTACCTCTCAAAACAGCTCTGTTCCATGAAAACTCAGTCTTCAGCAACCTTTCATTATGGCTTTTCCAAGTAATCTTCAAATCAGCTTCATTTGTTGCCACTTCTCATCATCCTTTCTTATACATATCTATGTCCTGGTTGGTCCTTCTTATTTGCTGAGCAATTCTAAACACCTCAATCTTTGGGTTATTCCTTTGCATTGTGCTTGGAAACCTGGCCTTTTCAGCATCAATTTTGGCTTTGTGGATTGCTCTCTCAGCAGCTGTCTTGGCTTCCATATAACCTTCTACAACAGCACCACATTTCCATTGGTTCTGTAACTTTCTCTTTTCTTTTACACAACTGTCATAGATAGAGCATGGACAGAATACTGGAAAAAGAACATCCCAAGAGGGGGAGACTTTATAGAAGAACCTACATGCCTGCAACCAGGTTTCAAGACCGCCAATAGAAGACAGTGGACCACGGCCAACAGGCTGAGATCAGGCCAATGCAAAACCGCTGCCAATCTACACAAATGGGGCCTGCGAGAGTCTGCTACTTGCCCCAAATCTCAAATTGCCCCTCAGGACACAGAACACCTGGTCCTAACCTGTCCAATGACAAAGATCCCTGGGGGATACACAACAATACATTCCTGCAGTCAGGAATACTTTAAATGGCTCAAAAGAACTGGAGTGGAAACATAAAACACAAAGCC
>RDPX01000320.1:348439-361053 GCA_003991215.1 Morbakka virulenta
GGTATATAAATATATATTTTTTGTTTTTTTTTTTTTTTGGTTTTAACGTCTTTTTCCCCCATTAATTGGGGCTCAGACGTTGTCCTTTAGTGTGACTTTTGATTTTGCAGTGAGGAATTTTTTTGCCAGATGCCCTTCCTGACGCCAACCAATGGCTTTTTCTTTTCGCAAAGTTCTAAATTCTCCTCGACAGCTCGTGGAATCGAACCCGGAACTCTTGGTTACTGTGCAGTGCACTAACCATTAAGCCACGGCTCCTCTGTCTTCATGAGCAAGATATCATCTGCAAACATCATATTCCATGGCACCTCCTTCTTACATCATCTGTCAACACATCCATCACAAAAGCAACAAGTAGGGACTCAGGGCTGACCCCTCATGTAATCCTACCTTTACACTAAATGCTTCTTTTCTTCCAGCAGCACATCTGACCTCTTTCCTGAACTCCCTGTACATTTCTTGAACACAGCACATGTACTTTTCAGAGACTCCTTTCCTTTTCATGCAATACCAGATTTCTTCTTTCGGTACCCTGTTATATGCCTTTCTGAGCTCTTGTTGGTCTTCCCAATACTTATCTGTCATCATTCAGAATGCAAAGATGGCATCAGTTGTGCTTTTCTTGGGCACAAAGCCAGACTGCTCTGGGCTGATTTTGATCTCTTTTTCGGCTCTCAGATCTATCACCCTCTCCCAAACCATCAGGGTATGACTTAACAGCTTTATTTCTCTGTAGTTTGGGTAGCTCTACACATCTCCTTTGTTCTTGTATATTGGGATTAGTGTGCTTTTGTTCTACTCTTCCTGCATCTGCTCTGCTTCAAAAATATCATTAAATAGGCCTGTTTGGAAGTCAATTCCACAATTCCAAAGTGTTTCCAGACTTGTACTGGTATTTCATCTGGACTAACTGCTTTACTGTTCTTCATTTTGTTAAGTGCCCTTTTTGTTTCCTCTTGTATGGTTGGTCTGATCTCTCTGTCTTGAACTGCTCCACTGTTTTCTTGGCCTTCCCTGGGGTTCTCAACATTCATTACATCTTCAAAATACTCCTTTCATCTCTCCAGGATTTCCAGTTCTGACTTCAATACAAGCCATATTCATCTTTCATCACCTTAATGTGCTATATGTCTTGTGTGTCCTTGTTTCTTTGCTTAGCTAGTCTGTGGACAGATTTCATCCCCTTGCACATCTTCATGTTGTTGTACATCTCCTCAAATGCCTTTGCTTTTGCCACTACTCACTTGACCTCCTTCTTTGCCTCCCCATACTCTGCTCTAGCTTGTTCTCCTCCATCTGTATACCACTTCCTGAAGGTTTGCTTCTTTTTTCTTATACTTTCCTGCACCTTCTCATTCCAGCACCAAGTATCCTACTCCTTCTTTAGCCAACCAGTGGTCTTACCAAGCACTTCACTAGCCACTGTACAAAGTCCATCTGCTGTTGTCTTCCAGTTTACTGGCAAGACCTCTCCAAGTCTTTCTCTGACCTCATTCTTGAACCTTTCTCCCAGCTCTGGCTCTTTAAGCCTCCACCATTTGATTCTTGACTCTGCTTTCTTAGTTTGTTGTAATGGCATTTGCAATGCGACCTTACATATCACTTACATATCCACTGACTTCAAGAAGAATGTGTTTATGATACCCAGGTTGAAACATTCTGCAAAGTGCATTACTCTTTCTCCTTGCATATTTCTAGTTCCTAGCCTGTCTCAAATGCACATATTATTTAGGCCAACAGAATATGAAAACCTACTGCTCATATATTTTCTGTGGTTTGCCTTAAAATGACTCAAACAACAAAATTGATGCCACAATACCCTAAAACCTCATTCTCAAAGATGTAATTTCTACACTTACTAGTATTCCCATTAATTACCCTGTGTAAGCATGGTAGTGTGAGTGTTATGTGAAATTTCAATGAATTGTGGCATAATTTTATGATTACAAAATGAGATAAAATGGCTCAAGTTACTAACAAGACACTTTAGTCATTCATTTCAGTAATTTTGCTAAAGAAATTGTTGTAAAGGGAAATACAACATACTCATCATAATGTAACTTTTGTAACTTTAAATAGACTAGTAAATGTGGTGGATCTGATGTGGCACCAACAAACTGACTGACAATGAAGAAGAAGTAAGAAGACCACAATTTTGTAATTAAACAACTTCTTCTGATCACAGTGCACTTAACTGAATTGTGTTTCAGCTTTCTACAAAATTTCCAGCAAAATCACCTCTTAAATACACCTTGGCTGATGCAATATTGATGCAACACATACACTATTATAAAATTATTGCACTGTTACCTATTCCTAATTGCATCATGTATAAATCCAACATGTTCAACATTATTCTAAAAATAATATTAAGTTCATGAAATGTCTAATCTCCAACATAAAATAGTTTTCAAAATATCACTGAATAGTGAAAAGAAAAAATAGTATCACTGATGCTGTGAGTTAAATTAACATTAGTAGGAATAAACAACAACTCTGCAAGATCTGTAAACAACATTTGAAACACTGTAATCTTTGGCACTGCCAGAAAAGAAGATAGTACTTTTGTGTGACCTAATTCTATCATTTACTTCCAGATACACAGTTTTTTCAATTATGTTGCCACAATCTTTTACCATTGGTAGGCACCACCTTAGTTGCATTCATTAAGCTAAAGTAGCATTTGATTTTCTTTTATTTACTGCTGTAATTATGTTGTATTGCAGTAGTTTTTAGTGTAGTCTCAGATCCACTTCTAGCTAACCCAATAACTAGTAAGATACATTTACTTGGTCATTTTTTAATATAATTCCTTATTGTTATAAAATGAGCTATAAAAACTGTAGTCATGCAACCAAATAGTCTAAATAATGCTATTACTAAATGTCATTTTAAAAACTGGATCATCAAGATTCATAGCTTTTGATTTAATGGCAATAAACTGTACAAGACATTGCTTTTCTCTGCTTTCTTTCAGAGGCATTTCACAGCACAGAGCATTTTACGCGGTTATAAAGTGCCAATAAAATGCTAACTGGGATTAGCAAATTTGTAAGCATGTGAATATGCTAATCCTAGTGCTTTAAGGAATGCTTCTGTTGTGCTCGTGCTCGACTTTTTCAATAACCTTCTGACTTGCATAAAAGGCATCGCCATTCAGCATTCTACCCAACGGCGGGAAAGGCATGACCTATGGCATTTATTTATGCATCGTTAGTTGTTAACCTTAAAAAAAAGATGACACTTAAATGATATTTAAACTGAATCATAAATTTCTTTTCCGTCAGTTTTCTTGTGATATTGATGAAGAAAGTTGCAAGCCCACCTTGATAACCGTCGACAACTATGCCAGGATATTGGCCCTCAAGTCGACGTTAATGATCCAGATCCAGATGAAAGTCTTACGTCAACACTAATCAATTATGAGTCGTGAATGCACCACAGAAAAACATTGGCAGCAACCACCTCCACCTTTACCCCAACGCAATATTTTCTCTTTATTTTAGGCCAGTACACCAGCGAAATTATGACATCCACGCTGAATATCTGTGGCGTAAGTTACATGGCTTCCACAGTGGGTTTTAACATAATAGACTGTGAGAAACGATTTGATAAAGATGAACGATTCTGGATTGAATAACGCCTGCATGTATGTATGAATGTATGTATGTATGTATGTATGTATGTATGTATGTATGTATGTATGTATGTATGTTTGTATGTATGTATGTATGTATGTATNCCCTCAAGTCGACGTTAATGATCCAGATCCAGATGAAAGTCTTACGTCAACACTAATCAATTATGAGTCGTGAATGCACCACAGAAAAACATTGGCAGCAACCACCTCCACCTTTACCCCAACGCAATATTTTCTCTTTATTTTAGGCCAGTACACCAGCGAAATTATGACATCCACGCTGAATATCTGTGGCGTAAGTTACATGGCTTCCACAGTGGGTTTTAACATAATAGACTGTGAGAAACGATTTGATAAAGATGAACGATTCTGGATTGAATAACGCCTGCATGTATGTATGTATGTATGTACTTATTCGCCACTAACAGAAAAATACAAATGTTCAAAGGTAAATGTTAAAAACCTAATACATGATGTTATCCAAAATAGTTAAAAAATAAGAGTAAACAGAAACAAAAAAGAACGAAACAAAACAGGCGGGACAGTAATCTAGAGAAAGGGTGGCAAGGGTAACATAATACAGATCATGAAGACCTTATTTTCATTATGGCCTCTCTAAACATGTACCTGTTGATAGACACAAAACATCTAGACTAGACAGAAATGAGCAAGTATACAAAGAACTAGCAAGGAAAGAAATGATCCAACTTACCTTAGTAGCTTTGTTTCTCTTCCAAACACAAAATCATTACATTAGCAATGGCATTGGCAAGCACATCTGAAAAATATCAACTGTGAACCAATACTAAATGCACTCACTTTAGCCATGACGACCAATTGTACTAAGTTGACATCTACTCAGGAATCAATGAAATCCACCACCAAAAGACGGGACCAGCCAATGGATCTTTATCGAAGACCACGAAAGTGGTCGCAAGGCCCTGTTTTTCCAAACCACTACATTGATTACACCGGAATCGACGACCCTTCCACCAAACCATCGAAGAAGTTTTATATCATCCCAATCCGTTTCTTGGGCAAGCGACATCCAACATGTAACTCTTGCTTCATTCACCAAGCTGGGAATCGTTACTCCACCAAAGACCACGATAGATCATACTTACTTCTTTTATCTGGAGACGTAGAACTAAACCCTGGTTAAAGCTGTAACACCTGCTCCAGACCAATCAGGGCAAATCAACCCCCTTTCAAATATGCTGAGCTACCGACTGTGTAGAGGTATGCCACAAAGCCACAAAGTATATCAAGGTCAGCCGGTGGACGAAAAATGCTGCAACATGGAAGTCCTCGCTCCATTCCACGGTAGATGATCCAGAGGCCCAAGTCCCACCTCCAGAACCTACGAACCAGAGAGCTACTGGAGGAAACAATACAGCAACAGAGAAGGTCAACTGCAAACACTGCTCTTGTTGGATAAGAGCCACTCCGTGACCCAGATGCTCTACTTGCAAAGGCTCGTTCCATAAACAGGTGAAGTGCTCACAACTGTCATGGGACGCGGTGGAATCGATGCTTGGGACAGACTACACCTGGAATTGCAAAAATGCGAAGGAGCCACCAGAGATTACTCTAGCCAACTTACAGTAAATGATACCATCTCGGATCGAAGGAAACACCAAGAAACAACTCTTTATCTTGCAGTGGAATGTGGATGGCCTCAACACTAAATTCCTAGAACTCCAAGACAGACTACAGTCAGAGGACATCGACATGTGTCTCATACGAGAAACAAAGCTCCTGCCCCAAATGATATCACCCAGGGTTCAAGGTTATAAATCAATTCAACGATCTGACAGAAGAGGAAATCTACAGGTGGGCGGACTCATCAAATATGTCAAGTAGTCGGTTAAATTTCTAATGGGCCAAATATCTACGACGCAAGCAGTGGATGTAACTACTTTCCAAACGCTACTAGGGACGAGATGCTGGATATCCATATCTAATGTCTGTACTCTTCCTGTCAAGAGCACTGGTCAGATCATCGCGTTCAAACATGGAAAGGTCCCGACACCAGAAGAAAGCCTAATCACTGGAGAGTTGAATGGGTACTCGTACCTGTGGGGCAACATCCAATCACTGGACGCCCGTGGCTAGGACATTGAGAATTGGATGATTGAGAAAGAACTCTCCCTTCTAAACGATGGCAGTCCTGCGAGGATCAACCGAGCTACTGGAGGCCTAAGTTTCCAGGACATAACCGTAATCGGCAAGAAGTGGCTAGACAAATGTTCATGGAAGGCTGGTGATCAACTAGGCAACTCAGACCACCTATCCATCAAGATCACCATTAACACGGACACCATTCACCATAGAGTATTGGAAAGTAAACAAAGATGAAAATACAAGGGGGCTGAGTAGTCCAATTTCAGAGAGGCAGTGGAGAACAAGCCACGAGCACAACCAGAAGAACCAGATCTAAAGAAAAGCATCACCAATTTCAACAGAGCCCTTATAGAGGCAGCTACAACCCACTTGGGAAAAAAGAAGTCGAGACGCAAGACGAAATCATACATGGACTCAAGGGTCCGAGCGGCAATATGCAAAAAACGTTCAAAACCATCGAGAAGAATGGCAGCAAGCATGCCGCGAAGCACAAGAGGAGATCAACAGGTCGAGGGAAGAACGTTGGAAAGATCTGCTTAAAAGTATTATCAACGACTTAAATGACAGAAAGATTATCAACTCGTTGAAAGACTGCCTAGACACGAAAGCCCCGAATGACGCCATGGTTCACAAAGTAAAAGTGATCACATATAACGAGAAGAAAGTAGAGATCTTTATGCAACACTATGCTTCCGTCAGTAGACACAAGTTTTCGATAGAACAGATAGAAGTTAACCGAGAACTGAAAAAGAGCCTTAACGAACCAACTACAGACGCCACCCACTGCAAAGACCTCACCCTCTCGGAACTGAAGAACACAATTAACAAGATGCGAAGGAAGGGGGAGCAAGAACCGGATGAAATCCCACCATCATTCCTTAAAGAACTCGGCATAATTGCTTTGGAAGAATTGCGCAGGATCTTTAACTTCTACTTCAGAAAAGCTAAAGTTCTCCAGAGTCGGTACATTGCAATCATTCTCCTAATAAAGGCAGGAAAATCTGCAAAGGAGCTTGTCTCGCTCCTCCCGATTAGTCTAACTTCATGCATTGCAAAGTTACTCGAGAGAATAATTGCTGAGAGATTGTATCACTTTGCGGAAATCAAGGATATATTCAACCACCAGCAAGCCGGCTTCAACAAGGGACGAGGGTGTGAAGACCAGATAGCCAGAATCATTCATGCCGTTCAGGATGGTTTAAACGAGAAACTAATGAAAAGATCCGCCCTAGTGCTGCTGGACTTCAGTAAAGCCTACGACACCATCTGGCGGGAGAAGCTTCTAATCTCTATGATCAACAAGAGTGTCGCGCTTGGAATGATTCATTGGCTATACAACTTCCTTGAGAACAGGCAAGGTAAAGTAAAATTCAACGGGAAGTAGAGCAAGTTCTGCACATTCCGTCAAGGTCTACCTCAAGGCTCGGTGCTTTCTGCAATCATGTTCTTATTTTACATTAACGAGCTTGCAGAGATTCTTCCTGATGATACCTTGAATGCCTTATTTGCAGATGCTGTGTCGATCCTTTCCACCTGCAAATTGAAGGAACTGGCTAAAGCATACTCTCAAAGATCAGTCGACGTTGTGGTTGAATGGCTAAGAAATAGAAACTCTCGCTGAATGCCACCAAAAGCGGAGCTGCATTCTTCAGCACCTGGGATGCTCTTTAAAAGCACTTGGCTACCAACTATTAAGATTGACGGAGTAACCATAAAGCAGGTGCAAAATCCGAGACTGTTGGGAGTGATATTAGACCGAAAGCCCAGTTTTGGTCCAAATATAAACTTTCTGACGGGAAAGATTGCTACCAAACAGAAGATGATCGGGGTTGTGGCAAATACTTAATAGGGTTGGAACAATAGGAATCTCATAAAGATACACAGGGCTCATGTAAGCAACATTGTCAAGTATGTGGGATTTGCCTGAATGTCTTCAACAGCAAAAACACATAAACTGCCTCGATAGAGCTGTCAACAGAACACTGAAGCTCATCACAGGCCAGCACCTTGCGACATCGACAGATCCCCTACGAGCGGAATGTGGCCTGCCAAGCATGGAGACTCAAACCAGATGGCTGATTGTCAAAGCTGCGGAGAATGCTGTCCGCCTCCCCAAAGATCACTCACGGAGATTAGCCTTCAAAGAACCAACCAACTTAAGAAGAAAACAAACAGACTGTAGAGCGAAAACTAAAACCTTAAGCAGGGAACTACCACGTGTCCTCCAGCAAAGAACTGACCTTGTATACTTCACTCACCCACCATGGTTGGAGGCAAGCAAACTCACCATTCACACCACCCTGGACTGAGCACGCCGTCAGGATGGCACCCAAGTGAAGCGAGAGGCCGCACAACAATGCATCATGGAAGCGATTGCTGATGTCACAATCAATACGGATGGTTCAGCCTCAGAAGGTATCACAGAGGGCGCATCAGGAGTCATAATCACGAGAGGTGATCCTGAAAACTCTGACGTCCTGGAAACTCTAACGTCAAGAGGAGCTGCTTTCACCTACTCGTATGTTGAAGAAGTGGAGGCGAAGGAAACAGTGGCGAACTGGATTAAAGACCAAGCCAACCCAAACCTAAGCGTCATGGTATGCACTGACAGCCAATCTTCAGACATCGCTCTGGAAAATCATAATTGAGAAACGGATGAAATCGGACACCTTTTCAGCGGCCAGGCCCCTCCCGTTATCATTCAGTGGATTTCGGGTCACTCGGAGATATCAGGTAACGACCTCCCTGACACACCCGCAAACTGGAGATCCCAAGACGCGTTACTTCGTAGCCATGCATCGACCATCCCAGGATAAAGTAGGCATACAAGCACTACTCTACCAACCGCGAAAGGGACGTCACTACCAGAAAGAATCAGATCATGCTCGCTAATTTAATTCGATTCACTGGTACACGCACGCGCATTACCACAAGAATTGGATCTGGGGTGATAAGAGATGGTCTTCGATCTGAGTTTAACGAAAACAAACTTCTTGATGTGTAATTTTGTGATGGTATATATAAATAAATAAATAAAATCTATCTATAAAGATAGATATATCTATGATATAGGATGTATATATATGATCACTGAAAGAATGAGTAAGAAGCCAGTCATTTGCGAATGAGACTAGGGCGTCCCCCGTAAGCGAAGCGCAACTACTTGCACCAGGAGTAACAAGCAAGGGGTACTACAAACACTCGCCTGCGGTTAAAGAAGTTAGGACATGTTTCGAGAGTGAGGATTGGGGCATGGAATATGGGCTCAATGACGGGAAAGGAAAAGAACTAGTAGAAAAGAAAGATGTTGCTCTAGATTTAGTGTAGTTTGAAGGGAGTAGTTCTTGCGCAAAGGGATGATTTTATGTTTGTTGAAATTTTACAGGAAAGATACTAACCACCAAGGAAGAATGGTGGAGAGAGATTTTTTTGGTAATGATATGGAAATATTGTTTGAGTCATCTGGCTTACAAGTTCTTAGCAAATATATCATATCAGATATTCTTAATTGGACTACGGGAGATTCGAAAAAGTTTGGAAATATTGTTACCAAGATAATTTAAAGAAAAATGCAGGAATCTGAATGTGTTTTTCTTGTTATCATCAGCTACATTAATACAAAAAAGTAGCTATCATTACAAATTCAGTTGTTAAGTTGCCCTATTATTTCTTCAGTTTGTTAATAACATGCACAAGAGAAGTGTTTATGCAAATGTTTAAATTTATGTCAGTTTTTAAAGATTTTATGTTATTGTCAATGATATTGAAATCACTGTGAAAATAACAAGAATGTCAGATAATGTGAAGGACATCGCAAACATGAGCATGGTGGAGTTGCTCCGACTGGCGCAGACCGGGGATCTATGGCGTCGATTCGTGAAGAGTGCCACGGCTGATCAGCAATGACCATCCCGTCAAAGAGAGAGTGAAAATAACGTGACTTGATTTTTTTAACTTCACATGCAACTCTATTTCTACATTGTGTAAATAAAAGTTTTGGTACTGTATCTACTGTTTTAGTAATTATTTCGTAACTGCATAGTTTTTCTGATTTTGCTATTTATCCGTAGTTTGTTAAGCAATGTGAGTCCATTTTTAGTAATCCTCATTAATGAAACATGGGCTAAAAAAATCTTTAGACATTTTTTGACTGCATTTACTCCACATTTACATATATTTTCTAATCAGATGGTGCTATCCTTATCTCATTGAATGTTGACAAGACATATGTTATCAGCACTAGAAATTATATTCTTAATGTCAAGAGATAAATGGAACAGATATCTGAACAGAATGTAAAGAAAGTTGCCTAAATCACGAGCAAATATCCAACAATAGCTGCCCTAATGTTGAAAGTGAATAGTTTAAATAGGTATTCTCATTTAAGAAAGAAAGAAATCTGTCATTTATTAAAAAATATGTTGGTTTATTTCATGCTGTGCTTTATAGAGAAACATTTCATTTGGAATAAACGTGGGAATAAGTCTTCTGTCCCAAAATCCCTATAAGGTATAATGAAGAAGTGTAAAAGACAATATGGATTAAGTAACTTCTCAAAATACATTTGTATGTTCATATGTTGATATGGGATCTTAGATTACCTGGCCTGGATCTTGCTCCTGCTTTGAATTTTCTTATTGTAACACTTGGGAAATGTATATACATCAATCTCAACGCTAAAACATGAAACTGAATACATAAGAGTACCATGAAAAGTACTGATAGATATGTCATAACAGATATCAGCAAAAAAAAGTTCAACAAGGGAAGTGTGTTCTACGAGGCTACGAGGAAAATCTTTTTATTGTATGATGCATCAGATATAATTGCTTAATGATGGTGTAACACTAGTAAATCCGAGATTTATATTTTTTATCATATCTGTAAATATAATCTGTAATTTCTCTAAATGATGAAATAAAAATATTGTTTCTGTACTTAATTGCTATCATTTTTTGACAAGGTGACTCTTCCGTTATTTTTTATTTGTCTGTTAATATGATGATGATTTTTTGTAGGTATGATGTAGTTGTATCATTTGGGTACTTTCAATAGCTTTCAAGTTTTGGGACTTGGGGTATATCCTGTTTAAGGAACACTGTTGGATTAGAGGGAAATTTTATGGCTTCATCCTTTACTTAGTATAAAGCCAAGGGTTTTTATTCTCAATTTTTATTCTCCTTTCAGTTATTCCTGTGAAAGTTTTTGGTTGCGTCGTAACTGCATCGATCAGTTTGGTTACTCACCTTTAGATCTGCATTATACAATTTATTCAATGAATTACGTAATAAAAATAATAATAATAATAATAATAATAATAATATAATGGAGAACACCAGAATAATTTCATAAATGTTCCGTACCTCCAAATGTACACTACGTATGTTTTTCCTAAATGTTATGAACAGTAATATTTAAATAATATCTTTATAATTAGAAAGGATGAAATAAAAACATTGCTTTTGAACTCCATTAATTTCCTTTAGCAAATCATTTGTTGCCGCTTCTGTTGAACTGGAGTAAGAACAGCTGTGGATATCATAATCAAATATTTTTTGTAGAAATTTCAAAGAGATTTCGGAGAGTCAAAAAAAGAAATCAATTTGAAAAACGTAATATGCATTGAAATAGAAAAGTACAGAAGTTGCATTTTACTGAAGTCTTTTTCTATCAGGAATGATCCAATTCATCAATTGCCTCTTTTATAGATAATCTACATAACATTTGAATTAGAAAATTTAAACAGCCCATTTCAAAAAGTATTATTAGCAGTCTGACATTGAAGTATAATTGTGATGTATTCTTTAATGGAAAAATTCTGCTTTTTATGGACAATTAAAATAATTGTCGGATAAAGTTACAAAGGAGTTCTTAAATTTAATAAAAATTATGACTCTTTATTTTCTAAAGTGTCTACGTGGGCCATTTTTTAGTATTCCTATTTAGAGAAAAGATCAAACGATTTCACGTCCTTTCTTCCCATTTCTGTCAATGGAGGAACTTTTAGATATTTTCTTTTCTTAAAAGGATCGATCTAAAAATTAGCAAGGTTTACTGTAAAAACTATCAATGATGGAAAAACTATTAACAATTTTGATCAATATTCAACTTGACTGGAGACAGCTATGTTGCATATAACAGTGACTGTGATATTCAGGCTCTATTCTCAATTCCTTGGGATTTAAAGATGAAGGCATTAATGGCAATCGGTATTTGGTTAGTTGTAATATGCTCTAAAGCTCATGCTAGTAGGAAGGATTGTGTTTTTAATAAACATATTTTGTTATATATCAGTATCGAAGTAATTATTAGCTATTGACAGTCTCAATAATATGAGAATATTAGAGCTATCATATGATATATATATATGTATATATATATATATATATATATATATATATATACCAGTATCGAAGTAATAATTAGCTATTGACAGTCTCAATAATATGAGAATGTTAGAGCTATAATATGATATATATATATATATATATGTATATATATATATGTATATATATATGTATATATATATATGTATATATATATATGTATATATATATATATATACCAGTATCGAAGTAATTACTAGCTATTGACAGTCTCAATAATATGAGAATGTTAGAGCTATCATATGATATATATATATATATATATATATATATATATATATATATATATATATATATATATATATATATATATATATATATATATATATATATATATATATATATAAATATCTAAAATATATTTTATCTATAGACACTCTTATATATGTGAGTGTGAGAGAGCACATATATTATATATATATATATATATATATATATATATATATGTATATATATATATATAT
>RDPX01000320.1:373096-387798 GCA_003991215.1 Morbakka virulenta
AGTTTCGTATGGCTTTGTTGTTTATATTTCCACTCCAGTTCTTTTGAGCCATTTAAAGTATTCCTGACTGCAGGAATGTATTGTTGTGTATCCGCCAGGGATCTTTGTCATTGGACAGGCTAGAACCAGGTGTTCTGTGTCCTGAGGGGCAATTTGACATTTGAGGCAGGTAGCAGACTCTCGCAGGCCCCATTTGTGTAGATTGGCAGCGGTTCTGCCATGGCCTGATCTCAGCCTGTTGGCCGTGGTCCACTGTCTTCTATTGGCGGTCTTGAAACCTGGTTGCAGGCGTGTAGGGTCTTCTATAAAGTCTCCCCCTCCTCTTTTCCCAGTATTCTGCCCACGCCCTATCTACTCCTATTCAATATTGTATTGAAAACCTTGTCAGACCTTCTCTTAATGCTCAAATTTATCCTTTTTCTCTTTGTCGTTATGTTCGTTATGCTCTCTTTTATTCTACATGTACTTCTATGGAAATTGTTTCAACAAACGTTTTTCTCTTGTTTCCTTCTTGAAAAATTTTAAACGGCATACAGGTCTTGATACAAATACTTTTCCAAACGCTGTCTTCGAACAAGCATGCAAAATATTTTGCTTTTCTACTAGCTTTTTTCCGCTTACATAGAATCTTTGGAATTACCTACTTCTGCTACCATCTTGCTTTCCTAATAGGGTTTGACCCTCTTTCTTCTAAATTATCTGTAAATTTTTTCTTTTTTCCTTTTTTCTTTAATCGCTTCTTTTCCATTTCTTAACTCTTGGCGAAGATAAATGATCTTTCTGGACGTAAACAAAAACAGAAAATGCAAGAATATAATGATGTTTATTAATGATACCTTTTACTTTATTACTTGATCGTATAACCTCGATTGTGATCTTGTTTTTCCAAGAACTTTCAATGAGGAATCCAGATTTAGAGGAAAGGAATCCAGATAAAAGATTATTGCAATATTATAAAACCTCAAACACTTTTTTAAAATTTTTCTACTTTAATTTGAGAAATATAATTGTTTGTCTTTTTTGTAAACACCAGTTCTCTTCTTAAAATAATATAGAGTTGTTTTTTCTTATTTATACTGCATATTTACACATCAAAGTTTTGCTTGTAGCTTCATGTTTCTTCTTCTTTAATAGCTCAAATTCTGAGCCGTTTTTATTTTAACTTCCTTTGATGTGATAAAAAAGACAATTTACTTGCTTTTGAGGTTTTATTCTAAGAGGTAAAATGATTTTTGCTGTCTACATGAAAATGAAATCAATTTGTGTCATCAAATCACTGAATGCTAGAAACCAATCACTCTAACCCAGTGTATAAAAACAAGATTGAGAAAGGAACAGCCTAATATCTACCATACTGCAATTGATATTACTTTACCAATAATCCTCCGGTTTGTAAATTTCTGAACCCTGCGTAGAACCTAAACGTTGTTTTCTCCTTAGATACATGAAAGATACATGATACAAGAAAGCTGATTTGTACCGACAGAAATATCTCATCAAAAAAAATTCCGATGATAATTTTAAAAGAAAAGATTAAGGCAAGCGACGTTCCGTCAATGAGATAAAGTTTAAAGAGTAGCAGAAACACTGGGATTAATCAAGTTAGAAACACGTTATTTAACTCAGTCAATAACATCAAGATGAGGTAACGAAGCACCTGTCACCTGTCCAGATAAAGCAGCAGTACTCCAAACAGACTTGACTAAAGATTGAATTTAAAAACCCTAAGAAAAATCTGGAGAAAATCAAGTATCCTTATTGATAAAGATTCTCCAAGTGGAGAAGTAACCTCTCCAAGGTTAACATCAAAATAATATTTCATAAAAAGTGGAAGAAGGTAAAGACTCAGCTTTTGATTAAAGGAGCGAGTTGAATTAAAGCCATTAATGTTAAGATATTAGCCAATTCCTTCCTATTTTCTCTGATTCCCTGAATGTCAGACTGCAAATCTTCCGGAAGTTTAGCTTGTTCCTTCTGAGTTATCTTGTGTCCAATGCTAGAGTACAAGGTATTGTCATCACCATAGATGTTGACAAGCTAAAGTAAGATACCAGGAAGATCCTTGATGAAAAAAAGGAAGAGAGTTGTCCCAAGAGAAGAAAATTGAGAAAAGCCAGTATTAATAGAACACTTATTCAATGTCATTATATCCATTGTGATACCCTGATCTGAGACAAAGGAGCAATTGATAGCGAGAACCCTTCCAGAACTTCAATAACAAGGGAGCTTATGAAGCAAACCACCAGTAGAGAGAGATTCTCTGTAATTGTACGGAACATCAACAAAAGGGCCTAGGTTCTGCAAGAGTGCCACCAATGCATTGTTTATAAGTCATTTAAAGACCTTACTAATGACAAAAAGAAGAGTTACAGGTTGATACTTACCAGAATCAGATGAATCACCTGCATTCCTGAAGTACGGTTCAACATTGCAAACCTTCCAGAAAAACGGAAAACATAACTTCGATAAACAGTGCTTCAATTGTTCGGACAGAAAGAAAGCTAGTTCAAAGGCACACTTTCCCAAAACAGCTACCGGAGTCAAATAAAGACTATACATTTCAACTTGACCAAGCCCTAAAGACTGACTCTTATGATATCATCATCATCATCATTATCATAATTATTTTAGCCATTTGCGCCACTGCTGGAGGGTAGCCTCTACAATCTCCTCCACGCCTTCCAATCTTGCGTTTTTTGCATCTACATTCTGCCGATCTTTTCCTCCATTTCATCTCTCTGACTCTTCTTTGGTTTTCTTTTCTCTCTGCCCCCGTCTTTTGACCACTACTCAGTTTTTTTCTTTGTCAATCTGTTATTTTCCTTTCAAGCAAGAGGTCTTGCTTACTGACTTTTTATGCATTTGCATTTGGCTTTCTTAATGATGTCTTCTAGTTTAGTTCTTGATCTTTTAATCTCCTTCGTAGCTTTGTCTTTCCAAGTGATGTTCAGCATTGCTCTTTCCATACTGTTGTTCTGTCAGTACCAACTTTTCGGCCCCATTGATCATTCCTGGTAGAATGACCATGTTCATGATCTTCCTTTTCAAATACATGCAGATCCTCCTGTTCTTTAGGAAAGTGCTGTATTGGCCAAAACCTTTCCATTCCCCAAATATTCTTTGTTCGATCTCTTTGTCCGTCTCATTCCCTGGTGTTAGCAGTCTTTCTGAGTACTTGTACAGGTCCATCTCTTCCAGATGTTCTCCATCAACAGATCCTTGCATCTACGTTTTCTTTGCTATTTCATTGCAAATGATCTTGGTTTTCTCGTTATCATCAAATCGTAATTTATTGAATTCCTGTTTAATGATGTTGTTGTAGATCTCAATTCTAAGTCCTTTTAAAGATTTTCTCTACTGCTGATGTTAACATAACTGGTGATAATGTATCTCCCTGCCGGGCTCCTATAATGTTGAGCTTTCTACTTAGTGGTTCCGTTCTTATTTCTGCTGTATCTTCTTTGTAGATTTCCTTCGGGATATTGATATATTTCCCCTGAACTCCGTGCCGTTCTACAGCTTTGAACACTGCCTGATGTTAGATGGAAGTCCACTAAAGCCATGTAAAATGGTATTCTGCACTCATTGGTCTTCTCCAGTGTTTGCATACCAGCATGTGATCAATGGTGGAGAGACTTTTGTGATAGGCGCCCTCTTTTGGAAGCTGGTGCTCATCTAGGGTGGTGTTGTCTGTTTTTCAGGATCTTCATAAACTGCTTGTAGATATGGGAGAGTAAGCGGATTG
Organism: Morbakka virulenta; assembly: GCA_003991215.1. Lineage (NCBI taxonomy): Eukaryota > Metazoa > Cnidaria > Cubozoa > Carybdeida > Carukiidae > Morbakka > Morbakka virulenta. The sequence continues at coordinate 376,842 of RDPX01000320.1, forward strand.
GCCTGTGGTTTGCAAGATCTTTTTTGTCACCTTTCTTGAAGATTAAAGTGATGATGGCATTCTTCCACTTTATTCTTATCACTGTGCTAAAAAGCTCTTTTTTCTTCCTTCTTACAATCCCTCCTACTGCCTTCATCACTTTGATTATCACTTGTTCCTCTCCTAGTGCCTTGCAGTTCTTCATTTTCTTCATAGCGTGCTCTATTTCACTGTCTAACATTGGTAGTACTTTCTGCTTCTGTTGGCATGATGTTCCGGGCGGGCTGCGTCTTTGTAGAGGTTTTAGTAGAACTCCTCACATCTCTCAAGAATTCTCTCCCTGTTGGTGATAATGGTTTCGTCCTACTATTTAAGTGAGAGTACCAAAATCTTGTATCCTTCTCTACTGTTAGTAGCTTTCTTGAGGCCTCTTCCAACCTCAGTTGCTTCTTTTACTCTCCTCGTATTGTGTTTTCCGATATCTTTCCCATTAGCTTTCTGATAGTTTTACATAGCTTGCTGTACTCAATCTTCTCCCTGATAGTCTTATATCTCCCAGCCATTTCCTTACTCTTCTGCAGTAGCTCTTTAATATTTGTCTTTAGTTTTTTTCTTCCATGTCTTGCATCTTTCTCTTCTGTCTGCAGTGCACACTCCTGGATGGCTTCCGTGATTTTTCCTGCGATCTTATCCATATCATCTTCTGTTGTTAGTATCTCAAAGGGATTGTGAAGCTTCAGCTAAAATTCTTTCGTCTTGCTCATTAAAGCCTCAAGGTTGACTTTAATTTTTCATCATTTTGCTTCTTTCCAATCTTACCTTGAACTTAATCCTACTGCAAACCATTCCATGGTCGCTTCCAACGTTCATCCTCTGAATGGTATCGACATTTTGTACAAAATTTCTATTGCTCATGATATAGTCAATTTCGCTCTCAATCACGTTATTGTGAGTCCGTGCCCATTTTTTGTTCTTTTCCTTCTGAAAAGAAGTTGTTGTCAATTCTCAGTTTTTGGGACGCTGCAAATCGTACCAGCGTTTTTCCTCTTTCGTTTTGCTCCCCAAAGACAAAGGATTCGATTGTTCCTCCGTCACCTTTGTGGTATTGTCTGACCTTGACATTGATGTCACTCATGATCTCATTATTATCTTATTGTGACTCTTTTTCTTTTCCATCATCCCAGCTAGTTCATCATATAGCTTCTAAACCTCTTCGTCATCCTGGCTTGCTGTGGGTACATACACTTGGACCAGTTGCAGATGGTAATTACTATTTATTCTTACTATAAGCCATACCACTCTATCACTCTTTCCTTCATATTCCAGTAAACGGTTCTTAATTCTTGTTTACCAAGAAACCGACTTCTCGTATAGATTCCTCTCCTTTTGTGTACAGTGCATGTCCACTTTGTAGCTTCTCAATTTGTATGCCTTTCCTTTTCGTATTTTGTGAAGAAAACCTATTTTTTCGGGCCTGTATAGAGCCAGTACAACCACATTTAGAGTCTATATTTTCAGATATGGAGTTAGTGTCAGATCCTAAGATTCTTTCCACCGTCTGACTACCTTATCGGCCCTTAATCCGGCGGCCCTAAGTGGCGTTATTTTTGGAGGGGTGGTGGATTTGGGGCCGCGGATTAAGGGCCAGGGGATTAAAGGCCAAAATTTTGGTAAAATTGGCAAAAAGTGGCGTTATTTTTAAATTTTGTTTCGGGCTGAAAATCGCATAACTTGGTGTAGGTAATAAAGACTTTGGTTCTATGACGTGAGACAAACGAATTAAAACTAATTGATTTATAAATTTTCTTTCTCGAATATCAATAAAATGATAAAAAAATAATAAAGAAGTTTCATAGTAATGTTCTTTCTTTTGAGACTTGAGCTTCAGGTTTTCGACATATCGATTTCAGCAAAAGGGTTTTCGCATAGTTGGGATAACTGTTCTGGTTCGTTAAAGGCTTCAGTTATATGGGCTTTTCTAAAACCCGAGATAACGATATTTTTGGATTGTTTTAAGTGTTGATACATCTGAATAATCCACTTGGCATGCAAAGGTTTCATGACACTCAGCTTCACGTCCACTTTAACATCATGAGCGATAACTCCTCTGTTCAGCTGTTGAAGAACTTTCTCTGCATACCAATCTTGGTATTTGTCAGTAATGAAGCATTTCGCACTGTTGTTCACCGAAATTTCCAAAGGTTGGAATAGGTTTGTGTGGTTGTTCGGCACATGTGCCACGATGAAGTTATTTAGCTTTAGCCATTCATTGACAGCACCAGCTGTCTGTCCTTTAAAAACGTCAAATATCAGCATAGCTTTTGCATTATAAGGAAGATTTAGTTCCTTGCGTTTGCTCTTGATGTAGGGGAATATGATCTTCTTTAGGTACTCTAATACAAGTCCTTTATTTGACCAATCATTTTGAGAATGGGTTATATGAAATGACTGGGGAAAATTAACCCTTGGGTGGCATCTTTCAGTAGCTCCTCCATAAATCAATTGTACTGGCAAAAAATCACCAACCATGTTAACGCAAAACGTAGCTGTGATTTGGCGTTTATCATCAGCGTTTGCAATAGGAACTGAGTGGGCTCCTTTGCCAGTAAATGTAGATTTGTTTGGTGCTGTAAACCCTAGAGGAGTTTGGTCAAAGTTCATGATCATTTCTTTCTGAATCTTGTGTTCAAAGATTGCACTTGCAATTTTTTTTTCCAAGAAAATGTCAACTTTTCATATAGGGCTGGATTCATTTCTGGTTTAGCTGTCGTGTAACGCCTTTTAGTTCCAATCAAGGGATTTAAGAACTCCTCTTGCCCGTTTAGTAGTAAGTGAAGTGCTTCCACCATTCTCTCGTAAAACGTCGGGGCATCTTGCATTTAGTACTCCATTTCCAATCGCTGTCACAGTTTTGCGTGTGACTGCTCCGCCACTTGCCCTTAAATTATGTAAGATAGATTTGATTTCAGCTGTTAAATCATCACTTATTTTGGACGGTCTTCCTAGACGACTTAAAGTGAAAACGTTTTTTAGTTAAATACGCGGCCATCTAACTTATCATTAGATTTCTTAAAATATTTTGTTATATCCACCTAAGTAGCTGTTCTCTGTATGTTACGAAAGAAAAGACGTTAAACAATCACAAACAAGATTTTCAAGATTTTGCAACATTGCTAAAAAATCTCCTTCTTAGATCTTTTACAACGTAATAACGTTCGATTTCATTAATGAGGAAAGGAGGAAAGCATTCATGTATCAAATTACATTCGAATCATTAACGTTCCACCATAGTGCAAAAATAATAACAATAAAATTCAAATAAAAAAAATTACAACACAACAGTGTTGCATATGTGGAGTTTTGGTCTTTTAACTCTTTGGTACAATGTATTCGTTCTCTGAAGAGATTGGAAGTCGAGGTTACCATGTTTACCGGAACACCTCCGGGAGAAACATAAGGTTACACCAGGGTGTTATTGTGTTGAAAGAAATTAAAGATATTTCTATTGACATCGATCCTTATTGTTGTCGAATTACCATAGAGAGAATCGACCAAATTGGACCTGTGACAGTTGGGCATGTTCCTAGAGAATTGTCGAGATTCATTTTTTATTTCATTCAAGAAGGAGGTTCGGTGACAGGAACAGTTTCTAGTACCACGCCAAGGATTTCGCCTATTCCCGAAGGCGGATTAGAGATACCAATTATGATGCACTTTGCGCATGAAAAAAAAGCCATCATTACAAAAATGGAAATGGTGGTCCAAACACAAATTGAGAAAATGAAGAAAACGTTTTGTAATGAAGAAGAAGTAGAAGAAGGAAGCGACAAGGAAAGAGAGGAAGGAGAAGAAGGGGGCGAAGAACTCCCGTCCCTGGATAATAATGACATTTTGCCCTTTCCGATTCGGGTAGAATCAGACGGTGAGGAAGAAGAAAGCCAGAAAGAAGCTAGTATTATTGTTATTGATTGAACATGATGTATAAAAATTAAGGAGTATTTTTTTTTGTAGTTCTTTTGTTTTCCTTTTCACTGGGAGGCGTAAAATGTGGCCACAAGTGGCGTTAAGCCGATTTTCTGGTCTGGCGGAATTAGGGCCAGGGTAAAAAGGGCCTGCGTTATATTATGACCGGCGGATTAAAGGCCGATACGGTATTAAAGGTCAGCCGGCTACTGGTGACCATTTGTTTGATTGAACTTGTCATAGAAAAAAAGGAAAAGCGCCATCTATACTTAGAATATTTTAAGGTTAATTGTTAAAATTTTATAAATAATATCTTTTATCGTTTTTACAAAGGAAATTTGTGTTCTAAAACAGAGAGATTGATTTAATACTGTTTATTTACTGTAGTAAACAGAGAAATGGCAATATTTGTTTACTTTACACCTCAAACAAACAACACATCAAATTGGGAGCAAAAGATGCCGAACCTTTGTTAAGCGCAATGGCATTAAGTTGCCCTCATTTGTTGCACCTGTGAGGCATATTCAAACAAAGAATATTTGCTTTGAAGTAAAGAATCNTTATATCTCTAGGAGGCGTTGTCAACCAAGACTAAAGATGCCATCCTTTCCATAAGAAAAAAAATTAACTTTGCCGGACACCAACCTGGTATTTGGTCCTAACCTGGTCTAAACCTAACTGTGACCAAAGGTAAACATTGTCACGCCAGCGTTTGCACGGCCGGGGTAATTGAAATTAATTATGGATTTTTTCATAACTTGTCAATTAATAACATTACACAGTGTAACAGAAAAACAAAAATGTCTTGTTCCAAGCACCAAACCAATTTTTTCATGTTCCTTTTGATGCCAAAATGGGATAAAACGCAATTTTTTTTTAAAAAGTTTGCTTTTGAAGAAATAGGAGGCAAATTACGAAATCAAGGAAAAGAGCCATCTATACTTAGAATATTTCAAGGTTAATTGTTAAAATTTTATAAATAATACCTTTTATCGTTTTTACAAAGGAAATTTGTGTTCTAAAACAGAGAGATTGATTTAATACTGTTTATTTACTGTAGTAAACAGAGAAATGGCAATATTTGTTTACTTTACACCTCAAACAAACAACACATCAAATTGGGATCAAAAGATGCCGAAACTTTGTTAAGCGCAATGGCATTAAGTTGCCCTCATTTGTTGCACCTGTGAGGCATATTCAAAGAAAGAATATTTGCTTTGAAGTAAAGAATTAATAACTCAGTTAATAACATTATTATTTAAAAATTAATAGTAGTGTCAGTATAATGGATATATAGGTACTAATTATATATTTATTCGTTTCCAAAATTAGGAGAATATGATAATCTTGTCTTGATATACATCAACAAAGACGATTTCTAGCAATTTATTCGACTGGAAGGTTTCCGTTGGTGGAGATCATGTTATAAAAAATAGACCATAATTACCTTGGGTGTACCTTTTAGCAATGCACAAATAATTTCTTTTCTGTTTATATTGTCATGGAGAAAAATTAAACTTTTAAACAATAGTGGCTGATTATATTATCCTCCCCGAGTCAAACAGTACGTTGCCTAAAGTGTTGCTTTTTGTTAAAACGTTTTTTGAAGTTAGGAAACAATATTAAATAATAAACTCTATCATATACATTAAAAATAAACCATTTTAAAGTTTTCTAATACCATAGATTAGATGGGAGACAAGAAAAATGACATTTACTGTTCAGTCTCTGTTAAATATCAATAAATATCAATAAATATCAATTTCTTTACTCTTTACATTATTTATGACCACATCCATGGAATAAACCTAGAAAATCATGAATTCAACTTAACAGATAAAATTAAGTAGGTTTATATTCCACTTTTCTTTTTATCTGTTGTTTTTTCTTCAGAGCAGCACAAAAATACATCTATACATGCTAGTTGACTTTTACCGGGACAAACAGATCTGCTACTGATGTCGTCAGCCTTCCACAGAACTATGAGATATTGGACTGAACGTTCTAATGGTAGCCTTTTAAACTTTGTATTTCAATCTTTGTCTAATTTTGATATTTAACTTTGATATACACTTTTTAAAAGTATACCACAAGTACACCTTTTCCGTCAAAGCAGCCAAAACAGAATCTCCATCTGCTAATTGAATTTCACCGAGGTTATGAGATCTTGTATCGACAGTGCTAACATTTGCAACTTTTGTCTACTGTGCAGTTTATTTTTTGCGTGATATCGAGATTTTGCTTTCCTTGACGATTTCCCTCCAAATGACATGTCCAAACCATCTAAGCCTTGCCTCCCTTTGCTTATCCCTAGTCTCCTTATTTTCACCGTATCCCTTACGTATTGGTCACGAATTCTTTCCAAACAAATTTACCCCAAGGGACCACCAGAGCATACTTAGCTCTTCGATTTTTAGCACACGGCCCTGTTTTTTGGATGTTGCCACTCTCTGTATCTCATACAGTAATTCTGGTCTTAGCAACAGTTTATGAGATCTGGCAATGATAATGATAATGCGGAGAGTAACAATCTTTGCTTATTTTGGTGTTTAATCGTAGTCGAATATCGATATTGAGCATTTTTAAATGCTTTAATGTCAAGTTAAAACTTTTTATTCTAAACAGTCAAAAAGAATTTCTCAGGATTATAAAATCTGACACTGACGGTGCTAAGACTTGAAACATTTCTCTGCTTCGCAGTTTTTTCTTAAGCTAATATTGATATTTGTATTTCTGTAAGGATTAAACGCTAAGTAAAGCTTGTTACTGAAAGCATCCCAAGACAACGTCTACACGTGTCAATTGATTTTAATCAGGGTTATCAGATCTGGCACTGATAGTACCAACAAAAGCACATGTTGTCCACCTTACGGTATGTTCATTTGAGCAATATTGAAAATTGGCTTTGCTTAGAAAATGAAAGTCATAGTATAGTTCTCTCTTTAAATCAGTCCAAAACAATAACTATACGTTCAAATTTTATTTTATCTTAACTATGAGTTCTGGCACTTATGATGCTAATAGTACCCATATCTACTTCGAAGATAATTCTTAGTCTGATATCAAGATTTAGCAGCTTCATGAATTTTTCGTCAAGTAAAAGCAACATCTTTTCCTGTCAATCAATTTTCATCACGACTATAGGATTTGCAAATGATGGTGCTAACTTAAATAACTTTTGCCTGCTTCGCAGTTTCTTCTTAGCCAATGTCAAGATCCTAAGATATAAATAAATATTGGAAATACGTTAACATGATAAAATAACATACAATAACATAAAATGGACCAAATCTAAGGTATCATGAAAGGAGAGGGGAACACGGAGAGTCTTGGGGAAGATGTGTTCCCAATGTTGGTAGGAAAAAGCTCTCGCTTTACTAACTTCATAGTCAAGGTGTTATCTGTCTGAATTTTTGCTTCATGCTTATTCTGTGATAACTTATTAGAACTTTTAAATTACATAACTGTAATTGCATTCTTATGAGTATATTAATATTGCTTGATAAAACGTCGAGACAGAATGTATAAAGTATTTCATGTCTATTCATGCCTTTGTTTTTTAAGTTAAATTAAGATTGCCAAAAAGCTATGAAATTGACAAACACACCCTGTGATAACAATAAGTTGAACAATTAATATTTGTCCCACCCCTTGTTACTTTATTATATTTAATTTTTAATTGTGAAGCTTGCGACATTGTTGTCCGAGAAACAAATAGGCTTTGTTATTGAAAGTGTTGAATTCAGGAATAAAGAATATAGATTTATCTTTCCTCTTGCCGTCCTAGCTCACAATACCTTCAAATTATGTCTGTCTATTTTGGTTTTTGTATGCCAAATTTAAATGACAGTACAAGTTTAACATAATGCTGAAAGCTTCTCTATAAGATAGTAATCAGCTTTATTATATTTCTGTTTCAGTGCCAATACATTTGATATTTTTAAAAACATTGAGATTACATCTAGTAAAACTATTATGAAAGCCTTTCTACGTCATCATTAGTCATTGATCAAATTTTTTCTGATTTTGACTAAAAAATGCAATTTTGTCATTTCAGATAAAATTCTTTTTGTTACTTCTATATTACGTGATAAATAGAAAACAAAATCCTCAGGTTTTTTTTATCAGAACCACACTGAGACATTTCAATTGCCTGACACAGAACATATCAACGAAAACACTTGTTTTATAAACAAGTGCAATCAGATTATTTTTCTTCTTGATTAAAAATCCCGTGATATTGTTTTTCAGAAGGCAATTTAGAGATTTTGGGTATTCAATTTTTGCTTATTTTGTAGCTAATATGGTAATCAAAGTCTTCTGTCCATAGCCAAGTGAAAAATATAGAGAACTGATGTATAATACTTTGACTAATCCAAAATATGGCTTGGTTTAAGAATCACATTCTTTTACCAGTTATTCCTTAAGAAACATCGTTCCCCATTTGAAGATTATTGAGTTTGTTGATTTTTAACTAGACATTCAAAAGGAAATTACATTAATAATTTATGATATAATTGAGATTGAAATGTTTTCATTTCTGTAGGATGAGTCTGCAGAACCTGTCTGCTCTTTGCTTATTTAAAAATTTTTCACGAAATCTATCATTCCATTATATGAGTGGAGAGAAAACGCATCCCTGACTTACACCATTTTCGACCAAGATGTGTGTGTTTGTTTAATTTAGCACTTATTTCAATTACTTATTCTTCTTCTATATTCTTCGCTTAACAGGTTTTAACGAAATATAAGCTTAAGTATGAAAATCGATATTGAATTTCAAAGATTTGGAGAGTAGTAACTACGGGCATGCTTTTCAGATATTTCGGTGACCTCTGAATTGTCTGAACTTTCAGGCGCAGTTTTTGAACAGAGCGACCTAGATTAAGTCTTGAGGTAAATATAGGACAAATGTTTGTTTGAATTTGGAAGACTTTTACTAATGTAGTAGCGTAAATTAGTTTAGCATAAAAGAATTTCCACGATGCCTTCCTCCTTCACTTCCTTTAAATCCTTTTTTAGGGAATACATACAAGTTAATATTATCTATGGGGACCATTTTTCTAGGGAAAAGATTCATTTCACGTTTTCAAAATGGCACTAACAATTTAAGCTGAGATCAGTGTTGTAGATGTTACTAATCCAGCTTAGACATTATTCTAGTGCTACAATCAATCTATCCTGTCTGTAATACACCTTTTGTTGGAATTCCCTAAATTTCAATTTCAGAATAGTGAAACGTATTTGGGAAAGAATTTTTTGTCGAATTTATTATCCTTTGAAATTTTGATCCTTTTTCAACTCTGTTATTGTTTGATTTTACGTTCTTGGTACTTATATTTGCTTCTTTTTTTCACTTTGTCATTTTCAAAATTTAATTTGGCTTCTTAATTTTTTAAAATTTTTAGAAGTGACTTTCAACGTTTACAAAAGAGGCATTGATAGCATCGTTACTCATGAGTTTTATTGGATATCTGGTTCTAATGATTTATTCTGAATAAATACCCTTGAATAAATAAATAAATAAATATCTCAATTAATAAATAAGGTAATAGAGTAGTTAATTAATAGGGATTGAAGGTCTGATGGGTTCTCAGAGGGTTTGTTTGGTTGAAATTGTCATAAAAAATACAAAAATAGACAACTAATGTCCAAATCCATCACCTTGATGCAGACCATCAGCATTCTAACTACCTGAGCTCTTTGATTATTTGATCAGTAATGGAGTAACAACAGACACTGTCTACTATACATTGCCCATATAAAAGACGGATGGTGAAGAAGTGACACTACTAAGGATGAAGAAACCCTCCTTTCCAAGAGACAGACTTATCTCCGCCAGACTTAAAGCTGTTAATAAAATGTCTCCTTGTTGCTGTCAAGTTACAAAAAAGGTTAAAGAAAGATATTTGTGGAACCAAAGGTGAATTTAGCATTCACAAGACAGTGTTAAAATATTACGTACAAAGACACATAGGAATCTTGCTCTGGTGTGGATAGATGATACAAAAATGCATGACCTTTTCTCCTATACCTGGGTTAGTGAATGTTTTTTAGGTGCAAGGAATGGTAAAAAATGGAGGAAGAGTCTGACATTAAACAGTGTAGTTCATGGGAATAAACATCTGAAAGGAAAAATATTTTATATATTAGTCAACCTCTTTTGTTGTTGACACCTACTTGGTATTTCAAGGTCACAGGATCATTCAACTTATCGTTTCATTTGGAATATTTTATGCTCGTGTAAACACAACTTTAGATTGTTGTCACTAATTCTTAATGATAAAGTTGCCCTTGTGACATGACGCATCACAAGCAATCAATAAACTGAACTACGGAAAAATAATGCTGAAAAATAAAGAAACCATAACTTTTAATAGTTATTTATTATATTTCTTTCTGAATTTATTACAAATTTAAAAATTTTTCAAATCGCTGTCCTGGAAGTATTGCGTCCAATTTGTTTCTTAGTTGTGATAAACATACTACTGAGTTTGTATGTATTTTAGGAGAGAGAATCGGGAGAGAAAAGAAATTAATAAATGAACAAGATCAAAAGCTCTTAAATGGCTTCAACGCCTTGCTAGGGTCAAAGACCTTAAAACGTTAAGTAAGACATAAACGAAAACAGTAAAAGTAAATTAATTTCCTTTAAAGAATGGATTAATTAGATAATTCGATGCTCTAGCATTGGAACACATGCTCTTCCATTAGAGCACATGCTCTACCATTGGAACACATGCTCTACCATTAGAGCACATGCTCTACCATTGGAACACATGCTCTACCATTAGAGCACATGCTCTACCATTAGAGCACATGCTCTACCATTGGAACACATGCTCTACCATTGGAACACATGCTCTACCATTAGAGCACATGCTCTACCATTAGAGCACATGCTCTACCATTAGAGCACATGCTCTACCATTAGAGCACATGCTCTACCATTAGAGCACATGCTCTACCATTAGAGCACATGCTCTACCATTAGAGCACATGCTCTACCATTAGA
>RDPX01000320.1:434924-460400 GCA_003991215.1 Morbakka virulenta
CTCTCTCTCTCTCTCTCTCTCTCTCTCTCTCTCTCTCTCTCTCTCTCTCTCTCTCTCTCTCTCTCTCTCTCTCTCTCTCTCTCTCTCTCTCTCTCTCTCTCTCTCTCTCTCTCTCTCTCTCTCTCTCTCTCTCTCTCTCTCTCTCTTTTCCATCACAATGCTTTTTACTAAATTACTCATAACAAGTCTTAAAGATCACTGAAAAGCTAAAAGCTACAAAAAGGGAGCCAGAGGTAAACCAGATAGGGTACGTTGAAGGCACAGCTGCAAGCTACCTTTGACGATGAACTTAGAATTGATTAAGATTAGAGTCACTAGGAAAGTAAGAAATAAAATCTTATGGAATAAAAGAACTCTTGGCATAAATCGATATCCTGTAATTAGGCCTTCAAAAATTTGATTATCTTTATTGCTTTCTTTTGTCAGATAAATAATTCTTTTTAATCATGTCTGTAAAAATTTTAGCTGATAACATTGCAACGTATTGTGAATTGTCTGCTCAACTAGAGACTTGGCTGGCATTCAAATGACGTCTGTTAGTAGGCATTTCAAATGCAGACTTCAACGTTCACAGAATATTTTTATGAGCTTTTTAATTAGATATATTACAATAAAATAGATGTAAGTGAATACAGAAGTCAATTTTTTATAATTAGGTTTTGTTAATTTGGATAGCTGATAAACAATCACAGCTGTGGAGAAAAATTTTATTTTGATAAAGAAAGTGTTTTTTTAATTGTAACCAGTGAAAGTTTGGAAATTTTTTATCATATTTTATCATAATTTTATGGAAAAAAATTATCATAATTTTGCATAGGATATCTTTGCAAGTGCTGGTATAAAACCATATTGGATTTAGAATAAGAATATAAAAAAATTGGACTAAAAACATATTGGACATTGAATATAAATCGAAGAAAAATTTGACAATAATTTCAGATGAAAACATAAAAAAAGTTACTTGCAGAGTGGAAATACCAGATCAGGAATAATATATCATTGAAGTTGTAATAATTTGTAATAATTTGTAATAATTTGTAATAATTTGTAATAATTTGTAATAATTTGTAATAATTTGTAATAATTTGTAATAATTTGTAATAATTTGTAATAATTTGTAATAATTTGTAATAATTTGTAATAATTTGTAATAATTTGTAATAATTTGTAATAATTTGTAATAATTTGTAAATAATAATTTGCTACAATTTACAATACCCTGAAAATTGACTCTTTCCAAATTCAATTTGAAGTTTTCAATTTCATGTCATGACTTCAGCTGCGCTCTGAGTTGATGAGAAAAGACAATGAAGGACAATTAACTGATGCTCAAGACCAGCCATTATCAAGAAACTGATTTCATGTTAAAATTTGTAATGATAAATGCTTTCCGGTGTGCTGTGTTTGCTATAAGACAGATGAGTCTGTATTATGTAAACACACAATGAGTGTAAGGAAGTAGAAAAGTAAAGAAATAAAATCCTTCTTGACTTTGGTTTGACCAGAATACACCGGAAATAACACCAAAACAATGGAATCAAATTACCTAAAAAGTGGAACACCTTTTACTGAGTGTCATCGTGGTTGTTGAAATACTTTAGGATGCGCAAGACAAGGTGAAAAATCAAGTATAATTGTGAGACATAGAAGAAAAGCTAGGACAATTCATGAAATGGCGCCTTATAAACCAAGCATCCCAAAAGACTACAATATCATTACAAAAATATAGCAAGATGAGCAAGTACATGCATCAATATGTACAGAAAATCAAGTGAAAACACACATAATGCCATTTCATCATATGACGTTAATCTGTCGCATGTCGTTTGGAAGCAGTGCCATTTGCACTACCTCAAAGGGGCATATTAACTTGATCACTATAATTTATATTTATAACATCATCGGCAGCTCACCAATCTGCACTATTTCAAGCATTACAAAAATGTTAAAATACTTCCTTCATCTTTAAGGCCTGATCCTAAGCTGTATATTAACACCAAACCTAGCTTTTCTAGAGTAAATTTCTTAAAATATATTTGTCTAGTTATATTTTTTATTGTAATTATTACTATTTTTGTCATTTATTAATATTGTGATTCTATCTTGTGTTGTGATTTTTCCTATCGTTTTGTCATCGATATCATAATAACAATAATAATCATCATCATGATATTTTGTCCTACATTGCTTTCATTTTCATGTATTGCTTGCCTTTTTATTAACTTCTTCATGGCGCATCTAGCCACTCCATTATTTTATATTTTCTGTCTATAATATTTTTGCACGACTTTTACATTTCATTTCTGTAATCTTTCCTTTTAATAATGTTGTTCAGAACTCATTTTGTCTGATAAGGGGAATGAAATTCTCTACCTTCCTACTTTTACTCTACCCATTTGTTGACTTCTTTACATAGGCAAGACCTAATATCACGATCGAATGTTTCTTTCTTAACTCCAGCATTTAATTTATTCAAACTCTTACAATTTAATATTTAAGGATGTCGTGTAAGAATAAGCAGTCAACGCTATATAGGTTGGATTTTAAAATACTCTTTTACAAAGAAAGGCAAATTAAGCGATTATGAAACCAAATTTTGCCCAAGATGAAAGAGGAGTATAAAAATATAATGGATGTGAACATTACTTTAAAACAAAACAAGGTTTATCTATGGACAAAGCTTGCGCATATAAAAACGCTCTGCGAAATATTGGAAACAAGAGTTCGAATATTTATTTCAAAAATCTACACCTCACGGATGAAAAAGAAGTCAGGTCTATTATTAATGATTTCGTTTTCCTACTTGAAAAACTAGAGATTCAAGAAAACATAGATCATCTCATACAAAATTGGAAAAAAAGGAACAGGCAAGTGTACAAAATGCTTCTTTATGTTTTTAATGAGAATCATCAAATGGTTGGATGAGAGTTAATGTGCAGCAGATGTTGCATTTGAGGATAGAATTGGCAATTCACTTATATCAAAAATGGAATACAGATAGCAAAACTCTTACTGACGCAGTTGCATCTAAACACAGAAGATTGCTGATGCAAAATCGTAACAGTAATAAATAGCGTAATATCTTTGCTCAGTAATATAGTCAGGATTTTTTGCACGTTCAAAAAGTAAGAAACTATGGTTTACATATCGATGCACACAAGCAAATAACATTCTAACATTAGTTCATTCTAATTCCAAACGCCTACCAAAAGGACAGTTACAAATATCATTACGAAATGGAAGATCAAGCGAAGTCGTGTTCTAATAATGTGCCGTGTACACAAAGAATCATTTGCTCCTGCCTTGATATGGTGAAGTATACATTAAGAGAAGGACTAATCAAAACAGGAAGTGGTCAACTCAATTTCGACCAAAGATGGGGCCGATTTAAGCCTGACCAAAGGCCAAATGTTGACCAACTGTCTTTACCATCTGTAATTCATCGTTAAAGGACCTAGCAAGTTAATATTTCAAAAAAACCCAGCGATTTGACAATAAAGTGTATATAGGCAACCGTGGCAATGGTTTAGGGAAAGGACAGCGTACCTTTACAGTTTGTTTCAATCTCGTCAGTGATAATGAATATATAGAAGACTTAGCTTCCTATTGAATGGCATAAACTACGTTTAAAAATCAGTTATGCCTTTTATAAAGGAATGAGATATTTTTGTAAGTAGTTATAAGTAGGAATCAGTAAAGTGGGAAATGCGGGTGGAACAACTATTCTGTCCACTGCAGATAGTTGTAAGATGTGAAAAATTGGAATGGTTAGTGTAGATCTTTTGAAAGACCAAACCCCAACGTGTTTTTCTGGTCTTGCTTAAGATAATAAAATTGAGATTCGGAAGACAATTAAACAATATCATTGATCAGATGTAGATCATTTTGTTTATTTTTTTGTTGGCATCAGGACCTTGCGATAGCTCTTCATAAAAGAACCTGCGGTACTGTACTTACCTATGTCTATTACAACAAGCATCCTGCCGTTGGCTTGATAAACAAATTATGACATTAGAAAAGGTAACGAAGTGCTGCTTTCTTTTCATCACAGTAGTTATTTTAATTGATTTTATTTAATTTTGAAATCAGTTTTGACATTATCAAAGACCTACAAAACGGTGCTTTGACATATTTTGAATACTACAATGGGTGTGGCAATTTTTGTCTCCTTTTGAGGCTCTAAATCAGTTTTTTAAAAAAGAAAAGCAGGAAAGAGAGGGATAGGGGACAGCAGAGAACAACATTTTTAATGAGTATTGCTTCCTGCACCATTGTGGAGATGATGGAGATTCTGAATATGGCAAAGAAGAGGACAATGTAGCATATTTTCACGGTCACCAACGTCATTGGATATGGCACAGAGAGAGCTTATCATAACTATTTGAAGTCTAAAAGTTATGCGTTGTGTTGTCAACATGAGTACTATCATGTGTGCGTGCGTGTGTGTGTGTGTGTGTGTATTTGTGATAAGACAAGGTCAGAGGCTGAAATGAGACAAAGGGAAGAATAAAGACTGATATGGAAAAAAATTAAAAGCGATTTGCTTTCAGAACGTTTTGGTGATTTAAATTCTTTTAGCGCAAGTCCAATTGGTGCAAGCCCATCACTTTTTGTGATTGACTGAAGACGAAAAAAAGGATCAATGGAACTCAGTCCCTTTTTGTGATTGGTTGTCTAAAGCAATAGAAAACCATTCTCTTTTTGTTAAGACCCCCGCCACCAAGCTGACGGTTTCCTGCTGCAATTCAAGTCACTCTCTTTGTTTTGTACTGCTGTTTGTAACCATAAAATGGCATTAAAGCAACTTTTATCTTTTATAGATTTGTAAGAAAATAAACAGTCTAAGTTATGTTTCAGTGATTAGGACTAAAGAATTAATTAAACCAAGTAAAAGTATGTTTCGAGTTTGAGCATCAAGCATTAGAATCGAAAAAAAGCCCAGCTGAACCTTGAATAATAAAGAAATGTTATATTACAATCGAAAAAGCGCTTATTTTGTCTGTTTTTGCCAGCAATAATATTCTCTCTCGTCAATCAACTACTAGCAAATTGTCGTTTTTAATTATCCATGAGTATTGATGTGTTCTGCCTTCTGAAATTAATACGACTTTTTTAGATCTGCGATTCTTTAGCTACTGAGGAAAAACAAATAAGAAAGCAAAGCTTTCGATTTAATGATTTGCAATCAATTTTCTATTTAAACAAGCATCAATGAGAATTTATCATTTTTCACCACCAGTAAACTCAAATGAAGGTTATTCTTTGCAAGGTATGAACACATTTTTGTAAGAAACGGCTTTTAATAAAGTGTATTGATCAAAATAAAAAAACCATTTGAACAACTGGAAACTATCAGAAACCAAAAACCAATCTGAAGTTATGAATTTTTTTCAACAATTTTTCGTGAGACTTAGATTGACAAAATTTTCTGTGTAATCATTTCGTACTGTAATTATCTCAAAACCATGGTAGTGGTCATCGATGTATTGTGAAAAGTTCTTAAACTCTATTTCATGACAACTCAAGAAACTATTTAAGACAATATCGTTTTTACTCTTTTCACATATCACACGAGATTTTTTCAGTGAGTTTTGCCTTAAATCACTAGGAAATAGATGTAGACACCAACACTTGTGGAAATTGTCCTTAGGAGAAGTATACATAGAAATGTAGGCTTTCTTGAACTATACAGAACATATGAGCTTCAAATAGAGTTCATTTGAAAATTTATAGATGCTCGGACCAACTTAAGAAAATTCTACATGCATTTTAATTACAGTAGTTGTCCTTACATGCTAGACTCAAAATCTAAGCCCTTTGTACTACCATGTTCTTGAAGTAAAACAAACATTTCAGCATTCTTTTTGGTGGTGGTGGTGGGGGGAGGGGGGAGATGGAGCATCTGTCTTATATATTGATTCCACAAAAACAAAATGTCAATGAAATCAGTGTTTTTGCCTTACGAAATATGTTCTCCCTGGTTATGAAATAACAAACATAACTTTCACAGGCAATAGGAGAGACATTTCTTACCTGAAATTCAGCATGAAATGCAATTTTCTTCGCTTACTTTATGATCAGTAAAATATAACAAGACATTTGTTTCCCCCCTCTGTCCAAGCTGCTCTTATGGTTGCCTGTATAGTAAGAGGGCTTTATGTGGGCAACACGTGGTCCTTGCGACAGAAAAAAACCCAACATGTTTTCCTGCTAAGCTTCTAGAATCAAGACGTTGGTAAATCAGATGCTTCTTCAAGTACGCTAAAAAGCTCTTTTTTACAATACAAATTTTTTTACACTCAAAACTCTTTGACGCCTGATTTGACAATTTTCACAGTTGGCCGCGGTATGACATCGTTGTGACACTAACAAGAGACCTGCAATCTGGATCATACGCTTGTAAGGTGACAAATCGCGCCGACAACTTTCTCGAGAGTACATAGGTTTTTCTTTTAATTCTGTTTCTCGTGTTGCTCCTGGATAACGTATGATCTCCCTCTGATCGTTTCACATTTTGCCTTTCCGTATTATTGACGCCTTTTCTGAGATTGTGAAGACACGGTGCATGATTTGACAAAATCTATTTTGTAAAATAACTTAATTTATGTTTTTTAGACAAGTATCGAAGCTGTACCAGGATTAATTCAATCAAAGGTAAACAATGTCGGGTTACAACCATGTGCTATCTCAGAGACATGTGATTTTTGTGTTGTGTAAATAACGACGAATCAGGGTGTCATTTGGCCTCCTGTAAGGTCAAATGTCACAAATTGAACTAATCGCAACTCGTTTGACTCCAAAATGTATATTTTGGCGCAACAAAAAAAGGCTATAGTTTGGTTTAACTAAAAGAAATTTGATTTTTATAAAGCAGCTAGTAATAGATAGTCTGGGTGTTAAATTTATATATATTTTTACACATCGGGACAAAAAATTTCCACGGGATAAGGGAGGCATATTTATTTTACGTGTTAAGTTTATTTTAGTGAAAACAGAATCAAAGGAAATAACAACTTAAATTCAATAAACTAAAATTAAGATTAAAAAAATTGATTGACATGGGGGAAATGTGGGTTAAAAGGTAATTCACATTCTGACAGTATATTCTGAAAGGATTGAAGCAGAAGCAATTACGTGCTTGATTGTGAAATAAAGCACGCAATTGATTCGTTTAATTTTATAGTTGAATAGAAATAAGCTAATTTTATTAGTCTCTAAAATGCTTCATCTCTCCTAGCACTCCTGTTACTCTTAGCTCTGGTTGGTTGATTTAGTTATTGACTCACTTCAGCTGATGTCTTTCAAATGGAAGGGGGGCCATGATAGACTGAGAGAGTTCCCCAAAAAAATGTTGGGAGAGGCACGTTGTTGGGTGATCAGGATAACCAGATGAAAATGAAAATGGTTAATGGAAGTTGTGTGGGAAATCTCTAAAACCTAAGCTATGCTCAATTTCAAAACATGAGAGCCCTTCAGAGCACACTAGGTAAAGCCTGAAAAGCTGACCATGTATATCACTGGATTTTGAGAGACACCCACGTCCTAGAGCAACAACAAAAAAGGTAAAGATGGCAGAGAGTAAAATAGCAATTGCATTACATGCCACTCATCTATGACGTCTATTGAGTACCTTGGTGAAATTATGATTTAGTATGGCAACAGAAGCAAAACCCTTGAAATTTGTCTCTATCATAGAAATTGCTGGTATTTTTATTAATTAAATTCATATCGCTAGCTATAAAAGGTAAACTGGAAAAAATTGTTAAAAGGAAAAGTCTTTCAGTATTCACAGACGAGATAATAGAAGTTGCTAAAAAATAGAATGTCTGTTTTTGCATCAGATACTTTAGTGAAAAGGAATAAATTAAGAACAGTCAAAGTTATCAAAGGAAATGCTTTGGCTTCTTGAGCCATGGAACGTCTGGGATGATCAAGAAAAGGAATCTGTGTCGTCAAGTATTTATACAATACAATTTATACATACAATTTGGCCAAACTGTTTAAGGATGCAATGGGATGCAAGCAAAAAGCCTCCTCGTGGCGCATCCCGGGAAACGCTGAGAATCCAACCCTCAGTCGGTCAATTTCTGCTGGACTCGCAACAATCAATAATCAACGCTATATCAACGCTACCCGCCACATACGATCAACATGTCTTCACACCAGAGTCAAAAAAAGCGGGTTCTTTTCCGAACCGGCACTGGCTGTCGTCTCCTTTAATATTGAAGGATATACAGACGTGAAGGCAGACCTGCTTGGACAATCTATCAAAGACTATGACATTGTGTGCCTCCAGGAGACAGACCTCAAGAACACAAGCCGACGATCGGCCTTGTCCGGAATGAAACTGATTGCTGAGATACGACACGAGAACGAAAATGGAATGTATGAGGCAACGACTGGCTAAATATGTGCACTCCTTCAAAAAGATACCCCTCAATCTACCTTGCCTTTAATTTCATTTCCTGTGTCCTTTATTAACTGAATTCTAGAAAGTAAATATATTCTTCCAATGGATTAATGCTGATCGTGAAGATATGTTAAAACAGCTATTTTTTGCGCATGTCTTAGCAATCCTGAATGTATGAGCCACAAAACACTCGTTTATCCTGATCAAAGACTGATTTTGGAATAAAAGTTTCTATTGTAGACAAAAACCATAACCTGATAAATCAATAAGGATGTGAATCCAAAAGTAAAAAATGTCAAAGAATATTACAATAGTATGTGTTAACATTTACTGATGAAGCTCTAGTGGAAATAGAAAAGAGACGGACAGCAAATTCAAAAATCTTCAATGACCAAAAGCTAATACGTTCAAGAACTTTTATTTTTCGAGTAGACCAGCCATTGTTTATAAAATTGTCATCACTTCACCGCCATTGAACAACATCATCTACAAACTATCACGTCGATTGTCAGAAAATGTATCTACTGACAAAAATCTAGCAGATTTTGTAGAATTTTGAACTTAAATTTTAAATAGATAATCAACTCCTTTTCCGCTCCAATGATCAAAATTTACTCAAAAAATGGAAAAAATATCTCTTTACAAGCATCTCTCAAGCAGGTAAGCAAGGAGTGCTATTCTCTGATATTATTTGTCACCCTGCGTTCATGAGGTTTCATTATTATACTAGTAATATCCTTCTGGGTAATCAAAGGAAAGATGCAGTGCCACCAAGTGGAAGTTTGTTACCAATTTCACGCGGAGCAATATTATAGGCAAAACAATGCAAAAGAAAAATGAAAATCGAGTGGGCTCTGCATGCAGTTAATATTTCATTGTGTCCGAGAAATCAAACTACACAATGATCTCTGACATTTTGTTGTTCCAAGAGAAGTTTCAAGTGTAGAATATTTGTCAACGCAAAGGTCTGTGTTAAAATTAAAATTCGATTGTGCGTCTTAAGGTTTCAAAATGGATCCTCGTCACCCAACTTTTGATCCAATGCCGCTCCAGTGCTTAGAATAAACAGTTACTTAGACAATGTTTAGCGCAGTGTTGGAAAATAGTCTGACACAATATTTTAGCTTTTTGCGTTGACTGGTTAGTATCAATTTTTAATTGTTGGAAAATCTTGGAAAATCTGCCTACATTAGGGCCTTTTGGTGGCTAAACCAGCAATAATATAGTAAAAAAGCATCCAACGCACCTATATTCAGGGTAGTGTTTCAAAGTACCCTGACACCAAATTCGAGGGTGTGCTATTCCATTAAGACCACAAACACACACACGAACAAACACAAAGCTTTCGAATTTTATAGAATCTAGATTACTTACTTACTTACTTGTTTGAAACCGATTACTTTTTTGAATTGTATAAATGCTACAGTAAAATGAAATATATATATGAAGCTTACTTACTTACTTACTTACTTACTTACTTGTGGGGAGTGCTGTAGTCATGAGTTGTTGTCATACAACAACAACCGCTTGAGCAATGTGCCTTTCCTCACTGGTTGTGAGGCGCCACTTGCAAGGTTGAAGTGATGTTTCCATTTTTATTTGGTTATTTTATCTCACTCTTGTGGCTACAGTACATGTGCCTGCATTCAACTTTCCTGGCTTGTTGTTGGGCGCTGAATGTGGGTTTTTCACCCATCCATCACTAGATGGTGTGTAACCACTCGATAATAATAATAATAACAATAATAATTTAGGAGTACTTCAAAAGACTACGTTATTGGGAACAGCCAGGATTTTGCGAAAAGTACTGGAGTTTTGAGAAAGAAAATGCTGGTAGCCCATGGTCATTTGTTATGACCCGCCTGTCAGCATAGAACTCGGCAATAAAAACAGCCAGACACAAAATGTGAAAAAAGATGATAATAATAATAATAATAATAATAATAATAATAATAATAATAATAATAAAAATATGCCCTTTGGCATACATAACAACATGGCTCTTTTTGCCTGTGCGTTGTTGTTTTTGTCACCAAACAGGGCAATAACAAATATCCAGTCTGTATTCAATGCTGCAATACCAGACTTAGTGCTAGTACTAAGACATCTCTCCATGTATTGTCAGCTATCAGGCTAGGAGTGGGGAGTGCTGTAGTCATGAGTTGTTGTCATACAACAACAACCGCTTGAGCAATGTGCCTTTCCTCACTGGTTGTGAGGCGCCACTTGCAAGGTTGAAGTGATGTTTCCATTTTTATTTGGTTATTTTATCTCACTCTTGTGGCTACAGTACATGTGCCTGCATTCAACTTTCCTGGCTTGTTGTTGGGCGCTGAATGTGGGTTTTTCACCCATCCATCACTAGATGGTGTGTAACCACTTACTAACTTACTTACGTACTGCTCGGGCGGTCGTGTGTCGAACCTCCCGACCACAGAATCTAGATAGAATAATTTAATCTTGTAAGACGATGGACATAAGAGTCACTTGTGTTTCTACACTTTAGCCGAGAGAAGGACGGAAAAATGCCTGCAGCTGTATTTTTCTAATAATCTGGTATAAGTTTTGGTTGTGGGGAAAGGTTTAAACACAATTAGCTTCATGAAAACACTGTCATGAAATGTAATGTAGGCATTCTGCCTTAGAGAAACAGGTAACATGGCGAAAAAAAGATTTTAGGCAACCACGCATGAAACCCTGACAATCTTATCAAGTTGAACAATACTTGACACTTAATCTAAGCAATAAGGATTTAAAATAATTAGTGAATGGGAGGTCAAAAGTAAACACTAACGTAAGCACTAGGCTGTCCACTTTGTCGATCTCTGAGTAAAAGAAAACAATCCAGATTCACAATAACCTTTAATTCCTGCTTCAGAAATTTATCTGCGATCTTAAGCACTTACCCGGAAATTGTAATCTGGAGTCTTTATGACTTACTATACAATGAACTTCTTGTTTATTTAAAATTAAGTTGTGTTGGAAAATAAATGAGTTCAGATCCATCAAATGGTTTAAATTTTAAATCAATTGGGACAAGCTTGTATGTTGCACACGGAAAGAATTTTCGGATTGACGTCATGAAGATGATTTGCGATGAAATGCCGAGCACGTCTCTAAATAGTAGCTAATAATAGCTATTATTCACCATGCAAATCTTTTATGATATCCTCAATAGTTAAAGCGATGATCGGGCGAGGTAATGCCGACCATGTCTCTAAATAGTAGCTAATAATAGCTATTATTCACCATGCAAATCTTTTATGATATCCTCAATAGTTAAAGCGATGATCGGGCGAGGTAATGCCGACCATGTCTCTCTGTGTTATGACGACTAATATTTTTTTTAAATCGGAAAATATATACACTGATTTTTGAAGGATTCCTGAGCAAATGAGGCCTGCTGCACTTTGAGCTTTCTGATTTCATCGCATGCATAAATGGGTTGGGTTAGGGGTATTGCACACCACCATCACAATTAATTCCCTCCTACGTTTTCCTACAATTTTCTTTGTTATCCTTATACAATATATTTTTGACATTATTCACAGCTACTATTTTTCTGGCAAACGTTTCATAATATAGTTACCTCGAATTGAATTCTGTTTACCAATAAAGATAACCGTGAAAATTTAGAATTACATGAAAATGACTACTTGTATACAAGGATGAGGATTATGTACGTAAACGGTGATTGTTAGAGGTGTGACAGGAAACAATATAGTTTAGCAAAGGATATAATAAGGTATTAGGTATTAGTGTTGGGGAGTAAAAAAAGAAAAGAAACGGCTACAAACAAATCTTTCCTTCTATTTTCTGTCCATTAACCAGACATTTGTTAAAGAAATTTTTTTAAAATTTCTCTCTGCTTATTCCTATTAATTTTTTTTACAATGCCCAAATAGCATGAGAAAAGCTTCAGAGTCGAGACTATAAAAGATTTCTGGAAGGGAAGCTGGCGGAATAAAATGGCTTTCTTCATCATTGAGTCATCCTAAAAACAAACATGACATATTTCGCTTTCATTAAATAGTCCACATGGTATTTTCAAATTAATTGAATGTTTCACTCCAAACAACTCTACATAGAAGCTTCATGTTACGTAACCTTCAAGAAAAACGCACAAACTTTCATCCTACTTTTTATATTTTGTGAAGACAACCAAGGATTGTCCAATTGCCCATTTTTGAAAAATCTCATTAACTCTGTCTACTTGTCCGATAAATTGAATATCAAAAAAGTAAGAGCAAATTGTGTTAATTTTTAATGAATTTAGTTGTTGATACAAAAAAAGAAGAAAAAGAAATGTAGAGAGAAAGTGGTAGACAGATAGATAGATAGATGGATGGATAGACAGATAGATAGATAGATAGATAGATTGATAGATAGATAGATAGATAGATAGATGGATGGATGGATGGATGGATGGATGGATGGATAGACAGATAGATAGATAGATAGATAGATAGATAGATAGATAGATAGATAGATAGATAGATAGATAGATAGATAGATGGATAGATAGATAGATGGATAGATAGTTAGGTCGATAGATAGATAAGTAGATTAATAGATAGATAGATAGATAGATAGATAGATAGATAGATAGATAGATAGATAGATAGATAGATAGTTAGATAGATAGATAGATAGATAGATGGATAGATAGATAGATAGATAGATAGATAGATAGATAGGATAGATAGATAGATAGATAGATGGATAGATAGATAGATAGATAGATAGATAGATAGATAGATAGATAGATAGATAGATAGATAGATAGATAGATAGATAGATAGGTGGGTAGATTGATCGATTGATGGATAGACTGAAAGATTAGATGGACCGATGGACAGATACAAAAAGAGACAGATTGATGGTTACAAAATCTTGCAATATATAAATCCATAGATAAATATAAAAATTAGAAGACAGATGGATGAATGGCTGCAAATTTACTTTCATCCATGCTTATGCTCTGATATACTAAAATGACACAAGATGGACTGCATTTTGTAGAAATTTGATAGATTTAATTAGCTAAAATATAGGCTATAACTTAGCTCAAAAAGTGATATTAAAAATTGCAAATACCACACTTCATTGTTAACAGGAAACCAAAGTAGTTTTCGCCGTAAAAAATTGAAAACCTCTACATTAGATTTTGAAATTTTTCAGTACAACATTTGAAGAATTGACAGTCTTACCTACCCAGCCAGATAATTACATGGAAATATATTGCAAAAGGTAGACAAATGAAATCACTCTTACATTAATTCTCTTAACACTTCATAATTTGAGAAACATAAAATCTTATATTAATATTGGTAGCACGAGTTACTAATTTTCTCTTATCGAGAACCTTTTTAAATGAACAGCTGAAATCTGGAGATAATCTTACAAAACTTCTTTTCTTCAAAGTTGATCGAAATGATTTTCTTTATGGAAATTTAGAACACCAAAATGCAATGTCAGAAAGGGTCGTTTTTTATTGTGTTTTTTTAGAATTTTATTAATCAAGGTCTGTTATTGTTGTCTTCTGTTATTTTTTCTACGTGTACTGTTGCTCGCTATCACTTTCTACATCAATGGACAACAATAAATCTATGATCCTATCCTAAGTACAGTGGACAATTTCCTTTTGCAATGAATCCATTGTTAAGAATTTTTTCTGACAGTATGGACAACTATTTCCCCTAATACGAAAAACAATTGCCAATTGGCGAAAGTCAAACTAGTTGTATGATGTTATCCCCCTGAAATGTCTTCCTCATAACTAAAGCAATCTCATTAATAATTCAGCTGGCAGACTAAATAGGGGCGTGATTCACTCTTCTTTGCATGAGATCACCTCTTACTCTGTTGACTATTTAATTTAAAAGGGGGTTCTCTTACAGCAAAATAAAGATATTTAAAAGCTAAAATTTTTACCTTGAGTTAATCATTTAGAAGAGCCTTCAGTACTTAGCAATTCATTGTTTTTATGACAAGAGTGAAATAGTAACGTCTATTGATTCTAAGTTGAACACCAATTGACTTTTTCTTATCAAAGTTCTCACTTAAGTGCCCGTTTCAGTACCTTCTTTTGGAATAGATAGACTAACTTTGAAAAGTTAGGACTCTTAAAAAGTTAACCTGGCACTCGATCTGGCTGTTTACAAGGCATCAAAGGAAAAACAGCATTTTCAACGTCATTTTTATTAAGGTAAGATTTTCGTAAAATGTATAATGAATTTACTACTCACTACTTTCCTTTTTCAGCAATAATTACGATAAAACTGCTCATTTATTGATCAGTTATTTCATGTTAAATAAAATCACTGAAATTCAATAGCATTAAAGTAATATGTTTGAAATTTATATAAATATATATATATTTATATATATATATATATATATATATATATATTTACCTCTTTATCTACCTGTCATTGAGAGAATGGTAATGTCAATCACAGAGATTGTTTGAAAATGGTAAATTTCAGAGATAAATTAAACTCCAAATAATAGGATGTAATATGTACAAAATTTTTGAAGTGTAATTTGTAAAGTATGAATTTACTCAATTCTATCTAGGTAATTTCCGTCAGACAATTTTCTTGGTGATTAGTTGTACAGGTGTGATGCTAGTTGGTGTTAGAAATACATACGTGAATATCACATCATAATATAAGTTTTTCAAATGAACTGAATTGTTTTTTACAAAATTTGTTCTGTTAGAAATAGTTTTAAACATATGAAGAAACCCAAGGATAATTTATTGTGTGTAGAAAGAATAAAGAAAATAATTTTGAGCCTAAATGAAGACAATGGTAAATTTCTTGTGAAAATTAAAAATGACGCACGCTGTTAATTAAAATTCATTTTCCCAAATACGTACACTGAAATATAAAATTGTCATAATTTTTAAAATATCATCTTGAAAAGACAAAGAAGATAAGATATAGCTTTTATATAGAAATTATCTATCCTAACTGTTAATATTCTCGGTATGTAGTAGATGACCATATTCTACTATTGCTGTCATAAAACCTTTAATTCGACCAAATTACTTTTAGTATGCTTAAATCTACAATCATGCTTCAAAAAAATATTCAGTAGCGCTATTCATGTTTATTTATAAGTACAATAGTCATTTATTTACCTAGTTATATTTCCTTTAGTAATTCTTTTAATTAGCAATTTAATGAAAGTGCTAACAGAGAGATGCTTGCCAAGCTTTAAGTAAGAATGTGTAGCAAGAACCACATTTAAAAAAAAACGACAGAAGATACTTTGCGCTAATTAACTTCTTTGCTTTACTTAAAAATTCAAAGAATAAAGAAGAGAAAGATTTAAATATATTTTGTTGACTTATTAAGAGCCGAACTAAGCGGTCAGGTTTGTTTTAATAAGTATTGTTGACATCTGACAGCTAAACCATCCACAAGATTAAAGCTTGTGTCTTTTATTTATCATTAATTTATTGACTAAACTACATCATATCATACGTAATGAATTTATTTATTCAACACTTGAAAAAAAAGTATCGAGAGGAATCGTTTTAAAGTGTACTCTGGTTGGTTAATTTGGACTTGTTCCTTGTTCAAGTTGTGGAATTCGCTTCGTTTCATTTAACATGCAAGGTCATGCCTTGGGTGTAATTTACAAACTTGATATAGAAGGCAACAATATAATTGAATATCTTAATTTGTTGAGACACATCATTCTTTGTGTTGCGATTTCTATGGGTTTTTTTTCTAATTTGAGAAACCAAATTGCTCTCAGTTCCAAATGCAATGTTATTGGGTCTATTTCCATTGATGACAAATGTACCATTCATCAACAAATTTAATCTCATCACAATTTGAAATTCTCTTCACAATATGTAAGTCGTAAGTACAATAATCACTATAATAGTGATTATCCTCTGTGGTTTGACGCAAGGCTGAGACACCTGCTCAGCAATGCGTTTTTATTCAAGAAGTCGTCGTCATTGCTTGCAATAAGTCATCTTATATTTCTTCAAGAATAATTGAAAGAACTTTAACGTACAGTTAAATTTCACTGGTAACTAAATTATGAACATATATTGACTTACAGAAATGAAGTGAAGTGTCTGTTGGTGTACTGAAGGTTCTAGTGGTATTCGGAAATGTGACGGGACATTTTAGTGGACAGTTTCAATAGACTCTGCTTGAACAGAAATAGGTGTGGTTGAACTATTTTATATGTGGAAACTGTCTTTAATATATCCAATATATTCCATATATATTGAATATATTGGATCTATAGAATTTTTAACAAAATTTAAAATTTACTTATGTTCAAAATAGGGAATTCTTTTTAACTGAGCTCGTGAGAGATGCTGGGGGGTTGCAATAAATGCTGGTACAGTCTTACTTGTGTCAAAATGTTTTCTCCCGGTTTAAGGAATTCTGGCATAAAAGTCACCCTACGCTTCTCGACTCGAATGAATAGCACCATGTCTTCAAGGCAATTAAAGCTTGCACGATTGAGTGAAATTGAAATCCAACATTTTGAAGCATCTTTACAGACTGAAACTTGGCCAGCCTGTAGATGAATTAATTTTTTTAATATACTTATAGAATAAAAGTTTTAGTTAGAATTTTCTATTTAGGTTTGTTTTTGTAATTTATGGCCATCAAATGACCCAAGTCTCAGACTTCGTTTATCTGAACCATTACCACTTTTAAAAAATCGCACTTGACTGACTGCTGTACAATATTGCATTGGCATTGGGTATGTAGCATTTAATAAAAACCAAAACATTCTAATTTCAGAGTTCAAACTTCACGATGTACTTGTTCAATCAGTGAGAACATGATATCTCACATAGTTTTCTATGTCAAAACAGCATTATCAATGATTCGTATATAAATTTTCTTTCCTGAAAATAAGAGAGAAAATTACAAATAAAAGATGCAGGTTGCATCAGTTGTCCTCTGTGGTCTAGAATGTATAAATTAGACTACTCGAACTCTTTATGAATTTCTGGATAAAAAAATCTTATCAGGAGATTTATGGATGCAATAGCCATTGCAATCACATTTCAGTTGAAGAGTTTACCCTTACAAAGCTGACTTCGATCATACCATTCATCAAATCCGAACTGAATCAATCAGATGACAACATCAAACCCTCAACCAAAGGGGTTTAACCGAATATGTGTTGAGGATTAAGAAACAAGAAAAAGAAACGTTGGCCTGACTTTATTCATTTTTGGACTAGATGACTTCACACGCCTTAATTTTACTCTAAAAATCGAACTTTGAGGAGGCAGATATCTGATATTGGTGCATATCTGCTTTCACTAGAGAAAGCCAATGATGACTAAGTTGTTAAAAACATCAAAAGGAAATGACTGATATAAACCCATTTGATTCTTTTATCAGAAAATACCATTTCAATGTTAATACTTGTTGGTGAGATATTGAAAAGTGAAAATTTAAAAAAGAACTCCACTTATCTATAATAAATGTTTCACTTCCTATTCTGTTTTGTTTTGGTGTATCTCTGCCGTATTTCTTTGTCAACGATGTATCGGGCGATAGCAAAACAATTTTCGAAAAATTTGTTTTATCTTCTGCGACCATGTTTTGTCATTTTTCGGATTGTTTTGATGTGGTGTATTTGGTATCTTACATTTAAAAATTAAAGGTATTAATTAAGCAGCATTTTTATATCTTTCTCGTAATTTAATTTTCAAACTTCGCTTAATTTTTTTAACCATCTTTATAATTAAAGAGTTATCAGAGAATGTAAGATGACGAAAATCATATTTAAAATAAATGAGGCTAATATTGCGCAAAGGAAATATCATTCTTTTATTAAATATAATAGTAAAAAAGTGAGCTATTACTTGCATCATAAAATAGAAAAAATAATAAAACAACTTACTTCTAGCATACATTAAAACCACCTTATCCAAACTCTTTTCAACAATTAATTATTTCTCTGACAACCTTTCAAGGTCTTGGAGTTCCTCTCTTTTCATTTCCCCTTAATTAATCAGATTTTGGATATTTTGATTACATGTAACTTTACTGCTAATTTAAAATGTTGTCCCTTTGCGTGATGCAAAGATACACAGTAGCTCTTGAACACTATCACTGCGTTATATTCGTAGATAAATGGCACATAGATTGGTTTTCTTAAGCTGATTATCCCGAGGGTTTCACAGTAGGCATAGTACGAAAAAGAGACGAATGAGCAAAATTCGGTCTTAGTAAAAATGATCACTTCGGTGTTTTATATCACTTATTGTGTCTATCAACAAGTGCATTGCAATGGATTCGTTATTCTTATCATTTAAATGCTGTAGTTTAAATATTAATAACTATGCTTTACATAAGTCTGGTCAAGATTTTTTAGCAGTGTTGATTCTTTGCTCCAGGTCCAAATTTAATATTATTTTCTGGCAAAGAATAAAATATGGATAGCGGATATGTTCAGAGTTAGAGTTCAGAGTTATGAGATATTTTGAAAACACCCCACGAAAGTAAAGTGAGAGGGGAGGTGGGGGAGAGATATGGTCAGAGATAGCACGAGGCTGGTAAGACAATGAAGAGAATAGGATGAAGTTGTATATAGCAGTGTCAATTGTCAAAGTGGTTCTTGTGTATTTGCATCCTAACTTTTATTCTACAGAGAATAGTCCAGTCATAATTATGGGTTTTTTTATTCCTTGGTCATGATCACACACCATTTGACGAATCACACTTTTTTTTCGAGTAAACAAATGAAATCACACTTTTTTCAGAGAACACTAGACTTCATTAAGATGAACCATATTTTCTTTGAGGCATCCTATTTTCGCAACAGAGACACTGTTCAACATTCTAAGCCAATATAAAAATTGAAAGAAAAAATTATTTTTCGACTGGTATATTCAACTAACAACATAAACTATAAGAACAGAAAATTATAGATCTGTGAGTCTGAAATTAAGGTTCAAGGCCAGAGCGGAGTTCTATGACTAGAACTCTCTTGCCATAACGAAACGTAAACCGTTTCAAGCTCTGGCGATTAATATCAGCTATTTCTACATTATATTTCATTAAATGAAAGTTTTCTTTAAAAAGAACTATTTTTAACTTACACAATAATTTTTTCACTGCTATCTATTTTTTGAAGCTACGCTATAGTCAATTCATTTTTTTTTGTCTTGGTAGTCATGTTACCTTTCCATCAAATAATCTCATAAAATCTGGAAGATAAGCAATTGCATTATTTTCTTTACTCTAATCACACCTATTCTGATACTTTCTTAATGTCTTTCCTCTTGAAAATGTTCTCTTATTCTGTGTTTTTGCATTAACCATAAAATGAAGTCACAGCTATCCAATGATGATTGCCTCGGGAAGTAATCAAAACCTCTGCCTCCTATGGTCGTAACCTATTCATTTGTGCTTAATACTCAAAAGAATGTTATTAATTAGTTTGAATTAGTACTATCAGGAACAGAACTTAAACTCTATTCTCCTTCTTTAAAGTTCTTGTCGCTTTACACTTTTTAAAATTGAAATATCTTATTTGAATATTTGCTTTCAGACTGACTAATTCCATTGTAAAAGAATAGAATGCTTTTTCCCATGTGACGCTAAGATGTTCTTCTTTCCAGATCACATTTTAAGTCTGCAGGTCAAGGGCTACCCAGTGTTTGCTTTTTCCTTTTCTCTTTTGAAGTTCTCTCTTCCCTTGTATAACATTCATTCCCATCATCTTATTTTTTTCTTTATTTTTCTTCCTGTGTTAGTCCAAATTGCTTTGTGAAGTCGGGCTTCTTTAAACCTTCAGTTCTAACATGTATTTCTGGTAAATCTTTACACATTATTTCTTTTCTTCGGTCTGGTCCGGAAGAGGCATTGTGGCCAGAAACAGGCTTTTTGATTAACTCCAGCATCGATATATTTTCATCACTTGTCTTTATAAAATAGTTAACCCACTAAGATTT
The DNA here is from genome assembly GCA_003991215.1 of Morbakka virulenta. Lineage (NCBI taxonomy): Eukaryota > Metazoa > Cnidaria > Cubozoa > Carybdeida > Carukiidae > Morbakka > Morbakka virulenta. The sequence goes on from RDPX01000320.1 coordinate 455,294, forward strand.
TTTTGCTCTTAAGTTATCAAAGGATCCATACCTCAAATCACAAAGAAATCAGTTCATAGGTACCAAAATATTTCCATCTTTCTACAGCCACAATATGACGTTTTTCTAAATGAGCCTTGATTAAGTGAGGCATTTGAGAAATACAACTTTTTTTCCTGATGAACAGTATATTAGATGGATCAATTGTTTGATTATGAGTTTCAAAGAAAAGGCAATTTTTAAAAACGGAATTGTTAAATGTCATTTATTATGAGTTATTTGTAAAACGTGCTATTGATTCTAAAAGTAATTTTTCGATGAGGAATTTTACAGAAAAGGCGTTTTTGGCAAAAGTATTTATTAGCTTAGATTTTATTGGATAGACAGACTTTTAGATGATACGTTTTTATGAAGCATTTATTAGATAAGACTTTTCTCGTGTAAGCTATTGATTTGATAATGTGAATTCAAAGTAAAGCATTTATAGGATGAGAACATTTCAAAGATGTCTAATTTCAATCTGAGTTTAGCAAAACAAGTATGTTATGGATCATAGATATCAGTTGAAACCGAGTGTGAGTACCAAATATCCAGTGATCTGTACAATGATTACATTGTTGAGATTAGAAATGGGATTTCTTCTCATTTACCACTTTCTTTCTCTCTTTTTCTCATTAAATCTCTTCATTGTTGAATTACAACTAGCTTTAGATTATCTGTCCTTTTTCTATCATCCACTCAAACTTGTTTCTTGATATACCTTTATATAAAGATGCTACAAATTTTCTCTCAGGAGACACCAGGATTTAAATGCATTTTAAACCTTTCCCTTAAAAACATTGAGACAATCTTGATTGGTTTTTCGTGTCCACTGATCACGCAATTTGTTAATCAAGGCTAACTAGAAATTTGAGTCAAAATAGAAATTGGCCTAAGACGTTTTCAATTTATTGTAAGTATTCTCTTAATCCATTCCTTTTACAAAATGTAATAGGACAGCGTTTGAATGACCATTTAAGGATTTAGAGTCTCATTCGGCTCCACAAAAAAACTAAAAACGACTTGAAATTAATTCTATCAGATGTTGCATTGAAACAGACTTCAGCACGCACCTTTTTACACTCTGGAGATTTGAAGAGAATACTATTTGATCCGATTTGGTTAACTGACTTACAAAAAGGTCCTTCAACAAAGAGAGTGTTTTTCTTTTTGTAAATTCTTTAAAATTTGTTGTATAGAATTAGTAATTCCTCTAGAAATCTGTAATGAAAATCTGTAATAATGCGTAATAATTATATCAACCATTTGTAATAGGTCTGCACGGTGCCAGTTTGTCAAAAAAATTCAAATTGATAAAAAAACCACAACATAGTTAAAAATATCACAATGAAACAATATCACTGTTATTATTTCAACCCTTTAAAAGGATCTACTATTCAGTATATTATTTTAAAAAATACAGAAAACATTGCTGCTAATGTCTGTCTTCTGTAATTAGTAGTAATTAGTAGCTTTATATGTGTACTTCATCGGAATCTAAAACATCCCTATCAAGCCAAAAAAAGCATTATTATAGAGCGTTGAAAATGTAAAAATAATTTGAGATTTCTATCACCATATTTTGCAATGGTGTACTTTGTAATCAAATATTGATACTATTACAGTGCATGATTCTCTCAACGACTTGGTGTCTGCTGCAAAGAGACCACTATCCCATTCTTCAACTTGGTCTTCAAGAATTTTCTGTTCTTTGGGTCCTTTTTAGTCATTTTATATCTTTCTATATTCACATTAAATGGGTGAAGCCACCTTGCCTTTATTAGGCACCATTGCCTCGCACCTTCACCATCCTCTGGATATCATTTCTCTCATACCTTCTACCGACATGGCGAAACCACTGCAATCTTTTATTCGTAATTATCCTATAGATGAAAGGCACCTTTGATAACTATTTCACTTCCTCATATGTAATACAGTTCCCACTATTTTATACCATATGTGTGCATATATAAATATGTGCTAACATACTCCTTTCCCTGGCAATTCCTTATGCGACATGTCCAGTATATTAGACTAGCAAACAAGAGAAACTCGTGGTCGCTCGTGGTCATACTTTTCATAGAAAAAAAATCAGAATGATGGAAAATTCTGGTTTGTAGTATTTTCTTTTCTTGAAAAAAATCCATTTTTACTTGATAAAGTAAAAGTTCCAGGCTTTCTGTATCCCTAACTAGACAAAATCCTGCTCGTGTGGTCCAACCTGATACTGTTCATTTTATTGGATTTTATCGTTAAGTATACTGCTGTTTTAGTATTTGTTAATCTTATCTATTAAAAGTTCTTGACTATTTGGACTCATTTGAAGCTATAGATATAAGAGATTTAGCATATCATGAGGCGCAAGCTTTTTCTGAGCTACATTTAGAGAGGTAATTCTTCTATCAGCAGCTATTGTAACCTGACAAGCCAAGTGTTTAGATATCAACACTGATGATGGGTGGAGCCCTAATAACTTTGGCTTATATATATCTTTTTAAATGAAATAAAATAGATATGTTTTTCAAAACTAATTATTATCTGGGGAACTTATTACCAAATCCTATATCTTTGTTAAGCTGTATTGCTGTATTTCCTTTATTCTTTCCATCCATCATCGTTTTCCTATTCTGTAAATCTGATGAATGCTATTTTGCGAATTCTGAAAAAGATAACATACACATGAGCAGGACATATCAACAGAAGAAAGAGTTGATGTAAACAGCACAGCACTAAGTAATTAAAACCCTTTTCAAATATCAATCACTATTCTTTACAAATGTATTCTCTGAATCTGAATTTATTTAGCATTTCTCGCTTTATAAGATAACTTTATAAGATGCTTTGGATGCACTTCCAACATCCTCTTACTTTAATTGTAATCTCTGCTGCTATATTTCTTCTGCAGCAGTAAATAAAAACATGCCATCTACTTCCATCTATGACTTCATTAGTCCAATACCAACATTTTAGCATTATTTTTAACTGTCATTTCAGTCTTTTATATTCATTTTTCTTGTGCTTTTTTTAAAATATCAAGGCATTTAGTTAAAGTAGCTAGCAAATACAGAGGGTTCAGAACACTATGGCATTTTTGTTGCTGATTGAGTTAACATGTTTTGTCTGTTTTGTTCATATATACAAATATATTCAATCTGCAGACAGTACTGTTTCGCCCTTTGTGGGCTCATCAGTGCAGCACAGAGTTTCTGAAACATAACTCTCTGGCCATATTGCCGGAGATACCACAGCTTAAAGAGTTATTGTGGGATCCTGTCAGAGTGCTCAAACCACGCATGCGCAGTGAGCGTGAGTGTGTGCGTATGTGAGTGTGTGCGTATGTGTGTGCATAGATGGATAGATACGTGGACAGGAACCATTTAGGAAATCTCTGTCTTCCTCTGATTCTCCTGACTCTCGCAATGAACACAATTATTGTTCAAAATCAGATGGTGTAAAATCTCACTGACAAAATGACGTCAACAGACATCTCTAAAACATTGTGTTTCGCTTTCATAATCTAAACAACGTCAATAGGGGAGTTACCAATATTGGTTCTACAGAAATTAAGATAAAATTATTTTTTGTGTTTCATTTTGACTCACATAAGAAACAGCTTTTCTCCATTTCTTTTATTGTATGAACGAATTGTCTCTGTTTTAGTTCATTTCATTTAAGATAAGTTATTATTGAAAGAAAAATTCTTTTCTATATGTCAACTGCAGAAGTTCAATTTTCACGAGTCCATTTGTGATGCACAAGGTGCATACAGATGTTTCTTTTCTTTTTTCTTTAAGACACAAATAAATAGACAGTTTATGTTAATGCCAATACCTTGAAGTCAAAATATAAGTATTGCAACCGTACAAATACAGTGTATTCTAAGTATTTTACAGTACTAATTTTGTATTGTACACAGTTTCATGGTAATACTGAATCCGAACACTTTCTTGGTAATCCTGAGACATAAGACGACTTTCCGTATCAATTTATTATTATTTTCTCATTTTGCACAGGCTGTTCTTTTTGCCGAATAACATCTCTTGGGCTAGCCACAACTAGCAGCCAATGGCCAAGAGGTTTCTTTCACCTTACATCTCCAATACTTTTCGAAGTATCCTGGCTGTTCCCAACAAGGCTGTTTTCTGTACCAACCCAACACCTACTTCAATATCTAGTTTTTCCATCCATCCATTGAAATCTTTGCTTACGCATCCCATAGCACCTATTACCATTGGTACAACTAGCGCTTTTCTCAAAGACCAGAGTCCTATCAATTCCCTCTTTAGGTTTTGGTATTTTTCAACTTTTTCATTTCCTTTGTCATGCACCCTATTATCTCCTGGAACCGCAACATCAATGATTATGCATGACTTCGTCTTTTTCTCTACCAATACCAAATCAGGTCTCCTAGCCTCAATTACGTTGTCGCACTGGATATTCATGTCCCACAATAATTTCACTTTATCATTTTCTACTACTCCCTCTGGGCAATGTTCGTACCATTTTCCCTTCTTGTCAAGTCCATACTTTTCGCACAACTTCCAATGAATTAGCTTAGCAATATTGTCATGTCTTCTTTTGTACTCCCGCTGGGCTAGTTTTTTACACTCGCATATTAGATGTTGTACGGTCTCCCCCTTTTCCAAGCACATCCTACAAAGTGGATTTTCACTAGTTTTGTCGATCTTGTGCTTGACATAGTTTGTTCTTAATACTTGTTCTTGGGCAGCGAATATTAGTGCCTCTGTTTGCACCTTTAGATCACTTTGCACAACCCATTTCCAAGATAATACTTTATCTATTTTATTATTCATTTCACGGTCGAACTGCCCATACATTCTTTTATCGTGCCATTTCATTTTGGCCTTGTTTTGGTTACTCCTTTTAAATTCTTCCTTCCCCATCAGGTTTCCAATCTCAATGATACCAACTTCCTTTACACCTTTTAGAAGCTCTTCTTTTGAATCCTGCACATACAATCCCAAATTGTTCTCCTCACTTCGCACACAATTTTCAATGCTAATCAAACCTCTTCCACCATCTCTTCGTTTCACATACAGTCGATCAACATCACTTTTTGGATGGAAAG
>RDPX01000320.1:461634-478894 GCA_003991215.1 Morbakka virulenta
AACAGCCCAAGTATTAATTGCTTGAATCTTATTTCTTCCATTTAGACTTGATTTAAGAATTAACCTCAATCTCCTCTTATATTCTGTGATTACTTTTGACTTCATTTCCTTTTCTTTTATCTGGTCCAACTCCAAGACCCCAAGGTACATGTACCCATTTTCATCTACGTGCCTCATCACTTCTCCATTAGGTAAGTGAATTCCATCAAATCTAGCTAGTTTTCCTCTCTTCATTATGATCACCCCACATTTCTTTAACCCAAATTCCATCCCTATGTCTTTACTGAAAAAATAAACAGTATTCACTAAACTGTCTATTTGATCATCATTCTTTCCAAACAGTTTAAGGTCATCCATGAAGAGCAGATGGTTAAGCAAACCTATTATTATTAATATTATTATTATTATTATTATTATTATTGAGTGGCGGAGCAAAAGGAGCCCACAAAGAACTCAGGGGTAGAAACCCCAGCAAACCCATCCGATTCCCGGCCCGATAAGGGTAAGTTGGGTGCATGCATCACACTCAAGTGTGTGTGATAAATTGATGGTAATAAATGACACATGACCTTGCAGGTGGGGCCTGTTTAGGTTTCCCAGTTTAGGTGACCCATTGTGCTTGAAAAGGTCTCCGTAGCGAGGCTTCACCCAAGACCTCAAGACCAAGTAACAAGTGCAAACTCAGTACTCAGCCTTTCAGAACCTGAGATCCACGCTCAAGACACCTAGATATGATGCTCCCCCATTATTACAATAGTTTGAACAAGTTTTGACATCGGTACTAATTATGATCTTGCTACCCATTAGTATTGTTCTTTGTATTTCAGCCATTATCAGTTTTGCTGTATCTATTATCATTATTGTTATTATTATTGTTATTATTATTACATGAACAGTTTCTTTCCACTAAAATTTCCAATATAATTATTTGAAACAGATACTACATATTTTGTAGTTGAAACCAAACAAGGATAAACCCTGGCATATTATGGTTTAATTACTTTTATTAATGAAGGTTAAATTTGGTTAATTAGGCAAGCCATCTTGATTAGTTAGGTTTCTAAGTGTACATGTTTGAAGATGAAATAAAGTTTTCATCCTTATTATCTTAAAATAGCTTCATGCGTCGGCTGATGCAATGACCTTTATCTAGAAAACTGATTTCGAGTCATACCAGATGACAGAAAAGGCCACCAATTTTGTCTTACTTACGTTGGTAGCAATTTTCCTAATATCATAGAATTTTCAGACGATGATGTCATTTGTATGAAGCTTACCTTCCGACCTATGCTTAGTGCCCTGACAAGTTACTGGAAAATCTCGAACCATTTTTCACATTTTCCCAATTTCCATTTCTAAGTTTTGATATTTTTCAATTTTCTTGTTTTTTATCAAAAATGCTGCAGTCAGCCGAAACTTCAATATCAACAATAATCAAGGTTTTATGTTTTTTATCTGTTTTATTCACAATGTTCATTTCTGTGGGTTTCAAGTCCCTTATCCCACTATTTTCTCAAAGAATCTTAATAGATTAGTCTTCAATCATTCTTTTTTGATTATGCTGAGACCATTTTTCATCTTTTCCAGGGTTATACCTTTCATAGAGATTTCAGTGTGTTTTTTGTCTTAACTTATCATGTCTCCTCTCATATTCCTTTTGGGAAAGTTTTTTACACTCACATACATGCTTCATGTTCTCCCTTCCTTCTCCACTTAGTTTTGTGCTTTATATAATTTGTTATTAATGCTTGATCTTGTGCAGCACATACTAAAGCTTCAGTTTTTTCTTCCAGATCGCTTTGAATTAGCCAGTACCATGTTTTTTTCTTCCTTCATTTAATATGGCATATCCATCACAAACTATCCATACATTATTTTACCTATCCACTTTCTTTTGGTTTCCACAGTTCTCTTTCTTAAAACGTCTTGACTTATGGAGTCAGTGGTAGGCTTTGATATAGGCTATTTATCATCTCGTGAGTGGTAAGCCTTTTCTGAGCTACGTTTTGAGAGATACTTCTCCCATCGTCATGTTACTGGATGCTTAGGTATAGTTTTTTTTACTTTGAGAATGCAGACCTGCTTGGTGACATTTCTGGAAGAGTGTAAGATATGCTGTTGATGTGATTGCTGTGCTACAAGGAATGGATAATTTCTTTTATTTTTCTTGTTAGTATTTATGTCCTTGTCCAGGTTATTTTTCCAGTCAAAAGTGTCATCTTTTGTATAGCAATTCTCCGCTTTCATGACTCTTAATGTCACCTTTTTACCAAGCCCTCTTGTGTACATTTTCTCTTTAACCCAAGAAACGTTTTGATTCTCCAGTTAGAGGGCAGGACAGTCCTTACAATGTAGTTTGCAAACTAGATTGTTTTTCTCGTCAAGTGGACCTGGATTCTTTGGCATCGAGTGTATCATCCTGAAGGTGGATATTGTGAAAAATAAATACTTGATATTATGCTAACGGAGAGTTTGTCTTAACTGTTCACTGATTCCCTTGACATATCAAAGATGTATTTGTTTTACAGGTTCTTGTTCTTCTTCAAGATTAGACCTGCTAGTTTTTCGTAATTCTCTCTGGGCATCACCATCACAGTAATTTTATGTATATTTATACATCATTGAACTCATACGAAAACGAAGAATGACCTGGTTTGGTTATGTTGCAAGGAGAGGAGAGGACAGTTACGTATACCGTGCATACAAAGATGAATTTCCTGGTAGACGACCACGAGGAAGACCACCGAAGAAATGGATCTACCAGTTACGTGACGATACAGGGCTACCTCCTTTGACACTTGAACATAAGGCAACAGACAGGGATGGTTGGAGAAAGTTTGTAACAAAGAAGTGTGCAAAGATCTCATTCGGATTACCCAAATAAGTCAAGTAAGTCAAATATACATAAAAGCACTTTGGACTTACTCAAGAAAAAAAAAATATATATATAAAGTAAAATAAATATATAATTTATGAAATCTCTTTTGTCACTAAACTTTCTCGTACTGAGCGGTACCGCGGCTTTAAGCTCGAGCGTTTGTTTTGGTTCATTGATGCTGTATGATGCATTAATGACAACAATGAATTAAAAAATAGTTTTCGTGACATCTATCCAGAGGAACTACACCTAAAATGTCAACATTAATTATAATCAACATTAGCCATGCTACATTCCTGGCCTCAGATATTACTATCGTAGATGGCATCTTCGTTTACAACCTTTTTGACAAAAGAGATCAATTTCCTTTTTTTCCCGTCAGAATGCCTGACCTTTCTGAACATCTTCCAGAGCATGTATTTTATGGTTCAATATCATCTGAGTTACTATACATAGCCCGTGCAACTCTACAGTACGACGATTTTCTTTTCAAAGGTCAAGAACTGACTTTGAGAATGCTAAAACAAGGTGCTTGCCCTAAAAAGATGATGCGAAAATTTGGTAAGATGCATATTTTTCATGGTGATGCATTTCCTTCGTTCAACAAAGACATCAATAACCTACAATATTACATGACAGAACATCTATAATACCTTACTATGCTCTAAATTTTTTTCTATTTTATATCTTTATATTCCCCTTTCTCCTCCCCTCCCCTTTATCTTTCTCTCTTTTCACGCTATTGCAGTTATCTTTGCTTGTGTCCCCATCATACTTCATTTCTTATTCTCCGCAGTCATCATGGAAGTGATATCTGATCAGTGCTGATGGACAACCATGTCTCGTAAATCACTTGAATTTTAAATGCCCGAAATAGTTGACATGGTCATAAATTGTTGATCCATATTTTCTGTAATTACCATCAGACCATTACTTATTCTTTTATTTTAATCCATCACACTTTTATTTCTTTTCGTTGTCATTCTTCTTGCCATATATATCTTTCCATAACAATCATTCTTACTTCCTTTTGTCATTTATATATATGTGTGTGTGTGTGTGTTACGTTTTTTTTTCGTATTGTCCTGCTGCTTGCTTATGTATGTGTCGTTTCCTCATGGTCATTAATTCAGCCAATACCATCTTTGGCTATGAGGTTTACACTCTATATTTATATGTATCTATATTTATATGTATGTGTATATATAGATGTAACGTTTGTCATTGTTATCATGTATATATAATATATATATGTATTTATATATAATGTAATATGTATATATACTCAAAAATTATGCGTTAATAATATTATGAAGCCTCTCGGTATTGAGGAAACTAGATGTACCATAAATAGTCGACACTCTTCGACTAATATCATAATAATTACAATATTAGATGTCAAAGATTAAAATGAAAATTTTATACTGAACTGTTTCAAATGTTTGACTTAACACCACTGTTCAAATAAATGTCCCTCGCTGATCAGCGCTGTTTTCAATACCTTGGCAACAAGGCTTCTGGTAATTTGTTGGCCAATAAATTGTTGTTTCTATAAACTTTCTGTCTTGAGCATAATATCAATGTTATGTTAAAGAAAACGTACCTGAAAATCCGATCGTGAAAAATGATAGAATTCGTTACATTCATTAGACAGCTGAGAGATCCCAACTGTGTGACCGAAACATAACAGATAGCATGAACCAGTTCAATTGTTTCAAGTATGAGATGTAAAATTTGTTGGGAGTAAACCTAAAGGCAGTTTGACAGCAAAATGGATTCAAAGAACACTTTCACTTTCATCTTTCAGTTGAAAAAGGTCCAACGAGGTAGTTTTCATTTTGATGTCATTTAGTCCAAGAAAAGGATCTTGGAATCTACGTTCTTTGCTCTTCCAAAGATATCTATCCACTGTGACGCAAAGATGTCTATTCTAAAGAGTAGGAGTTTCGTCCAGAGTCAGAAAAGAATGTTATCGCTACTCTCCGATAGTTGCGCTCCGCTTTTTTCCAGATCCAGCCTCAGAGACTCACGAAGAATAGTTTTGAACTGACATGTATCATTGTGTACAGCATCTTGACTGAAAATGGAAGTCTGAAACAATGCATAACTAACCCACAAACATATAACGCCAAAAGAAAAACAATTAATTACTATGTTTTAAAACAAAATTGTTTTAATAACTTCTGAACAATTTTGTTTTAAGTTGTTAAGGAAGAAATCCCTAAAAAAAGAACAGGAATGTCAACGTGCTTGCAGATGAAACCTGGATGATTCACTCAGGTTCTATATCACGACGAGAATTGATCTTCAATAGGAAAATTTAAAAGATTCTCCCAAATGACAATAATAGCGAAAAACTGATGTGCAAATGACTGCAATATGCTAGAGGATACACACATCAACACATGCACACATGTACACATACCCACAAAACACAATATACACATACAGATAAGTCAATATTGAAGCTGAAAAGAAAATAGTAACTGAATTCATCATGTTTCCTTTTATACTGTCCTGCTGTATAAAAATACGTAATAATGATAATAATAATTACGTCATTACAAATCATGGTACCAAGGTGAAGTATCGCAGATAATATCTCATTTATTATGTTCAAAGACTCTTGCCTACAGATCACAAGATACGTACCAGAGAACAAGAATACGATCAAAACAAAGTAACACGAATTGAAAAAATAAAAACAGCACTAATTTTTGGTACATGTTACACCATGCCTATTCAGAACAACAACTAATATTAATAAGAAATAGTAAGTGCTCTTAACCAAGATTAATTAAGATCAGATATTTAGAAGCCATTATTAATACGGACAATAAATGATTAAATTAATTAAAGCTGAAAGAATATATTCGGTTTTAAAACTTAAATGCTAACTTTTATGAACACAAATGTTTGCTTATTTATTCTGAGCATTTCCAGCAAGACTGCTGTGTGTTTATTTGCTCTTCATAATTTCATCAGAATCAAGAAGGAAACTAGCAAAATTAATTAATCCAGCTTGGAAGTTTAAATATTTAGTTTCAAAATAGTGATCATATCTTTATTTAAATCTAACAAGATCTGAAAAGGCACCAATGATCAATATTTCATTGTTCAATCAGTCAAGGGGTTCTTTAAAACAGACACTTATCTTTTTTCAAGGCACCGAGAGAAATCTGATGCGTACTTTTGATTCAGACAAAAGATATCATTTGATAAGACACACACACATAATAACAAACCATCGTACAGGGCAAGTATAAGTATCATATAAAATCAGTGACGTATTATAAACATTTGTATATATATCTTCACATATATATTCATATAGGTTGGTAAATATGTACGCATATCTAAATTTATTTCAGCTAGTGTTCTCTACAAAATAGAAGAAAATGACGTGAGAACAATTATATATATATATATATATATATATTTTTTATTTTTTTTTACTCAATCAAAATAATGCTTCTGGCTCAAGCCTTAGCCACACCTGTGGATTAACTGTAGCTAGATTTTGTTCTAGTCCTAACTGACAAAATATTGAATTTGTATATGCTTTTAGAAATGGAATTGAAGAAAGACTGAAAATTATAAATAAAAAGTAAAGTGAAAGAGGAGAAAATATTCTGATTACTTTTAGAAACATGATGATTATTGATCTAAGCAGAGATGAAACTTAACTAACAATGCTTATTTTTAGTTTATATTTCATATATAACAGGAAAAACTCCATTTTGTTAAACGTTTCAACTTTCGTTTTGGTCAGTAATAATGAGGAAGACAAAAGTTGATTCGTTTTATAAGTTGATTATTTTTTCGAGTAGCAATAACTTTTTTCCAATTTCTATGTGATTAGAGCTTGTGATTACATATATATGTAAATACTAAGGTATGAGTGCACAAAAACTAGAAGTCTTAATCATCAAGCAATTTATTTCAGTTTGCCTGATTGTGTTAAATGCAGCCAAGTTAAGACATTAATTCAGACCAAATTTTGTTCATTAGGAAAATTACAAAGTGGAAATCTTTTGGAAGAATTCAGGTCAAGTGTCTAAACAAAGTTCGCTCTGTTGTATTAAAGTAATGAATTGGTATATGTTTTTGAGTAAATGCAAAAAAAACTGTACAATTTAAAAATTGAGCAAGGTAAACAAACTTTTAATCATTTTATTACACCCGGCTGTCTCAGTGCGATAGTTTTGAATGACTTATGCAGCTGTAGCAAATATGAGCGTATTTTATATTCTATAGCAAAACACGAGGAAAGACAAAAGCACAGGTTCATGGTATACACCGAGATGCATAATACAAATGAATAAAACTTAGCAAAACGCAAATACCATTAATATTATTTCTAGGCTAGTTTGAAATGCCTTTCAAAATCAGATTGAATTGATTTATTAAAGCTCATTCATTCATTTTATATGTCCCGGTCAATGTGAAAAGTTAATTCACTGAGGAAAATGCCGCCAACTGTGAGATTAGTTAATGAGATCTGCGTATTTTGACAATTTCTTAATGTGTATCATTGATACCTCCTACCTAGTAAGATAATTAAACCGAAAATGAGTTAACTTCACCATTTAATTGAAATTCCAAATATCTACGTTACACTTACGTGACATGCAAAATAAACTGATCGTATCATTTTAGACCTCTTTGTACTCCCCAAACGGGAACCAAGCTCAAATTTTGGCATTTCCTGCAATTCTTTTAGACAGTATAGATGCAATCTTACGATTGACTTTAAGTTGGTTTTTTTTATCGCAGCGTATAGCTATTCCGATACTTCAAAGGTTATATTTTTAAAACACTTCAAAGTTTATATTTTTAAATTTTATCTCCCTTTTTTTTCAATTAAAAATCACCTCTTAAGGGACCATTATGGAAATAAGGTCAGTTTGACCTTTTAATGTTATCCCTGCCACTTCAATTAGAGGTGATCTGTCATTATTTTTATTTTAATTCAAATTGTAATATTTTTATGCAACATTCTTTTTAGTATTAATTTATATAAAAGTTTGTAAATTAACTTTAAATTGTAATTTATTGACTTTCTAGGCCTTTCTCTTTTTTTTTAAACATTTGTAAACATTTTTCATTTTATATTTGTGGCAAATAAAAACTTTCTTACTTACTTGGCCCTCAAACATCACTATTTTGCAGACTAATTTATATTAGAAAATATCAAAAACTTTGAAATAAATAAGTTCAATTTAAAATATAGTTTAACTTTGAAACTGAACACACTAATTGAAACTGACTCATCAAGTACTTATCAAATATTCAGAAATTGTAGGGAATATTGTTAAGCAATGAGCTATATATTTGCACTGAAGTGGTTCAATCCAGTCCAATCCAGTTTAGTGCACACATATTTTTCACTTTTCTAAATTAGGAAATTTAATAATTTCTATGGTATCGTGCGTGAATTTCCAGTTCTTGTAAAGCTTTATGAGTTTTTTTGAAATTAAAAATATGAAAAAGAAACAAGTCTTAAGTAATAACATTAGATTTGTTTCTATTCGATTAGAAATAGTATAAAATCACAGTATAAAGGTGTTTCTTCTTCTCTAGTTTATTTATTGATAATCTAATTTTGAGTTCTTTGAGTTTAAACAGTTCTCGACTAAGATACATAAACATTGGTAGAACTGGTTATCAAGGATTTCAAAATTTTAACCTGGAGAAGATTTTCGTCACTTTGCGTACAGATATCAATAGAAATCCATTGCTATGCTCCCCTCCCAGTCCAATGATCTGTGACAATTTCAACAAGATAGTTCATATGTACATTGCGATGAGGTGCTGAAGAATGATGCTACCGATAAAACTGTCAGATGAAAAAAAGGAATATTAAAAATGTTAGAGGAAATAGATGAAGAACAAGGTAATCTGAAAAGAATAAAATGATAAAAACAGAAGATTGTCAGTAGAAATATCAAACAGCAAACTGTTATTGGAACGCTGCTTGAAGACAGATATTGGTAAAAGAAAATAATTTCGCCCCTAGACTAACTGAAAAAAGGGAAGCGCTTTACCAATATGAAAAATGCCGCANTCATTATTTTTATTTTAATTCAAATTGTAATATTTTTATGCAACATTCTTTTTAGTATTAATTTATATAAAAGTTTGTAAATTAACTTTAAATTGTAATTTATTGACTTTCTAGGCCTTTCTCTTTTTTTTTAAACATTTGTAAACATTTTTCATTTTATATTTGTGGCAAATAAAAACTTTCTTACTTACTTGGCCCTCAAACATCACTATTTTGCAGACTAATTTATATTAGAAAATATCAAAAACTTTGAAATAAATAAGTTCAATTTAAAATATAGTTTAACTTTGAAACTGAACACACTAATTGAAACTGACTCATCAAGTACTTATCAAATATTCAGAAATTGTAGGGAATATTGTTAAGCAATGAGCTATATATTTGCACTGAAGTGGTTCAATCCAGTCCAATCCAGTTTAGTGCACACATATTTTTCACTTTTCTAAATTAGGAAATTTAATAATTTCTATGGTATCGTGCGTGAATTTCCAGTTCTTGTAAAGCTTTATGAGTTTTTTTGAAATTAAAAATATGAAAAAGAAACAAGTCTTAAGTAATAACATTAGATTTGTTTCTATTCGATTAGAAATAGTATAAAATCACAGTATAAAGGTGTTTCTTCTTCTCTAGTTTATTTATTGATAATCTAATTTTGAGTTCTTTGAGTTTAAACAGTTCTCGACTAAGATACATAAACATTGGTAGAACTGGTTATCAAGGATTTCAAAATTTTAACCTGGAGAAGATTTTCGTCACTTTGCGTACAGATATCAATAGAAATCCATTGCTATGCTCCCCTCCCAGTCCAATGATCTGTGACAATTTCAACAAGATAGTTCATATGTACATTGCGATGAGGTGCTGAAGAATGATGCTACCGATAAAACTGTCAGATGAAAAAAAGGAATATTAAAAATGTTAGAGGAAATAGATGAAGAACAAGGTAATCTGAAAAGAATAAAATGATAAAAACAGAAGATTGTCAGTAGAAATATCAAACAGCAAACTGTTATTGGAACGCTGCTTGAAGACAGATATTGGTAAAAGAAAATAATTTCGCCCCTAGACTAACTGAAAAAAGGGAAGCGCTTTACCAATATGAAAAATGCCGCACAATATCTTGATTGATACATGACAACAATGCTTTACAACTCCCAATGTTTAAGCGATGACTACTTGGTCTAGACTAGTTGGACGACTAATTAGGGAGATTTTTACATGATAAAAGCTAACCATCTGGAATATTTTTCTCATCAAAAGTTCTTTTTCATAAAATGATGAAACTGTATTCAGACTCTTCTTACTCGTGTTTATTCAATGTTGATTGTAACTTCCTGAATAGTTTAGGCTTTACATAAATGTATCCCCTCAAATTGAACTGATCTCAATCACTATTTAAATCTGAACCTACTTTTAAAGTTACAGAAAGCAGATTTCGATCAAATGACATCGAAGCCGCTCCTGTAAAGCAGTTGATATTTGTCTATACAGCTGAAATGTAATTTAACCATTTAACAAACTTCACTAGAGTTTCTTTCTTTATTTATTTATTCATTTATTTTAATGATTTACCATCTCAAGCAGGATTTGCTTCACAAAATATCCATCTTGTTATCAATGTCTGATTAAGTTAGCTACAAAAGTGTAGGCAAAGTTCAAATGAAGTATATATATTTTGTAAATGAAAAATAACATTTTTGTAAGCATCGATACCGGTGAATACAATGCTGTAGAAAAAATGATTTTAAAGTATAAAAGTGGACTAAGGTTGTAACAATAAAAACGTTTGAAGTGAACTTGAGACTAAGAACACTTAATCTCAATGACAAGAGTCTAGAGTGTATGAAATTTTATATAATAACCAAATATATGTAGATCTCATATTTACTTTTCTTTTTCTTGTTTCAAGTGGTAACTTGTTATGAAGCTTAACACCAGTGGAGGAAACAAAGCTTCTTCCATGGTCGTTTCTTACTTTTCTTTGCATCAAAAGAGCTTTTTTGTTTCTTTTTTGAGTTAGATTTTGTAATCAATCAGAATCAGCATTGCACAAAGTGTTATGAACAACGTTTTGTGATGCTTTCTGTGGAGGGTAGCATTGTAAATGTTTTTCACTCGTGTGCGATGAAGTCAGATTTACAAAAGAGGCTTAAGATTCCTAACGAGTGGGTGTTGAGTTAGCTTGGAGAGCGAGCGAGCTGCAAAATGTAATAGTTGGTACAATCATTGAGTCAAAAATAACTTATCCTGATTGTGTCTAGTTAGCATCTCAATTTGTAATAGTATTTTAAGGTTTCCGTAAGTTTTCTTATAGACCTTGTTAAAGTGTAATGTATTATCAATGTGAACTCCAAGGTACTTGAATCCAGAAGTAACATTTATCGAACTGCATCTGTAATTAGTTTTGTGTTTTCTCGTTTAATGTGGAATAATAGTAATAGTAATAGTAATAGTAATAGTAACAGTAATAGTAATAGTAATAGTAATAGTAATAGTAATAGTAATAGTAATAGTAATAGTAATAGTAATAGTAATAGTAATAGTAATAGTAATAGTAATAGTAATAGTAATAGTAATAGTAATAGTAATAGTAATAGTAATAGTAATAGTAATAGTAATAGTAATAGTAATAGTAATAGTAATAGTAATAGTAATAGTAATAGTAATAGTAATAGTAATAGTAATAGTAATAGTAATAGTAATAGTAATAGTAATAGTAATAGTAATAGTAATAGTAATAGTAATAGTAATAGTAATAGTAATAGTAATAGTAATTAACTATGATTACATAGGTTTCATATTATCATGGTCTTTTTTAATTCAAAGTCATAATAACAGTCATATAAAGAACAAAATTAATCAGATTTACATTCCGATCAAATTTTCATTCATTCCTCATTAAAATTGTAGTATTTTATCACGTCAAAATAGTCGAGTTATGTCAGAACCTGGCATCACTTGCATCAAATCAAATTTCTGTCCTTTTTTAATTTAAAACTGCCGCACTTTGTCATCTCAAAATGGAAGTATCTATGCCATTTTTAATGTTGCTCTCCCAGATTTATTTTGACCAGTGTCAAAGAACAATTTTGGAATAAAAAACATTTACTTTAATTATTCTATTTGAACTGGTCTCACGAAGCCCTTGTTTACTTCAATTATAAGGTCAAGGATAGAGCTGAAACCACTCAGTTTTAATCTACCTATTGATATTTTACTATATATTACTCTCCTATACTAAAAAATATCCAATATTTATGATACATAATCCATTCAATTGTGTATCGAGAGCAGCAGCCAAAAGCTGTTTGAATAGACTTGACGTCATTTGCAGGCTTATTATTAAATAAATGATGCAAAGTGTACTTCTGTTTGTAAATATATGTTTTAAAGACCTTAGTGCTATGTTCTTTGCAGCAAATAATAATGGTGAAAATGACATAATAGAGATAAAAAGGAATTAAATTTGTAGAAAAGTAAACGCAGAGTTTTATCTTTCTGCAATTCTAAACCCTCTAGGTCTATGTTATGTTATTTTCACAATTTTCTTGTCCTCCATAGATGTTGACATCAGTTAATCCGACTTTGAAAAGGAAGTCGTCGTTTTGTAGGTAACTCTACCCTAAATAAGATAAGATGTCCAACGATAGGGACTCGGTTTAACGATGCCACGTTTAAATGAAAGATATGTTTGCAAAAATGAAGCGTTTAAGAACGAGCGCCCATAATTCAGGCGGTAGAGAGCATATGGCCATGATAGACATAAGCACTGCTTCCAATAATTACAGATATTTCAATCCTAACTATTCCTACCAGATCGAGTGTCAAGGAAAGAGCTATGGTATTGTCTAAGGAGCAAGGGAGTAAACGAGAAGTATGTAAGGGCGATAAAGGAGATATATGTGGATCCTAAGACCGTGGTACACAGTGCTGGAGGAACGACAGAGCCATTCAAAGTCAAAATGGGAGTACACCAATGGTCTGCATATGGTCCACTCTTATTTGGAGTAGTCACGGACTAGATTACTGACAGGGAAAAAAGGGATTGCTCGTACAACATTATGTTTATTGATGAATTAGTGCTTGTCAATGAC
The DNA here is from genome assembly GCA_003991215.1 of Morbakka virulenta. Taxonomy (NCBI): domain Eukaryota; kingdom Metazoa; phylum Cnidaria; class Cubozoa; order Carybdeida; family Carukiidae; genus Morbakka; species Morbakka virulenta. Next base: position 474,674 of record RDPX01000320.1, read on the forward strand.
GAAAAGGATGAAACTGAACCAAAACTTGAGTGCTGAAAACTCGAAAAGAGGGGATTAAAGATCAGCAGATCAAAGACGAAATATTTGTGTGTCAACAAGACGGTAGATCAACTGGCAGTAAAGGTTAATGGTGTAGATGTACTCAAAGTTGAGGAGTTTAAATATCTAGACCCAACCATTCAGAGGGATGGAGGGAGTAGGAAGAAGGTCAACAAACAGATTAAAGCTAGGAGGAAGGCAACATGTGTGCTATGCAGCAAGCATATACCAAAGAAACTTAAAGGAAAGGTATGCAAGACCATGGTACGACATGCAGTGTTATACGGTAAAAAGTGTGCCGCAAACTAAAGTAAAAAAGCCAGTTTGACCTGGCACAGATGAAAATGCTGCGCTGTGCATCTGGTGTGACTAGACTGGACCTTGTTAGAAATGAAAAAATAAGAAGAGGGGTTGATGTCAGTGAAGCGGTACAATTGAGGTGGTAGGACTATGTAGAAAGGAGAGATGAAAAGTATGAAGGAAAGAAATGTATGAGAATGAACCAGGACTAAGGAAAAGGGGAAGATCGAAACGCAGGTGGACCGACAACGTCAAGGATGGTTTAACAGCAACAAGTCTAACAAGTGTTGTGGCACAGGAACGAACAAGATGGAGAAGGTGCATTAGCTACGATGACCCCTGAGGGAAAGAAAGAGACTGTTTTTACCAGATCCGTTATTTGAATTTTTGTTTTGTTTTTGTAAATCTTGTTTCAGACATTTGGTATTCTTATATAATCAGTATAATTAATAGAATTTACAAGGTTGCTTAAATTTTTCATTATTGATTTTTTTTCTTTTGCCATTGGTCTTTAGGTTTCAATTAAAAGTCAAAATTACTTCTATTTTTCTCATTTCATCTTTACGTCTTACTTCGTTGTATTTTTTCCTTCTCTTCTTTTGTATTGTTAGATTGTATAAAGTATAAAAACACGGATTACTTTATTACAATGTAGAGTTGTCTAATGTTAATTTATCATTTTTTGGATCTCTGTCATCATCAGGAATTTAAGGAGTATTTTTTGCTTTGTACTCTTCTCTTTCACCATATGAATATCATATGGCATCATACTGTCAAGTACCTTATCATGCAAAATGCCAGAGACCTAAAACAGGCTACTTTAAAGAACATTTCTAAATCCGTTAAGAAAAATAAAGTCATTATATTAATAAGAACGTCATTACTTTATTATTTTATTTTAAGCGTTAGTATCCTTTATAGATTCAAGGAAATCTATAAAGGATATTTGAAGTATTTCTGATTTTGTCATACTTTCTAATTTAATTCAGAAAATGCTGAAAAGGTTTGTTGAATTTTTAGACATCTGACTTCTGTTTAAAACAAATACGTTTTTCGTGGTATTTTAAACGGTACATCAACGAGTTTTAATTTGCAACAGATTAATGCTAAACAAATATGCTAAAACCAATGTCTCTGTTCTGTGCCTTTATTTGATTGTTGTTAGTAGAAAAGCCAAAATACGTTTTTTTTTAAATTGTTGAGATCCAGTCTTAGTTTGTTTAGAGAGACATACGAAAGCAAGTGGTCTCAGTTTTGACTGTAATAGTCAGCACTAATTTTATTTCAATCGTATTAAGAAGTCAATCAGATAATAAAAACAGTCTCATAAATTTTCTTGACAAAAATCCAGTTATTTTGTATCTTTTCATTCGTGTGTCTATATCTATCTTGAAGAGCGTTGGCGAAAACCTTTTTTAGCACATTTGACCTGCTTTTACTCCTGATAACAAAAGTAAGGGAAACAAACATAGCTACGCCGCTGTCTCTTTGAGGTCAAATGAATAACTGTTGACTCCTTGCGGGATTTGTGTTTTATTTGAAATCATTAGCTGAAGAATTGATCTAAGGATTCGAGGATTTTAGGATTTGAGGAAAGGATTTGAACAAATGTGCTTGAGTACATGACAGTTTTGCTTTAAATATTTCAGAAAAAGGACAACTTGTAATGACATTCAGTTTTATACTAGCGGGGTTTTTCATTAGAACTTTTTACATTTTCAAAGCTAAAAGATTACTGAAGGCTGTGAAAAAAAGGTTATAGAAACACTTAACCTGAAACCAGGAGATACGTTAATATGAATTATGTGTGCAGAGATAAAATTTCACTGTAGGTGACCTCGCACTGGGCTAAGGAATAGAAAAGAAATTTTCTGCTTTAAGAAGTCAATATGTTAATGGATATAATTAGGATTTATTTCTATATTGTGTTTAAAAAACCTGATTGCAATTTCAGACTAAGAAAATAGACAAATGATAATTAAAAAGCTCTAACATGCGGTTTAATTTTTTATTGCAATGTAGTATCACTCTAAATATATTTCATATTTTAATGGCCCAAAGATCATGACGAGCGTACGTTTTGTTTGATATTATCTGAGAAGTATTAAGGAATTCTACTATGGTAAAGAATTAAATTTGATTTTGATAAAAAGATCTATTGGATTTAGATTTTTTGATGTATGCTTTGGTCTTTATGTGATTTCAATGGCAAGCTCTTTTCAACTTTCGTAATTTCTGTAAAATCTTGACATTAAAATCTTTTTTGTATTCCATCGCCACAAAGAATATTTTATTTGAAATAAAAGTACTTTAAAAGTTATTGAAGAAAACTAAGAATCCTAAGATTTACTTTCAAAAATTAAGTCTGAGACTTTTATTTACTATGTTTGAATGACAGGTGAAAACTTTATCTCTCTTTTCTCTGATTCCCACTTTCAATCAATTTTTATTTTTATGGTTTTGGTAAATGTAGATTTAAAACTTGAACATCTTATAGTGAAATAAATTTCTTACGTTTTATCACCAAGAAATATAATCAAATCGTACTCTGATATATCCTATTGCTTTACACTCTACTACACTTTACTGTATTATACTATATTATATTATGCTATATTATTTGAACAATATGCTATTCCAAACAGAATTGAAATAGCCAGCCCTCTGCAGGATATTTTTAATGTTTTTTAAAAATGTACCTTTCTTTAATATGAAAAAAGGTCAAAATAAAAAGTCATCTGATATAAACCAAGAGTGTTTGAACTTTTTCTTTTTTATAGGTGATGAAGAAATATCTAACATAAATCCAAAGCGTTATCAACTGTATTTTTCTAATATCCTAATTTAGGGAAAAGTAAGCGAAGACGTTTAAAGGCAATTCATTATCATTTTCAAACACTGAACATTCAGAAACTGGAATTGAAAAAGAGTGGTTCCGTAAAACCTTAGACTGATAACGAAGGGATGCTTGTGTTCCACAATACCAAACCGTAATCCATAACTTCATATTCGCAATAAAGTTAACCCGACAGATGTGTCAGCAAAAAATGATAAAACAGTATCAAAGCAGACCTAACCAATATACTAATGTTATCTTCAGCTCCAAAAGTTGTTCAGATAAAAATCGGTTTTCTGATATTGGAATACACGAGATGGCTGGACTTTGAAGTCAAGGGGTTTCACTAGATAATTGTATTGTGAAGTGTGAGGTTACTTCAAAGCTGATAGATATCAACAAAAAATTGAATGCATATGATAGTTGATATGTATAGAAGATTTGATTCTATTTTTCACCCGCCTGGTTTCGTCACAACAATACGTACATAAAGTATACTGATTATCAACTGTTGTAATCTGCAAAAGAGTCATTATCTATTACTTTTGCAGATGTTGAAAAACACAGCAGATATAAATCACCAATATCGTACTCTACATTGATCTATAATTTTTACTGTGTTTTTCAATGACAATTGTAAACTAATTTGATTATGATAATGGTATTGTAGACACCTGCTTGTTCTTCTACACACCATAACCCATTTAAACAAAATTGCGTTCAAAGTTCAAAGTTGTAAAAGGGTAAAAATGTATTAACACCAAAAAAAAGTTTTTAAGTCCTTAATAATATAATATAATATAATATAATATAATATAATATAATATAATATAATATAATATAATATAATATAATATAATATAATATAATATAATATAATATAATATAATATAATATAATATAATATAATATAATATAATATAATATAATATAATATAATATAATATAATATAATATAATATAATATAATATAATATAATATAATATAATAAAATTTAATATAATATAATATAATATAATATGATATAATATAATATAATATATTT